>CM063505.1:60880714-60908214 GCA_032207245.1 Pardosa pseudoannulata | reverse complement strand
TTACTACGCCGAATGATGACCGGTATTTGGCAGTTACTGCCAAAAGAAACAGACGGAGCACAGCATCAGACCTGTCTCGTCAGCTCTCTTCAGCTACTGGTACGACAGTTTCAAGGCAGACCGTGTACAGACGCTTAGGGAACATTGGTCTATATGCTCGTAGGCCTGTCAGATGTGTTCCTCTTACCGCAACTCACTGTCACCTGCGATTATGCAGGGCTAGAGAGCATGCATTGTGGACACCGCAACAGTGGTCTTGTGTGATGTTTTCCGACGAGTCCAGGTTCAGTTTACATTCTGATTCTCGCCGGACTTTCATATGGAGAGCGCCAGGTACCCGTTACCACCAAGAGAACACCATTGAACGACACCGTTACGGTGGTGCAGGATGGCTCGTTTGGGGAGGAATTATTCTTGGTTCCAGAACTGACCTGCATGTTCAGAGTGTAACGATGACAAGCCACATCTATCGGGATGTCATTCTGGAACAACATGTACGTTTGTTTCGGGGCACCATGGGTCCTGAATTTCTGTATATGGATGACAACGACCGACCTCACCGTGCAAACATTGTAGACGAATGCCTTCAATCGGAGGATATCACCCGTATGGATTGGCCAGCATACTCACCGGACTTGAATCCAATAGAGCATGTGTGGGACATGCTTGGTCGACGAATTGCAGCCCGTCAACCCCCTCCCAACTGTCTATCGGAACTTCGGAGGGCATTGCTTGATGAGTGGTGTAATTTTCCCCAAGATCAGATTGATAATCTGATACTCAGCATGCGTAGGCATTGTAACGCTTGTATTGCATCGTCCGGGAGACGTACTCCGTATTAACCATCATACTAACCATGTTATACTGTTTTCTGTAAATAGGTTCTTTTTTGTAACTTTCTCCAGGGAGCAAAAATCGCAATTTTTATTAATTATGTCAAACCTATAGCATATTTTTGCTCTTTACCTTTTGTTTAATAAATGGACTTTACAAATAAGTCAAATTTGTTTTGCTTTTGTCTCTTTCATTGCCTGATCTTCATTATCCTTAATTTATGAACATGAGTGTAGGTTACAATACCATGTAAATAATAAATATCAATAAAACGATTTTTATTTGCTTGTACATTGTTATTTTCAATTCTCTATTGCATTCTAGTGTGAAAAATTATTGCAACATAAAATACAATGCCGCTCGAATTATCTCGAGTGTGCACAGTTTGGCCAGTTTAGCTCGCTCGAGTTAACTCCAGCGTGAACGTTAAGGGTTAATTGATAAATAATTAGAGCATTTCAAATTATTTAAACTTTTCTTTAACTATTTAAAATTTGTTTAAATAGTAATTATTATAAGGAAAGGCATTGGAATACTACACATTATTCCTCTATAACATTTACAAACTGTAAAACTGACTGTGTTCCCACCATCAACAACAAATGCAACATTTTGTTACGGAAAATGCTTTGTAGCCAAACATGTTCTTGTCTTTAAATAACAATTTTAATCCTCACGCGTTTTCTTGCGAGTAAACGAGTGATAAATAGAGATAAGAATGAAACCTATTCAGATTTGAGTTGGGTGATTGGAAAAGGATACTGGCGCAATAATTGGGAAAAGAATTAGCAACAACTAACATTTTTCTCTTTTTGGTAGTTATTTGATAAATCTGCAATCCCTTTATCATCACTTACAGACACACAATCTATCTAAGCCATTAACCCTTTAACGGACAGTGGTTTCGTAACAAAACCACCTATTAAACATCTTTTTTTTAAACTTTACTTTTTGGATTACTTTACTTTATCTTTTTTATAATTATTTACGGCTTCAATCTCATACATCTGTGATATATGGAAGCCAATGATGTAGAATCAAGAGCTTTTGCAAAAAAAAAAAAAAAAAACTTTTTGGAGACATGGATGAGTTTCCGATTATATATATATATATATATATATATATATATATATATATATATATATATATATATATATATATATATATATATATTCTGTATATATATGTATATGTATATATATATATTTATATATACATATTATACACTTTATACATATTATATTTTGATATTTTTTAATATATAACAGATGATAGTTATACGTTTAACTTATTTCTTTTTCTATTGAAGTATATGTATTTAAACTGTCTGTACTTGAGAAGTCAGATTCAATTTATCTTACTTATGACCTCAAATAAAAGTATCTGTACAAACAACACTTTTAAGTTGTTAAGCTATTTATTTATTATACCAGTTTAAGGATTATCATTTATTGTTCTTCCAGTATAGTTAAACTTTTAAAAAAGGTATAATGTTCAAGCTGTACAAGGGGAGGGGCTAGTCAGTTAAACTACTTCTCACACCCTAATTTCCTCTAAGGCAAATCCTTCTAAGGAATGTAAAATATATATATATATTTTACATATACAAGGCTTATAGATAACATTTATAAAAAAATTACATTAAATTCCCATGAATTTATTTTGGTGACCTTTAAAGGGTTAAGAGGTGATACCTTTGAGCTCATGTTCACTTAAAAAGGATAAACTCCTGATAGAAGGGGAGGGTAAAAAAATAATTTTATTCTTCTAGGACTTTTTGGTCTACCATCACATTTAATTTTATCAAAATACTTTCCTCAACTTCTTTCTCCTACCTTTCAGTTCATGACAGAATCTATAATCAGTCTTTATGGCAAAATGAAGACAGATATCAGTTCTTCAATAAGAGGGTGATTCAATAGCACACATTTGGTATCTGTTATGTAGGTTATTTGCTAAACGTTGGAAATAGCTTGGGAGGTTTAGGCTGATTCGTCTCTCAATTTGATCTCAAGTACCCTTTAAGGGGTTTAATTTGGGTAATATGAGTTTATGGGATGCATTCAATATCATCCTCTTCTAGTGTATGGGATATTTCAATAGAATCATATAGATATACATGAACCGATCCAGGCCCATTTGTCTGTGTGTAGTGGGGTAGAGTATAGACATGTATTACCACTCATGAATGTGTGGGGAAAAATACCCCCTTTTGTACAATAATTGGCTATTATGATTTAGAAATGATGGAGGATTGCTTGTCATTAATTTCCATGTGAAAATAATTCTAATAGTGATGGATGCAAGAAGATTTAAACTTCACAACATTTATTAACACAACACATGCCATTTTCTTTTCCCAACTGATCTCTGGGATATTTTCATACCTCTAGTACAGCTCGCTTATGCGCAGAATAAATCTGCGCGTACATGCTGAGTGGAGGGATATTAGCGTTGCCACAAATGGAATTCCTGGATCTACTACACCAAAAGAAAAAATCGACATGACTCATGATAATCTTGATGCAATACCGCTGCTTAACTGTACTTCCTGTACTTTCTTAAAGATGTGAAGTGGGATCTTGCCATTGGGCAACTCCATTTCTTCTGAGTTGTGTCGATAAGTATCACATTTTCTCAGTTATCAGGAAGATTGAAGTGTCAGGGTCGCTACAAGATATTGAGTGTATGACAATATCTACACAGTTCATGGACAGAGTTCTTTAAATAATTCATAGTATGTACTTCTCAGAAGTGTGTTTAAAGAGATACTCCACCTCAAATCTTGCCAGATCGTCAGAATAGCTTTGAGAGTCGAATGGAACAAAATCCCCCTAGCTCTTCTTAAAGGGCTAGAAGAATGGTTCTCAAAGCATGAACTTCGATCCCTGGGGAAACTCGACTACTTCACACTTATCTCTTAATATTTTCACCTTTTTTGTACATCTACTATTACTTTTCGTACATATTAACTGTTTTTACCCTTTTAAATGTAAGCATAGACATTTCAATTTGACAGTATGGAAATATGAGTGATAAAATCAAAGTGACCAGAAAGTTCATAGTTTAAACAAACTTACGGAGATTAAAAACTGCATACTACGATATATTGCTAAACTTTAAATCTTTTTTTAAAATTATTTCAAGAAACTACATATAATTATCACAATTATATTGATAAATATTTTTACATGTTTTTTAAACAATGAAATACAATTTTTAAAATTCAATTTACTCGAGCATGTCGAAATGATTTTTTGATACTTCGTTACTTGCAGGGTATTAAAATACCCTACGCTTTTATTACGTTTACTTCCTTATTTCTTAAGCTAATTAACACACACACACACACACACACATATATATATATATATATATATATATATATATATATATATATATATATATATATATATATATATATATATGAACAATGTGGTTCATAAGTATAAGGGTTGTTTTTCTTCTTTTTCTGATAACGCGAGGGCACTTGCCTGTTAAGCAGACATCCAAAGAAGACTGTGGAACTTTTTAGCTATTTTATTTTGGAAGAACCTTATCGGCAGCCAACATTACAAAGTGGGCACGAATGAGTCTTTGTAACTTGAAAGCAGATACCAAGCAGAAGAACTTCTGGCTTGCTTTGCCACCTCCAGAGGTATCGCTTGGGAACTTGGATGCTATTGCAACCCCGAACCTATTTTATGTGACACATTGCCATTAATTAAGGAATACAGCGGATCTTTGGTAAGCTTCAGCCTTTATCCGACAACCCTCTGCCTTTGCCGATTGAGCTACCACGGCACTGTAAAAGGTGTTTGACAAAATTATGAATGACAAAATTTTAACCACAATTTAAACAAACATTTCAAAGAAAATTTTTTTCACAATTTAGACAAATTTTTCACAGTTTTTTTCTTTACAATTTAGACAAAATAATGAATATTCATTGTGCAGTTATAGATAGAAATTGCAGTTCTCTGAATCTTAGTTGCAAACGTGGAAGCCATTTTTCTTGTTGCTGTTGGGCTATACAAAAAGGCCCTGACGAGTATTCTTTAACTATTTCAAAGTATGTTCATGTATGTATGAATTTAGAAGCCAAATTCTAACTCGCCACAGTGTTCCCTCGACACTTCGCACTTCATGTTTTGCGGCTTCAGTGCTTCGCGGGTTTTTCCAAAATATTCATCAAAAAATAAAAATGAAAAAATACAACCATGTCGGCAGCCACATTGTGGAAAGGAGCGTTGTTTCATGTTGATGCGCGAGAGAGAAGGATCCCTGCATGTCAAACAAAGAGATGAGTTGACTCAGAGTACATACCATGGGCTCTTGAGATGACAAAGTCTGCAAGTGAGGAAGAAAATGAAGAGGAAGACGAAGAACAAACTGAAAAGCGTGGCCTTACCCTGGAGAATCTGCAACAATTGTGCAACATGGCAAGAATTTGTTCAAGACATTGACGACAATATGGTTCGAGCTGTCGAGTTCAGCAATCGCGTTGACGGAGTTATGTAATTGTACAAGGGAATTTTGAAGGAAAGGAAAAACAAAGATAACAACTTCCCATTACCATGTTTCTCTCCAAGGTAAAGCCCCCTGGCTCTACCGTCAGCTCCTCCAACAGAAGAGTCTCCGAGCGAACCTAAAACTTCTACGAGGCAAGTGAGAGCCTCTCCTCCGCCACCAACACAAGACTCTTCGCCTCTCTCAGGAAGCAACGTTGGTTTATGTTTATTACTCTATAAGGTTTTGGGATTAAATTTATTTATGAGCACTGACACGTTTAAGTAAATACGTATACTGTTGTAATTTTTGTCTTAAATGAGTAAAGTATAAATACTGTTTACATATTTAAAACATTCGTGTACCCGCATACACGAAAACTTTTAGAGGCAAATCCTACTTCGCGGTTTTTCACTTTTCGCGGAAGGTTCTGGTCCCCATTAACCGCGAAAAATGAGTAATTTTTGTCTTAAATGAGTAAAGTATAAATACTGTTTACATATTTAAAACATTCGTGTACCCACATACACGAAAATTTCTAGGGGCAAATCCTACTTCGCGGTTTTTCAGCTTTCGCGGGAGGTTCTGGTCCCCATTAACCGCGAAAAATGAGGGATAACTGTAGTGGTTTTAGATTTGTTAGAATTAGGAATCAATTAACTACTGAACACACTAAAAAATAGAATATATATTTAAGATTAATATAATTATTTTACAAATTATAGGCAAAAATTCTCGCGTCCTTTTGCTTTCCCCTTTTTAAGCCCTAACCTAAATTGACTACTGGAGCTACAGTTTATGCCCTCAAGTAAGAGGTCTACTAATCTACTATCTACTAGGTCTACGATCAATTACAACTCTACATCGCTCTAGCGGACCATTTAGGAAATTTCCAAACAAAAAGGAGATGCACACCATCGCAGTCAGATTTTCCTAGAGATTTTCGCACAGATTTTAACTGAGATGTTGACCCAGGTGTTAAGGGCCTTTTACTTATTATTTCATTCTAGATGACCCCGCAGTATGTCCTGCCCCTATAATGAAGTTGGAACCCATCCTCCAACGATCTGTTAATACAGATCTTTAACTGAAACGGTGTCATTTTTATGGGCTATGACTGCAACCACCCACCGTGAAGCCCGTCTTATTACACACACACGTTTTTGGGGGGCGGGGCAGTGATTCTCCTCAGCAGTGCTACGGCACAGCTCTGGGGATGAGCCTCAGTGTGTTGTACTACGGTACCTCACCTAGGACAGCTATCAGCCTCCTCGTGGCGCCCCCTGGTAACTAGGAGTGTCCCTCCTAGGCAAATGATAGCGTCTGCAACCTCAAGGGGTATACCTCCTTTAGGTATACTCGGGTTTCACGAACCCGGGGTTTCCTGAGTGATCCTTCTCTTCAGACTTCCCTGGTAGTCACGAACTTACTTTGTAGTATTGTTCCTTACTGGGGTCGTCAACATTATTCTCGAACCATGACGGAACTCTCGTAGGCCAGCAACACCTTGTGATGTGGTGGTTACTGTCGTGGCGACTAATCATACAGACTGTATGGCTCCGGCCGGGACAGGGTTAAACACACTTATTACACACACACACACATATATATCCCCTATATAAGAATAGCCTAAGTTATCTGTCTGTCTGTCCTCGAATTTATGAAGCTGTTGCACCTGGAATGGATAGAGACATCTATATTGGATTCTTGATGGGTTAGCCGAACGATGTATATTATACTAAAATAATGTTATATCCTAAAATAATTTAAAGCAGGAAGCTTTAAGTGGAGGTGAACATAAAATGCTTTCAGTATTCTGAAATCCCTAGGTTAAGAAACGATGATCTAGGACAGGGATTTTCAACTTTATACACAATGGAAAACCCTTTGAGCGCATTGTTTTCTTAAAAGAACCTCTTGATAAAAGGGCTGAAAAAATAGGATATCAAAAGTTTATCCTTCACAAATTTACAAAATTATTATTGCATCTTTATTTTACCCTAACACAAACATCATAACCCCTTAACGCATTTGCCCGTGTCTGACACGGGCGAAATTCAAATTAAGCATGTAATAAAATCGTTTACACTTTGTATAACAATTTTTTTATATACTTTTTACTCTTTCCAAGCTCCCTAGTCACCCCCAAAACTGAAATTGTAAAAAAAAAACTTACATTGTACCTATATATCCCTTTTCTGTGAAGAAAATATGTCATATTTTATAATTTTTTCTAAAATAAACTCGTGCTTTAAGGGGTTAATAAGACATTGGATTCTAAAGAATCTAAAGAGTTTTATAGTTTTCTCAAAAATATATTTTAAGAATAACAAACAAGAGTAATAGTATTTTAAATTACAACAAATGAATAAAAAGAAAATTCTTTTAATGACTTGGCTGTCATTGTATTTTATTGCAAAGTACTTTTCCGTCTAAAATAATTTTAAAATCTGCAATCTCCAGCCTCCAATCCATTTTGGTTTTGTTATATTTTGCTATCCAAGGGGTTGGTTTTATCGCAGGTAATCGAGATATTTAGGCATTTTCGAAAACAGCCAAGGAAAAAAAATGGACTAATATATGACGTAATGTATCTCGATTAATGAATTTGAAGCACGTGACTTTTACGAAATTTAAGATTTTATGTTATCTATATAAAATATTTATTTATGCTTATTTTTTAGAAGGAAACTGCCTTTAAGAATTCCATCTTATAAAAATTTTATTTAATTTTGGAGCTTTCACTAAGCAAATAGTGATCACTTAAGGAAATCCTGCCAGAGGGTACCCTAGGATTCCACGGAAATAAGGTTGAAGACCTCTGATCTAGAACATGATCAGCTATTTTCTATTCACTTTTATTTAACTTCGCTTGTATGTTAGTAATAAATTTTGAGTAATAATTTTTTAATAAATTTTTAACTACCTTTTGTGACTAGATAAAGATTTGAAATTTTGCACATAAGTTTATTTCCGACGATAATACAATATTTAATACTAAAAAAAAATCAGGTTGAAGGTAAAAAAATTAGTTTGGTAAATGGAAAAGCTATTCAGAGCACTTGAAATTCCAATAGCAGAGATTTTAAACTAGTATCGCCATCTATTTGCAAGTGGCATAACTAAAAACTCATGCTAAAATTCTAA
Organism: Pardosa pseudoannulata; assembly: GCA_032207245.1. NCBI lineage: Eukaryota > Metazoa > Arthropoda > Arachnida > Araneae > Lycosidae > Pardosa > Pardosa pseudoannulata. Next base: position 60,899,724 of record CM063505.1, on the reverse strand, counting down.
AAATTATTTCCCCAAAATTAAAATAATGACTCCTGGTTCAGAAAAGAATACACATACATATATTTTATGCTCTTGTAAGTTTTTGTTAAACTTTTGAGAATATTTTAATATTTTTTTTTTGATATGCTTGTGATTTTTCTTATTTCAATTAAGTAGTATAAAATTGGTAATTTTTCTTGTTTTACCTCGTGATAATGAAAACTTTTGTATAGTAGAGCTTTACTAATTGATTCGAACATTTCACAATCTATCTTTTTGAAAATGTAAAGTCTATACTTAATAAAAAAATATAATGAGCAGCATTTCAGATGTTCGATGATTGATTTAATATAAGGTGAAAATATTACGGATGAAAATTGATTACAAAATTTGAGATAAAAAAAATGAAATGTGTAGCAGAGCTTTACTACTTGATTCAAACATTTCACGGTCTATCTTTTTGAAAATGCAAAGTCTATACTTAATAAAAAAAAATATAATAGGCAACATTTCAAGTGTTAGATGATAGATTTAATATAAGGTGAAAATATTACGGATGAAAATTGATTACAAAATTTGAGATTAAAAAAATGAAATGTATAGTAGAGCTTTAATACTTGATTCAAACATTTCACAGTCTATCTTTTTGAAAATGTAAAGTCTATACTTAATAAAAAAAATATAATGGGCAACATTTCAAATGTTTGATGATTGATTTAATATAAGGTGAATATAGTACGGATGAAAATTGATTACAGAATTTGAGATTAAAAAAATGAAAATAAATTAAATATAAAATGTATACTTAAAAAATTACTTAAAAAAGCATTAAAATGTAAAAAATAATTTTAAAACAGCGCAGGAAGGAGAAATTGTGTTAAAAACTCCTATAGGGCAGTTGTAATGTGCCGATATAGAAAAATTACATGACGAGTTTCTATAGGATAAAGGGCAGTTGTTATGATGGGTTATGAAGCTAAAATTAAAAGCGTGGGACGCTTAGAGTATAACAACTAAATATCACATTAGTATTTTAATGGAAATATTCCCTTATGCAATTAAATGTTTTAAAAATGTTTTTTTGACACTGATTTTATTGTTAGTCCACGCTTTTATTGTTAGTCATAATCCATCGTAACAGCTAGAACTTATCCTATAGAAACACTTTGCACAATATTTCTATACCTGCACATTAAAATTTTGATAGCTGAGCTTTTCACACATTTCTCTTTCATGCGCTTTTTTAAACCTATTTTTAACTTCTTAGTGAAATGCAAAGATTTTTTTGTTAAGTAAAAGCGATTTTTTTTAAATGCGTTTTTATACTTATTTTATTTGTAATTTTTCTTTGTGTAGTTAGCATTTCCTCCAATAAAGATGAAATTATTTTTTTACATGTCATAAATGTGAGAAACTTTTATACTAAACGGACGTTTATATTGCTGTATCCCACATTAAAATAGTATCGTATTTAGAAATTACATCTGCAAACTTCTAATTCACGAACTATAATTTAGAATATTTGAATGACAAAAGCAATTTAAGTTGACCTTAGTTTCAACAAAGGACCGAAACAAACCTTTCCATTCTCTCATGAATTTAAATCCAAAAAATGCCTCTTTTGAGATATGGCCTGACAGATCTGAACAATGTTATGTAAGAAGTAAAAGAAATAGCAGAACGTGGATTCTTTTCTAAGAGGCTCAGTCTCTTTAAAGCCTAATAGATGCTCATATTTCAACGTGAAAAGTAAGAACGTTTTAAGCATATGTATGCTTATCTTGTTAACATTGATACTGAATACTGGTTAACATCGGTTACATTTTATATTCAGTTCTTTACGGGGAAATTCTTTCACCATGGTGCTCTTTTTTCAACTTCAGATAAATGATAGAGAAAAATTTATTTCAAGCCTGAAATATAAGTAGAAAGAAGCGTATTCCATCATTTGTAGAAAAGTATAAATCCTGCAGATGTGGATTTGACCCTTTAACTTGTACCTAAAGACTGGATAAAAGTAAGAATCATCAGAAAGATTTGAAGCGTATACATATCAGTCTCAATTTGAAAAAAAACTGTATGAGAATATATTTGTAATGTCTAAGCTTTTAGCGATATATATCACTTCGTTTTATTTTTATTGATTTTCAACTGTAAAGGCTAAGACAATTTACCTCTTAACTGTCACAGGACCTCACGGGATGAGTCAACAACTGAACTTCCTGGGCCAAGCCGTCTAGTTCAGGAATTACTAGTAATAGCACACATAAGCTAACAATATTGAGTTTGCATAAAAATAAAGATGGAGTGTAATATTTTGGGTAAAGATACAATGTATTGGGTTGCTTGAGTTTGAACTGGCAAAGTAAAATAAGAAAGCAAAGAAATAGTAAAATGTAACAGAATAAGATACATAATACAAGGGTATAACATGTGAAGAGGGAAACATTTCAGAAGCTGATAATTTAAGTGAGCAATACAGTACTTTACAAGTAACTAACAAGCTTTTAACTGCATACAAGGCATACAGGTCACACAACTGGATTGCCTCGACCGGGCCCTCTAATCCATAGATTTCTAATAGTAATCAGAAAAATGACAATCAAGAGTTAGCATCTTAACCTCACGGGATCTCACGGGACCTTACGGGAAGAGTCAGCAACTGAACTTCCAAGTCCTCTAGTTCAGGGATTACTAATAATAACACAAGCTAACAATATTGAGTTAGCACAAAAATAAAGAGGGAGTGTAATATTTGGGGTAGAGATACAACGTATTAGGTTGCTTGAGTTTGAACAGGCAAAGTAAAATAAAAAAGTGAAGAAATAAGTAAAATATAACAGAATAAGATACATAATACAAGGGTATAACATGACAAGAGGGAAACATTTCATAAGCTGATAATTTAAGTGAGCAATACAGTACTTTACAAGTAAAAATAACAAGTTCTTAACTGCATACAAGGCATCCAGGGTGTACAACTGGATTGGCTGGACCGGGCCCTCTAGTTCATAGATTTCTAACAGTAAGCAGAATAATGACAATGAAGAGTTAGCAACTTAACCTCATTGGAAGAGTCAGCAACTGAGCTTCCAAGCCCTCTAGTTCATGAATTACTAGTAATAACAAACATAAGATAACAATATTGAGTTGGCACAAAAATAAAGAGAGTGCAATATTTGAGGTAGAGATACAACGTATTAGGTTGCTTGAGTTTGGACAGGCAAAGTAAAATAAAAAAAGCGAAGAAATAAGTAAAATATAACAGAATAAGATACATAATACAAGGGTATAACATGTGAAGAGGGAAACCTTTCATAAGTTGGTGTTTTAAGTGAGCAATACAGTCTTTACAAGTAAAATAACAAGTTCTTAACTGCATACAAGGCATACAACTAGATTGCCTGGACCAACCCCTCTAATTCAGAGATTTCTAACAGTAAGCAGAATAATGACAATGAAGAGTCAGCAACTGAACCTCACGGGACCTCACAAAAAGAGTGAGCAACTGAACTTCCTGAGCCAAGCCCTCTAGTTCAAGAATTACTAGTAATAACACACATAAACGAACGATATTGAGTTGGCACAAAAATAAAGAGGGAGTGTAATTGTTGGGGTAGATATACAATGTATTAGGCTGTTTGAGTTTGGGCAGGCAAAGTAAAATAAGAAAGCGAAGAAATAGTAAAATATAACAGAATAAGATTCATAATGCAAGAGTATAGCATGTGAAGAGGGAAACCTTTCATAAGCTGATAATTTAAGTCAGCAATACAGTAATTTACATGTAAACTAACAAGCCCTTAAGTACATACAAGGCATAAAGGACGTACAACTAGATTGCCTATACCGGGTCCTCTAATCCAGAGATTTCTATCAGTAAGCAGAAAAACGACAACGAAGAGTCAGTAATTGAATCTCACGAAACTTCACCGGATGAGTTAGCGACTGAACTTCCTGATCCAAGCTCTCTAGTTCAGGAATTACTAGTAATAGCACACATAAGCTAATGATATTGAGTTTGCACAAAAGTAAAGAGGGAGTGTAATATTGGGGTAGAGATACAATAAATTAGGTTTCTTGAGTTTGGAATGGCAAAGTAAAATAAGAAAGCGAAGAAATAATAAAATATAACAGAATAAGACACATAATACAAGGGTATAACATATGAAGAGGGAAACCTTTCATAAGCTGATATAGTATTTTACCAGTACAATACAGTATTTTACAAGTAAACTAACAAGTCCTTAACTGCGTGCAAGGCATGGCGTACAACTAGATTGCCTGGACCGGGCCCTCTAATCCAGAGATTTCTAACAGTAAGCAGAATAATGCAATGAAGAGTTAGCAACTTAACCTCATGGGAAGAGTCAGCAAACTGAACTTTCAAACCCTCTAGTTCAGGAATTACTAGTAATAACACACATAAGCTAACAATATTGAGTTGGCACAAAAATAAAGAGGGAGTGTAATAGTTGGGGTAGATATACAATGTATTAGGCTGTTTGAGTTTGGGCAGGCAAAGTAAAATAAGAAAGCGAAGAAATAGTAAAATATAACAGAATAAGATTCATAATGCAAGAGTATAACATGTGAAGAGGGAAAGCTTTCATAAGCTGATAATTTAAGTCGGCAATACAGTACTTTACATGTAAACTAACAAGCCCTTAAGTGCATACAAGGCATAAAGGACGTACAACTGGATTGCCTATACCGGGTCCTCTAATCCAGAGATTTCTATCAGTAAGCAGAAAAATGACAATGAAGAGTCAGTAATTGAACCTCACGAAACCTCACCGGATGATTTAGCAACTGAACTTCCTGATCCAAGCTCTCTAGTTCAGGAATTACTAGTAATAGCACACATAAGCTAACGATATTAAGTTGGCACAAAAGTAAAGAGAGAGTGTAATATTGGGGTAGAGATACAATAAATTAGGTTGCTTGAGTTTGGAATGGCAAAGTAAAATAAGAAAGCGAAGAAATATTAAAATATAACAGAATAAGATACATAATACAAGGGTATAACATGTGAAGAGGGAGACCTTTCATAAGCTGATAATTTAAGTGAGCAATACAGTACTTTACAAGTAAAATAACAAGCCCTTAACGGCATACAAGACATACAGGACGTATAACTGGATTGCCTGGACCAAGCCCTCTAATTCAGAGATTTCTAACAGTAAGCAGAATAATGCAATGAAGATTTAGCAACTTAACCTCATGGGAAGAGTCAGCAAACTGAACTTCCAAGTCCTCTAGTTCAGGGATTACTAATAATAACACACATAAGCTAACAATATTGAGTTGGCACAAAAATAAAGAGGGAGTGCAATATTTGGGGTAGAGATACAACGTATTAGGTTGCTTGAGTTTGGACAGGCAAAGTAAAATAAAAAAAGCGAAGAAATAAGTAAAATATAACAGAATAAGATACATAATACAAGGGTATAACATGTGAAGAGGGAAACCTTTCATAAGTTGGTGTTTTAAGTGAGCAATGCATCTTTACAAGTAAAATAACAAGTTCTTAACTGCATACAAGGCATACAACTAGATTGCCTGGACCAAGCCCTCTTCTTCAGAGATTTCTAAGAGTACGCAGAATAATGACAATGAAGAGTCAGCAACTGTACCTCACGGGACGTCACAAAAAGAGTGAGCAACTGAACTTCCTGAGCCAAGCCCTCTAGTTCAAGAACTACTAGTAATAACACACATAAACGAACGATATTGAGTTGGCACAAAAATAAAGAGGGAGTGTAATAGTTGGGGTAGATATACAATGTATTAGGCTGTTTGAGTTTGGGTAGGCAAAGTAAAATAAGAAAGCGAAGAAATAATAAAATATAACAGAATAAGATACATAATACAAGGGTATAACATGTGAAGAGGGAAACCTTTCATAAGCTGATATAGTATTTTACAAGTACAATACAGTATTTTACAAGTAAACTAACAAGCCCTTAACTGCGTACAAGGCATGGCGTACAACTAGATTGCCTGGACCGGGCTATCTAATCCAGAAATTTTTAACAGTAAGCAGAAAAATGACAATGAAGAGTCAGCAGCTGAACTGCACGGGAAGAGTCAGCTACTTAAATTCCTGAGTCAAGCCCTCTAGTTCAGGAATTACTAGTAATAGCACACATAAGTTAACAATATTAAGTTGGCATAAATATAAAGAAGGAGTGTTATATTTGGGGCAGAGATACAATGTATTAGGCTGCTTGAGTTTGGGCAGGCAAAGTAAAATAAGAAAGCGAAGGAATAGTAAAATATAACAGAATAAGATGTATAATACAAGGGTATATAACCTGTGAAGAGGGAGAGCTTTCATAAGCTGATAATTTAAGTGAGCAATACAGTACTTTACAAGTAAACTAACAAGCCCTTTACTGCATACAGGGCGTACAACTGAATTGCCTGTACCGGGCCTTCTAATCCAGGGATTTTTAACAGTAAGCAGAAAAATGATAACGAGCAGAAAATAAAAAAATCCAAAAGAGGAAAGAAGAGGATAAGGAGATGGATTCATGAGTTCATAACACAAGAACTAGAGAGTAGAAAGTTTAGGGTTAGAAAAACACAAATATTTTTTCGGCCAGGGACATCCATACATTGTAACGACTGGAGATGGAATGAGTCGTTTTGGAGCGATCCAAATGGCCCCGAGAGGACCAATAGAACTGCTACCCTTAACTGTTTTAACACTTTTTGCTTTTCTATCTCTCTCTGCTTTAATTATAGTGGTATTTAAAAAGCAAGTAAGTTTTCTGGAGAAGTGGTATATGTAATATTTCGTCAAAAACATTGTGTATGCAGCATATGGTTCATATACCATACAGCATATGGGGCATATACCATATGCTGTAATGATTCGTCAAAAACAGATAATTGCACTCCAAGAAGGCAAAGTGCTTCAAATTTACTTTTTAGACAATTTTTTTTTCGATTCTTCGGTTGAAGTTTGCTACGATAAGGATTCTTATATCAGTGTTTTCACCATATCTTCTCTGAACGGTGACCGAAAGGGTAGGATACTGATGTTCGGTACTATAGCTCGCACGTTTGTGTACCGTTATTGGCAATCGGCTTTAAGCAGTAGGTCCCCGTCTCATTAGCCCTCGTGTAGCAAAACAGTAGACAGCAGCGCTTGAAACCATACCCCGTATCTTATGTTTAAACGTTCATATATATATATATATATATATATATATATATATATATATAACCATGGATTTATGCCTGCAGTGTTATGCTTGTGTTTAGTAGAAGTACAGGCGTATCAGCTAATAAATCAAAATAAATTGTTTTTAAAAGTTGTATACTGCTATTCTTTGAAATACCTCCAAGCCCTAAACGGTCCATCCCTAAAATTTACCACAATCCTATCTACGAGAGCTCATTCAATCGTGATTTGCCACTCCCTTTGGTTTTCTGCAGCAATTATCATTTCCAGTAAACGTTTTAAGAGATCTATTCAATTTCGAGATTTCTGGAATTGCGTTTACATATTGCATAAAAGATCTTGCGTGATTTATACAAAGCTTAAGTTACACAACTAGATGATTTCATTGGCGTTCAGGGATGAGCTGATATGTTAAAAAATATATGATGGTTAAAGATATGAACCAAGATAAATTAAATTGCCTTTCTGATAGGTAGACTAATATTATTTTGCTGTCAGTTAACTAATGCTAGAGCTAGGAATCTCAGGAAATATTTTACTAGAGTATATTTCCTAAGCATTCAGCGAAGTATTATCAAGTTTATTTATTCCGCATTTTTTAAAATTGTGATTTTAAGAAATAACAAAAGAAAAATTATAGTGAAAATCAAATTACTGACTTTATAATCAAAATCATTGAACCAAACTTATATCTATGAATAAAGGTATAACTTTGGCTTCAAAGATATAAATTTGGTATCTGTGCTGAAGCTAGAAATTCCAGGAAGTATTTTAAGAAAAAACGTAAGAAAAATTTATGATGAAAATCAAATTAACTTTACAATCAAAAGCATTGAACCAAACTTATATCTATGAATAAAGATATAACTTTGGCTTCAAAGATATAAATTTGGCATCTATGCTGAAGCTAGAAATTCCAGGAAGTATTTTAAGAAATAACGTAAGAAAAATTCATGATGAAAATCAAATTAACTTTACAATCAAAAGCATTGAACCAAACTTATATCTATGAATAAAGATATAATTTTGGCTTCAAAGATATAAATTTGGTATCTGTGCTGAAGCTAGGAATTCCAGGAAGTATTTTACAAGAGTAAATTTTCCTAAGCATTCAGCAAAGTATTACTAAGTTTATTTATTTTTGCATTATTTTTTTTTAAAATTCCAATAATAAGAATTAACACAAGAAAAGTTTATGGCAAAAATCAATTTATTAACTTTATAATCCAAATCATAGAACCAAATTTGGTATCTGTGCTGAAGCTAGGAATTCCAGGAAGTATTTTACAAGAGTAAATTTTCTATGCTACTAAAGTTATTACTAATTTATTTCTTTTCGAATTTCTTTTTAAAATTTCGGTATTAGGAAATAACACTAAGAGAAATTTATGGTGAAAATCAAATTGTTACATTTGTAATCAAAAGCTTTAAACCAAATTTATATCTATGAATTTAAGACAACAACTTTCTATCCATTATCTTTAAAACAGCTAGTTAAATCTTTAAAACAGCTTCTTTTCTTGGAATTGTTCGGCTTTTTCCCATTTGTTTCAAATTCACTTACGTTAAGCACATCTTTCAACGTTTCGATTGAAAAAGACGATAAAATACAATTTTGCCGCTTAATAAGCATTTCCAAGTCCACTTAAGTATGCCTAGTAGAGCGCATCCACCATAAAGCACAAGATAAAATCACCACTCTCTAAACTGAAATACTATGTTCTTCCCGTTGTACACGCGCAGTTAACCTTTTGCAACAAACTGTTATCATTATCGATGTCTTGCTCAGTTAGATGGGTAATGATCCGTTAATATATGGTTAACACGGAATGACTGTGTGCTCTACCAGTGATCTCTAAGCAAACACGGTTGTTAAGATGTTTCAAGTTCAATGAGATTACACGGATGGGACACGCGCTGGTATTGTCTGTGTTACAAGAAGATAAGATCTCAGTTTTCCTTTCACTTTCCGTTTTTCTTGTGAGCGTTGACGTAATATAATTATTTAGATAAATTAGGCTTTTAAAATAGCAACAAAAAAAACCCAACTTTTTTTTTTTGAATATTTTCTTTTGGTATATAAAGTAGAAAGACGATTCGATATTTCTCCATAATTTAGCGCTGGTGTAATTCACGACACTTAACCTGTAAGCAAATAGATGGTATGGGTAAGACCTATTAAATACACAACAATGAGAAAATACCCAGCTTCATAGAATGAACTACACGTGTAACTAAATGCACACATATAGGGAAACTTAAATTACGGATCCGATATTACTTTGATAAGACTAGCATAAAGCCCGTCATATGACGGGATCAGTCAAATTTTTAATTTTCCAGAATTCTAAATTACCCTACGAAGCAGGTAATAAAAGGGTTTGTATTTTGTTGTGCCGAGAATGATCTGGTACACGCTCAATAATGTGTTTATCTTCTGTCAGCAAAATAGTATGCTCACCTTATTTAAGGGTTATATTCTTTCCATCCGAATGCACGTGCATAAACCGTTGATTAAGAGTGTAATCGGATTGCGAACACTGCGAGCTGAATAAGCCCGTTCGCAATCTGACTTATCACAAGTTTCCAGCATTTATGCAAATGTGTAAAAAGCAAATGTGGATATAAGCACGAAAGCACGTGCTTGCTCTCTCTCTCTCTCTTTTTTTTTAATTGCTGCTGTTTGTAAGTGCGTAGTAGGTATGAGAAGAAATAAAGTGTATTTTTTATTTTTAAGACGTTTTGAACTTTAATAGACCCAAGTCACATACCATGCATTCACCACTGCTATTATATTAGCCTTCAGAGAGCTAATTAAAAGAAATATCGTCTGACATCTTCATACTCGTCTAAAGTCTCCCTACATTGTGAATGCAGTTTAGAATCACGCTGAATTCATTTCATTGAGTCAAACCGTGTGGTTATGTATAAAAAACAAACACACAAACAAACAAAATTCTTAATTTTCAAAGATATATAACATAAACGCTAGATGTTTATTAGTCCGCGAAATAGACTCCTAGACTTATATGAAAAGAATTTGTTGTTAATACCGGTGATAAAATTGTCATTGCAATAAAAAATTATCGATGACTCAATTTAACATTATCACATATGTACGTAACCTATTATTTAATACAAATATAAAAAAAAATTATTTGCTTAATATGTAAGCTCAGCGATAAAACGTATGAAAATAATGCACGCGATATTTAAATAATTTAAAATAAGAAATGATTAAAGGATGGTTAAAGGAATGACGTCACAATGCTAGAAAAATTGTAATTTTTACCTATTTATTATGTGGATAAATGATAAATTTAATCGCCTGCCCTTAGCCGGGGAATCCATTCCAGGTCCAACCGATTCATAAATTGGTGGACAGACGGACATATAACTTAGGCTATTATTATACAGGGGATTATTTCAATGCTATCTGTTGATTTTTAAAAATTAGGTTTCATTTATAGACGTGACCGAAGAATGTGTGAGAGCATGATAAATATTATAGGTTATTATATAGTATAGTCCTAAAGAAATTGCGTCATCATGAAGTACACAATTTATTTTTTCGTTTTTTTCCTTCAAGTGATCTCAGTAATTTTTAAAACTATAATTTATCTAGTAAATCAGACATATTTAAACGGATTAGTTCATCATCTATGGATCAGACTAATTTTACAGACAAACTACATGTTGTATCTTGAAACAGCGGGTTCGTTTTGCTTTTTTCTTGGGACTAAGACAACCTCAGTCCTGGGACCAAGGTACACCAGATTACGTCCAAGATAAAACCATGGTACAAACTACTATGTTAACCATTTGATATATTAAATATGTATGTTTTTGTCTATTGGTTAATACAAAATATATATATATATATATATATATATATATATATATATATATATATATATACATATATGAAGGTGAAAAATATAAATTGGATTGCATGTATCAATTTAACATTGAAATTCGATAATAAATATCAGGGCCGTAACTAAAGATGACACTGCGTTTGACGGGGTCAGGTACTTCACCTCTCATCTGCTTCTATTTTTTCTTTATTTAAACTGCATGCTTAATTAAAATTTTCTTCTGGTATATAAAATAGAAAGACAATTGGATATTTCTCCATAATTTAGCATTGGTGTAATTCACGATACTTAACTTGTAGGCAAATAGATGGTATGGGTAGGAAGCCTATTAAATACACAACAATAAGAAAATACCCAGCTTCATAGAATGAACTACACGTGTAACTAAATGCACACATATAGGGAAACTTAAATTACGGATCCGATATTACTTTGATAAGATTATTTCAATGCTATCTGTTGATTTTTAAAAATTAGGTTTCATTTATAGACGTGACCGAAGAATGTGTGAGAGCATGATAAATATTAGAGGTTATTATATAGTACAGTCCTAAAGAAACTACGTCATCATAAAGTACACAGTTTAGTTTTTCGTTTTTTTCCTTCAAGTGATCTCAGTAATTTTTAAAACTATAATTTATCTAGTAAATCAGACATATTTAAACGGATTAGTTCATCATCTATGGCACAGACTAATTTTACAGACAAACTACATGTTGTATCTCGAAACAGCGTGTTTGTTTTGCCTTTTTCTTAGGACTAAGACAACCTCAGTCCTGGGACCAAGGTACACCAGATTACGTCCAAGATAAAACCATGGTACAAACTACTATGTTAATCATTTGATATATTAAATATTTATGTTTTTGTCTATTGGTTAATACAAAATTATATATTGTCACGAAGATTCGAATGAACACACCGTTTAACTTAACAGAACAATTTATTGAAACTAAGTAGCAACTCGCAACTTTACAGGATCGAGAAGTTGCCTACGATCGCACTGGACATTACTGGAGCTCTGACTTCCCTGGGCCAAGCCCTCTAAGCCAGATTACTGTAGATGCATGGAATGAGACATAGCAGATATATTGCAACGATATTGAGGATTAAAAAGTCGATGTTGCTGATACCCACTAGTTGTAGGCAACTAGTGGGTATCAGCAACAAGATTACTTCAATGCTATCTGTTGATTTTTAAAAATTAGGTTTTATTTATAGACGCTCAGTCAGACGCTGAGTCATTAGCTTTTATAACCGAACAGAATATTCGAGAAATAACTAATTTACATATTAAAGAAAGATCTAGAATGTTCAAGAACATAAGGAAACAATAAATAACATTTTTAAATTAAAAATCCGTGCTTTGGATAAACTGCCATGGCAAGCATCGAACCCACAATCTTCGGGTCTGGATCGCGTGCTTTGACCATTCGGCCACTAAGTCATTGGTTAAGATTCTTTATGCGGCAATATATATACATATTATATATTACATAATATATATATATACATATATATTATATATTATAAATATATATATTATGTATATATATATATATATATGTATATAATATATATGTATATATTATATACATATATATGTATATAATATATATTTATGTATATAATATATATATATATATAATACATATTATATATTATATATATATATATTATATATATATCTATATATAATATATATATATATATATATATATATTATATATTTATATATACATATTATATATTTACATATATATCTATATCTATCTATCTATCTATCTATATATATATATATATATATATATATATATATATATATATATACATATTATATATATTATATATATATATATAAATATATATATGTATGTATGTATATGTAATAGATGAAGGTAAAAAATATAAATTGGATTGCATGTATCAATTTAACATTGACATTCGATAATAAATGTCAGGACCGTAACTAAAGATGGCACTGCGTTCGACGGACTTAAGTACTTCGCCTCTGATCTGCTTCTATTTTTTCTTTATTTAAACTGCATGCTTAGTTAAAATTTAATTTAAAACAAAATTTCAATTTCTATCTACTTTTTAAATTTTTATTTTTTTATCCTCTTTTTATATACATTTACTTTACAATATTACAGAAGACTGCTCAAGGAGGATTTAGATTCATACAGTAGCAAATTTAATGAAATTTTATCCCTATTAAATATTAGTATTAAATTAAAAATATTTTTAGTTCATTTTTTCAGGTAAAAAAAATGAAGTTTTGGGTGAATGGGGGCTTGATTAAACCCCAAGTACAGTTGTAATAAGGGGCAGAAGTATTCTCTGACTGCAGAACAGAGAAAGCTACCTGCTATCCTAAAATACTACGTGGTTTGTGTTCAAGGCTCAGTTTTCTCCCCTGCATACCTAGAGGGGTAAAAGTGGAACTCATTCATTACCTTTTCTCCCCCTTCTCTATGTTCATATAGGTATGCGTGTTCACCGACTTCCTTCCGCTTTACAAAGAGATTCTCACCGTGTAACAGGTGCCTACGTCCTCTTCCAGGCGTGAAGGTGATTTTATGTGGGGAGTTAATGCAAACAGGGAAAGTTCAAGTTGAAGCGTGTAGCAACACTTTGTTGTAAACGGTATTTTTTTTTTTTTTTTAATTAGCATTTCCTAAAAGGCAAAAGCAATATAATGCGAGTTGATAAGGGTGAATGAGAGGTTTAAATTGCCGATGTCTTTTTGTGAAGTATTTTTTGTGAAACAAAAGGAAAAATTTCGAGTATTCCAATCCTATTTAACAATTTAAAAACTGGAAAAAACTGGATTTTTTTTTTCAAACAATGATTTTGAAAATTTTTGTAGGAAAAGAAAAATATTACTTGTAAATATTTGGCTTATTATGAGGTGTATTGTCTAAACTTTTATACAGCCAAATCAATCGTAGTATTAAACACGATTGCAAGCTATCGCGAACTAAATATAAACACAAAAAGGGAACTTTCAAAACAAGATGCTAGACCATTTCGATGTTTGCTTTAATTTTTTATTTTTATTTTTGCTTTGGAGGATTTGCCTTCAAGTACTATTTGATGTTAGTAAATATTTTAGAAAAGCTGTTCGCAAACCAAGTGCGCAGCCAAAATGGAGAACTTGCTTGGAGAACTTTTTTTCGTGTGAATTGACACAAGATGGTTTGAATGATTTGACTATTTTAGCTGAAACCTTTACTAAAGTAAAACAATAAAAAAACGTAACAATAATAAAAAAATGTATTATAGCGTGAAGGGATAACTAAGTTATACAGAAAAAAAGTCCTACCAATTTTGTCTGTTTATTTCTTATTCTAGACCATAAGGTGTCGTTTTCCAAGAAAAAATTGTATTATATATACAAATAAATGCTAAAATAAAACAATAAAAAAACGTAACAATAATAAAAAATGTATTATAGCGTGAAGGGATAACTAAGTTATACAGAAAAAAGTCCTGCCAATTTTGTCTGTTTATTTCTTATTCTAGACCATGGGGTGTCGTTTTCCAAGAAAAAATTGGATTATATATACAAATAAATGCTAAAATAAAACAATAAAAACATAATAATAAAAAATGGATTATAGCGTGAAGGGAAAATTAAGTCATACAGAAAAAAGTCCTGCCAATTTTGTCTGTTTATTTCTTATTCTAGACCATGGGGTGTCGTTTTCCAAGAAAAAATTGGATTATATATACAAATAAATGCTAAAATAAAACAATAAAAAAGGTAACAATAATAAAAAATGTATTATAGCATGAAGGGAGATTGGTTTCGGTTTTGTTTGGAGTGCTACGGTCTACTTTTTGCAACACGAGGGCTAATGAGACCGGGACCTACAGCTTAAAGTCGATTCCGAACGGCTACGAACATCCATGCCACTGTGGGATTCGAACCCACGAACTCCGATACCGAAGGCCAGCACCCTAACTAATCGGTCATCGTTCCATGAAGGGAGAATTAAGTTATACAGAAAAAAGTCCTGCCAATTTATTTCTTATTTTAGACCATGGGGTGTCGTTTTCCAAGAAAAATTGGATTATATATACCACTAGTTTTAAAAGAGGTTAAATCATCGCTGTAGCAGAGCAGGACGAATGCTTCTTAGATTTATTCTCAAGAACGGAGTAGAAAGATCGAGGAGCCTAAAATTCGCCAAACCTAATCGAGAAAAGAATCTTAAAAATTTCTGTTTTAATTAGAAAATTATCTGAATTTTAACAGATGAGAATCGTCGGATATAAATAGCCAGGAACTTTGTGAGGAAATATTAGTGAGCGTACTCTACTGGAAAAATATTTACCCCTTTTAGCAGTTGTTTTTTAAATCTATAACAAAAATGAATTTTTCTCCAAACGAGCATTATTCTAAAAATTTCACTAATGCCTCCTGGGAATGTAGTTTTTCCAAACTAAAAAATAATCATGCACTTTTTTCGGACAACATGAACATGATTGTAATATATTCTTAATCATATTCTTAAACATGATTGTAATATCTCGTTATATAAGGAATTGAATATGAACGCATTTACAGTTTAGATGTTTTAGAATTATCTAAAGAATTTTTTCATCTAAAAGTCCTTAAAAAATTGTCTGAGTTATACTCGGAATTAACTAAAGATTTTTTCCATCTAAAAGTCCTTAAAAAATGTCTGAGTTATACTCGGAATTAACTAAAGAATTTTTTCATCTAAAAATCCTTAAAACATTGTCTGAGTTATACTCCTATTAACTGTTAAGTGAAAAGGTATAGGTAATTGTGCCAATCATTGAGTCATATATTTGAGTTACACGGCACCTGAGTTGTACAAGGAGGTTCAAAGTCTCAATCGGACCTTAATTGTAAATATGTACATTTAAAACATTATTATAGCAGTAAAATGCAGCAAAATATCGGCCTGAATCTAACTATTTTACTGCAGTAGGCAAACCCCAAACTGAAAACTCCATCCAAGCTTGAAAAGAATTTTTTTTAAATATATATATATATATATATATATATATATATATATATATATATGTATATATATATATATATATATATATATATATATGTATATATATATATATATATATATATATATATATATATATATAAATATATATATATATATATATATATATATATATATATATATATATATATATATTATATACATACATATATATACATATATATATATATATATATATATATATATATACATATATATATACATACATATATATATATACATATATATATATATATATATATATATACATATATATATATACATACATATATATATACATATATATATATATATATATATATATATATATACATATATATATACATATATATATACATATATATATACATATATATATATATAATATATATATATATATATATATATATATATATATATATATACATATATATATATACATATATATATATATATATATATTTATATATATATATTATATATATATATATATATATATATATATATTATATATATATATATATATATATATATATATATATATATATATACATATATATATATATATATATACATATATATACATATATATATATATATATATATACATATATATATATATATATATATATATATATATATATATATATATATATATATATATATATATATATATATATATATATATATATATATATAAATGAAAAAAATTTTCAAAGTAAAAAATATATATATAAAAATATCATGTTAACGTAAAAAAAAAGACATATAGTTGAATAAAAACAATAATTTAACATTTAAAGATTTTTTTCACTCAATTTCAGGACATTTTACCGCTTCCAAGAATTGCTGTCTTAAGCAGTCGTTTACTTTGTCTACCGCCTAAAGCCAGGCCTACAAAATGCTTTAAATAAATAAAGAATTCCATAGATTAGAGGAATTACCGATATTGACAGGTTCATCGTTATACACAGCAGTATCATAATGCATACGTTTCATTATATATATATACTTTAAAAAAATCCCCGAAAAAATGCTCTGAAAAAACTTTTATCTGCTTTTTATACTACTACTGAAGAGACATTAAAAAAAAATCCAAGTTAGTACGAGCGTACTTTTCCCTCTGGGGCAAATACCTGCTTTACTGTTCGGCTTCTAACTATTTTTTTCGCCAAGGCGAGCGATCTTGTGCCAAACTCGCTCGCACCTGCTCGCTCACCTTTCAATAATAATAATAGAAAGTATTTACTTGGGGCGCCACCTATCTGGTCGCGGGGAAAGTTCGTCCATCCTGGGCCAGCAGCTGACATAAACGTCGCGTCTGCCGCCCCGCGTGTTGAGCGAGCCTGCCAGCTCCACATTTCCCCCTTCTCGAAGAGAAGCCAGAGGGACTCGAAAAGCGATCGTTTTTCGGTGGTGTTTCTTCCCTTCCCTTCACGTGTTCGTAATCCGACCGGTGTGGCTGGATACAACAGAGTTCTCCTTCTTTTTCATTTGTTTATTTGGTCCGCTCTTCTGCTTTTGGCCTTTAGTATCGAATCTTTGTTGAAAATAAAGAAAAGTGGTGTGTGTGCCCTGCATCGACGAGAGTGGGCCGAGTGAGTTTGATTGAGTAGAAGAGAGAGAGAGGGGCTTTCGATTGTCGATAAGTGTTTGGACCTATCACCCGCAGCAGCAATCAGCGACAGAGAGAGAGGTTTTGTTCCTTGGTGTCTTGCGTAGGAGAGAGAGAGAAAGCAGGATGACGTCCAACATAGCGCGTTCTAAGACGAAATCCGCGCCCCCCGTTCCCCCTAGCCGTCGTCCGGTGGCGGGTTCGGTGTCCGACGCGCGGGCCAAGACTATCCTCAAGGAAGCGGTGGACGCCGTCGTCAACAGCTTCGCCAAGCACACGCACGGATATGGAAGAGGTAAGACTCGCACAACGGATTCATTGCCCCTGTCTCATTGCGACATCATTGCATTTAATGGGCCTCCTATAAAAGTACCTATACATCTAGACCTATAATTGAACTCCCGTAATCTAGCTATCTTTTTGCCTGTCTATTATATACATTTGTGAGAATACATTCCTTCAAACTACCATTGCTAGTGTGCAAGGGAAAAGTTCTTACTTTCTCTTCATTTCTATGCAAATGCAATTGATATGTCAAATCTAAATAGACATAAATATCTAGAAATGAAGAGAATACAGTAGAAGCCCTTTAATGTTGGTTTATCTATCTACCTGTCAATAATATAAGCATGTATACATTAAATACCATTGATATTTCAAATCAAAAAGAAAATTTACATTTAGAGGTGAAAAGAGTATAAATAAACCCCTCTGATGTTAGCTGAATCTAATTATCTACCTGTATATCATATTGATTTGTATGTATTAAATATCACTGATATTACACATCTAAAAGAACATTTACATTTAATATGGAAACAATATAGTTAAACCCCTATGACGTTAATTTATCTAGCTATCTACCTGTCTATCCTATAAGTATGTATACATTAAATACCATTGATATTTCAAATCAAAAAGAAAATTTACATTTAGAGGTGAAAAGAGTATAGATAAACCCCTATAATGTTAGCTGAATCTAATTATCTACCTGTCTACCATATAGATATGTATGTATTAAATATCACTGATATTTCACATCTAAAAGAACATTTACATTTAATATGGAAAGAATATAGTTAAACCCCTATGACGTTGGTTTATCTAGCTATCTACCTGTCTATCCTATAAGTATGTATATATTAAATACCATTGATATTTCAAATCAAAAAGAAAATTTACATTTAGAGGTGAAAAGAGTATAGATAAACCCCTATAATTTTATCTAATTATATACCTGTCTATCATATAGATATGTATGTATTAAATACCATTGATATTTAACATCTAAAAGAACATTTACATTTAATATG
>CM063505.1:60793214-60870714 GCA_032207245.1 Pardosa pseudoannulata | reverse complement strand
TAAACTGAATATAATTTAAAAAGTAAGAGATTAATAACAAGGGAACTTGATTCATGACGTCAAATGTAGAGGTCATTTTAAGAATAAAATTCAATTATATTTCTTAAGTGAAGAATTTTACTTTTATAATATGAAATAATTAACTTTCTCTTCTTCAAGCTTTTCTATCGATATTGTTCATTTTTTATTTCACAGTACGTATTACATGGTTTAACTGAACTTCAAAGGAAAATATATATCTTAAATATTTACTGCTGCATATTAATGTTATATTTTTAAAGTATATATATATATATATATATATATATATATATATATATATATATATATATATATATATATATATATATATATATATATATATATATATATATATATATATATATATATATATATATATATATATATATATATATATATAACTGTACTTCAAAGGAAAATATATGTCTTAAATATTTACTATTACTGCTGTATTTTAATGTTATATTTTTAAAGCATATATATATATATATATATATATATATATATATATATATATATATATATATATATATATATATATATATATATATATATATATATATATATATATATATATATAAACTGAACTTCAAAGGAAAATATATGTCTTAAATATTTACTGCTGCATATTAATGTTATATTTTTAAAGTATATGTATATATATATATATATATATATATATATATTTAGTACGTTTAACTTAACTATTTCTAACTATGAGTTTTTTATATAAAAATATAATGTACATAATTGCGCATAATGCTACTCTGTGTTTCTTTTTCACTGAATTATTTTCACTTTTAGATTATTTTTATGCTGTCAAACACCCCATAATTTTCTCTAGATCTGTCATAAGTGAATTATATTGTTATTTTTACATAACTGAATATACGACATTTATATCGAAATGAGTTGTAAAAACCATAAATGAAATTCAAAATGCGCTTTTTACATTTTTTAAAAAATTCAAATTTTCTCTAATATAACAAAATACAACGACATGCAATAAAATTATTACTTATAATAATTTTAAACATTTTTTCCCTTTTAATCATATTTAAAACATTTCCAGATGCTTTTCTAACAGTCATATCTATTAGAAATTTATGGATTATTTACCTTGTAGCTTAAAATTAAAGAATAATTAAATACGTTGCAGTAGGTATAATTTGTTATTTTTTTACCTGAAAGATATATTATAGACCGCTTATACGTATAAAATGGGTATTTTGGCTATTGTTATTGGTTTTTTAAAATATTTTTAATGAATACTTACAATAAACATTAAATTTTGTTTTGGAGTCAAAGAAGTATCTTATAAATGAAAATAGTTGTGTCTTATGCAACAAAAATTTCCATGGAATGTTTTTTGATAAAAATATATTTCTAACAACTGATAATTAATAATTAATGTTGTAACTTGATCTTTTAACTACTTTCATATGCAAGAATTATTAATGATATATCAAATTTTCAAGCCAGTTGATTAGGAACTAAATAAATTATTTTTGAAGGTCTATCTTCCCCTTAGAAGAAGTATGAAGTGGAAAGTAAAATTAATGTTACTCGCTTTACTTTATACTTTTAAAAATAATTAATCTTAAATTAGAGATCTTTAATCACGTTGATTTTGTTCTTTTGGTCTTTGGCTTTTCAATTAGTACTAAAATTACGATTTGATGTTTGAAAGAAATTTTGTGTGCTATGATAATCAATTTTTTTTTGGTATAACAGAAGTGCAGCTATATTTTTGTTTGCCTTAAAGCAAGATTGAAATGGAAAGTAAAATTAATATTAAAAGTTTTATTTTGTACTTTTTGGAATAATTATTCTTAAATTAGATGCTTGTAATTATGTTGATGCCACCTTTGTTTTTTTCTAATCTTATGTTTTACAAGTATCCCTAAAATTATGATTTGATGTTTGCGAAACGAATTTTGTGCTCTATGATAGGTATTATTTTTTGTATAACAAAAGTGCAGCATTGTTTATAATTGCTTCAAATGAAGAACGAAATGGAAATGGAAAGTAAAATTATTATTAAGCGTTTTATTTTGTATTTTTTAGAATAATTATTCTTAAATTAGAGGTCTGTAATCACTTTGATGTCACCTTTGTGTTCTTCCGACCTTATGTTTTTCAATTACAATAACAGCAGTGCTCCATATTTTTGATGACATACCTCTCTTTTTCACTGCAACCACGGCAGCCGAATTGCATCACGGGGAAGAGAAGCTATTCCCTTGAGCTAATACGTCTAATGACAGCTGGGTTAAGGTCTTTGTTGGCTTTAGGCATTTAAGTAATCGTAGGCCTGAAACAATGAATAAATACATTTCGGTAATATTAGATGAATCACAGTGAGAACTTTTTATGTGATGTGACACACGCTCGGTGATTTGGGAGATTTTACTACGATAATTTTTTTTTTAAACGTAAGGGACATTAAAAATGAGCCCCAGGCCAGACTTTTCTTGGGAGTGAAGGAAATTTCATTCTCCGAACTTGATTTGGTCGACTTCGCCAAATGTTTTAATCGACACAGTGGAAAACGCGGGGATTATCATTTGTTTAAATAACATATTTAGGCACCCTATTATAAAATACCAAGAATTTGAGAAACAGAAAAAAAGGGCAAAACTAAAATTGACTTCAAACTAAGGCTTGAAAGAGGATTAAAGCGGTGCTTTATGTTAACAAGAGTAGACACAAACGCCGGAAAAGCTCCGTATGTTGGAATGTATATATATATATATATATATATATATATATATATATATATATATATATATATATATATATATATATATATATATATATATATATATATATATATATATATATATATGTGTGTGTGTGTGTGTGTGTGTGTGTGTGTAATATTAAAATCCCTTATTTATGTATTTTATTATTACTTATTTTATTAACTTTTGTTCATAAAGTAAGTTCGGTGTTTGCGCGGTAATTATGATTTTTCCCTCCAGACACGCTATAGACTTAATTCAGCCTCTGTCTGTACTACTTTGGCCAATAGTTAGCACATTCTCTTTAAACATGGGTATTTTGTATCACGTGATCAATTGTGCTTAGGGATTATTCGTAGTCCTTTTACCTGAGGAATCCCTACTTGAAAAGTGTATGTAAAAAAAAAAAAAATTGTAAGTGAAAAGTTGTAAAGGTGTTTGCCTGTTGTACAGATTTCATGTTTATTACCAGAAATAAACTGTATTGTGATTTTGAATGAGTCTCGCCCATATTACATATATGTAATGAAACGGACTTCTCATTGGGTGGTTTATTCATGGCTATAAAAATGATACTGTTTTAGCTAAACACCTTTTTTACGATAACGTTGGAGGACGGGTTCCCACTTCATCATAGGGACAGGACAAACTGAAAGATCAGCTAGCATGAAGTTCTATGTACAAGACCCGCAACACCTGGGTCAACATATGTGGGAAAAAAATCTGCCTCCGACAGCGTGTATCTCCTTTTTATTTGGAAATTTCCTAAATTGTCCGCTAGGGCCCTATAGAGTTATAATTGGTCAGGCCCCTTCTCTGAGGGCGTAAACTGTAGCCCCAGTGGTCTATTTAGGTTAGGGGTTAAAAAGGGGAATGCAAAAGGACGAGGGAATTTTTATTCGCACTTTAAGGCTTTTATTTTATTTTTAAACTTAAACCGCTTGAAGAACTGAAATTCTCTAGGATGATATCTTTCTATTTTTTAAAGAAACATCGAGAAAAATACATTTAATTTCAGGTAATTTGTGAGAAATTTTGATATACTCTTTATCAAATGTAAATAAGAACATTTAACAGATATAAATTAAAAAAATAGAAAATGTAGCATCCAAGGCAATTTTCTGCTTTTTCAAGTGGTATAATTTGTTAAATGATTTATGAAAATACGAGCCGGTCAAGGGGAATTTTATTTTCCCTAAAGGTTAACATTGAGCTAGAGGAATAGAATATGGCTGGTACAGATACACCATAACCTTTTGCATGTGTTCACAACATTAAATGTTATGCCAGTGTATAAAGCATTAGATGTTATGGTATATACATCTAATGCTTTATACACTTGTATATCATATGTGATACGCTATATTTTATAAACAAGCTTTTATATAGTTTATATTTTAAATCATTGTGTATCATATGTTATATATTTTCATATAAAGCATTAAAAATGTACTATATCGTATGGGATGTATAGGACAAGAAGAGGGTTAACGGATCGTATTTTTTGACTCTTTCCCGTAACACTTTCAATACAGGTGTATCGTATATGAATTGCTGAGATATCGTACACTCATAAATGTTAAAATATGCATTAGTTTTGGCAATAATTAAACTCATTAATAGTTACATAGACTATTATTTGTTGTATTTAAATTTACAAAAATCAGAATATAAAGATACATATGTATATATATGACATGCTTATGAAAAGTCAACCAGCCGATGATGTCTGGATAATGTCTTTGTTCATGACAATTACACATTTTAACTATTACACCATCAAACATGGCGGCGAGTGTCTAGCGTCCACACTCTAACAAAGAAGCTACATTTGGCCACACTCTAACAAAGAAGCTACATTTTTTCATACAGTAACCCTTTCTGAAGACGCTCTCTTTCAATTCTTACGAGTCAAGCGCTTTTATATAGAGTTAATAGTGATTCATGCGCCTGAATTAAAGAGTACGTTAATTATTATTAATTTTGAGTTTTCAAACCTGACATATATATATATATATATATATATATATATATATATACATATATATATATATACATATATATATACATATATATATATATACATACATACATATATATATATATACATACATATATATATATATACATACATATATATATACATACATATATATATATATATATATATATATATATATATATATATATATATATATATATATATATATATATATATATATATATATATATATATATATATACATTATATCTATGTATATGTACTCACACACACACACACACACATATATATATATATATATATATATATATGTATACATATATACACATACACACATATATATGTATATATGTATATATTAATGTATATGTATGTATATATTCTATCTATCTATCGATCTATTTATATATAAGATTTAACCGTATTGGCTTCTCAGCCACTCTAGTATTAGAGACTCATCTTGAAAGGGTTTAAAGACTATATTTCTACTTTTCAATCGAAATCAGAACATCTTCTGGAAAGGGTGGATGATTCTGAAAATTTCGGAATCAGATTTAGAATTATACCTATTTTTAAAAAAATGCTTAATTTAAAAAGTAAATATTTACATTATTTTGATTATATTCCTGGAAGATAAACCAAAATAAAATCCTCATGAAAAACAGTGATCGTTGTAAATTGCATTTAATTGTTATCAACATACTTAATTTATAAAATAAACTGGTGTTTTCAAATGTAATGAAACATTACGCAAAATTTAAAACTTGTTATTAAGTTTCCGTGAGGAGTAGTTTTTGATTTGCAATAATCTCTAACCGACCAATTAAGTTTTAAATAATTGCAGGATATAAATCCATTTTAGAAAAAAAAATAATTATAGTAAAAAGAATTTAGAATTGCTTACATAATTTGTTTGTAATTTGGAACTTTTTTTAAAATGCTTTTAAATAAATAATGAGGTTGATGAGTGTGTCTTGTTTATAAATACTATTTTCAACTCTTTTAGCTGACTCTAAATGAATCTCTTTAATTATACCTATGTATACTCGGAGGAGACAGAGGCCTGTAACGACTTAATGTAAGTCTTTACAGGCTTCTGTCGACTTCGATGTTTGACAAACATTTTACATGTGATTAATTTAATTTGTAGTTTAATTATAATACGATTATGCATTTAGTTTTTTAAGAGCAATTTCTTCTAATGTCTATCTTATGGATATCTATATTGTATTTTTGATAAAAATGTGAACGTATATCTATTTAATAACTATAAATGATTAACTGCTATTAAAATCTGAAATTTAAAAATGTTTGAACAGCAGTTTTTAAAAAATATTTGAATGAAAACTTAAATATTTTTATTTATTTTATTTGTAAATATATTAAAAAGTGGTTAGAAATTACTTGGAATAAATATTGAAAACCACTTTGAATCCTGTCTATTAGAACATTATTATTGTAGGCTTATATTTTAAACGTGCTGTTTTAAGAAGAGAGGTTCAAAATACTTTGACAGTTAAAAATCGTAAGTGGAAAAAATAAATCTAATGTGGACATCACATGAGTTCCTTGTCTATTAAATTTGAAATCTTGGTATATATATATATATACATATATATACATATACATATATATATATGTATATATATTATATATATACATACACACATATACATATATATTTAAATTTTATTTTGATTGTATGATTATACCTTCAGAATCATCTTAATACTTATATGTGTTATGATATAACATATATTATTACATTTCATTGACGGAATAAGTTCTTTTTTTGACAAAAAGTTAGTTCATAATAACAGTGAATGCAATCTTCTATGAGGTTTTCATATATAAAAAGCCCCCCCCTTTAAGAAAATCCATCAAATTTATTACGTTTTATCGCTATAAATTTACATAGTTTATGAAATTACAAACGCAATTGTGAGCCGAGGTAGCTCAGCTGGCAAAGGCAGTAATCTCATAACTGGAGGGTAGCGGTTTAGGGACTCAAGTCTGTCTAAGACCCGTCGTGTTCATTAATGGTGATGACGACATGTAAAATATGTTCGTGGTCACAATATCCTCCAACTTGTCAAATGATACCCTTGGTGGTGGCAGACCAAGTTGGAGTTTTTGTGCTTGGTCCCTGCTTTTGAATTACAAGCACCCACTTGAGCGAAGACGTTCTTTCACCCTAGTAGTGTTCGTCAAATGAAAGGCGCCCTCCTTGCCTTAATTCAATGTTTCCTCTGGCTCATGTGCTTGGCTCGTTCAAGTGGCATTGGAAACAACAACAACAACCACACGTAATAAAAGAACAAACGCTTATTCTGAATGATTCAGATAATGCATTTAAACATTCAATTAACTAATACTGTACTATACTATATTCTGTTTGCTACATCAGATTCTATTCCTTCCTTCCTTCTCTTAACTATTATGTTATTGATTTAAATATTTTTATTTTGAAGTCAATTTGCTTGTATTTAAAATAATTAGTTTTTGACTCCGCATTAGTATTTAGTGCTGTCCCATCAAGACAAGATTATGACGCTAACATATACAATAAACCTTATTGAAAATCCACCACAGCATCCGTCAATAATTCTGCATTAGTTGTGATGAATCATTACCAGACATTTTTCCAATCATGAACATTATTGTTATAGATTTTATCTAAGAGCTTTTTCAAAGCGTAATATAAAAAAAAATTAAGGAAAAAAAAAGGAAGGCAAGTATTTAGTATACCCCTTGCCTTAATTCTGTGTGGCCTCTGGCCCACGTGCTTGGCTCGACCATTGTCATTAGCAGTATGAATAACAACATAATTACTCTGAAAGGGGGGAAAAGTTCGCTCTTATATAGAATTTAGTTAGAATATTTTGAGACATTTCTTTAATACTTTTAAAACGATCTTGTTAAAAGAGCATAAAATGAGCGCATTAACATATACCAATATTTTTCAAACCATTCAAATATAAATTCTTAAATACTTCCGTATAAAAGGGAGTTACACCATTTTTAAAAAGGAAAGACTCATTGTTACTATGTAAGTCACAAATACGAAGTAAGTTTCTTTCACCTGCTGTGGTTTATGGAAAAATTGAATTGAATTTAAAACTGTTATGGTCAAAAGGTTCGTATTAAAAAACTACGAAAAACGTTTAACTACGATATAAACAGATCCAAATTATTAACTTATGATTAAATTATCAATGAGTATTGAATCGTTGTCGGTCATAAATTCAAAAGTTTGCTGTCATAATCTTGACATTTGTTTGCTACAGAAATGGCAGAATGTGAGCTATGTATGTTATACTAATTCTGACAAATTAACATACTATGGGATAAGAATATATACCAGAGTTAGTATTATGGATTCATTGTAATAGAAACACCACTATATACCTAGTTATTGCCGTTATTCTGCATGTTTATACCTCTAATTCTTATTTTTAAGTAAAAATAATGAGTTATTATATAATTTATGCTCAAATTGTTATTAAATAATTTACGTATTATTTAATGCGCTTGATCTGTAAAAATTCCTACTACATATATATTACTTTTTCTATCTTTTTCATTGCTGTTACTATTCCACACTAATCTACACTTCTAATTTTTTTGCTTATCGCCTTTTCGTTTAAAACTATTCAAACACTTGCGGTAGTTCTAAAAAAAAAGAATAATTTAGAGCACTAAAAGTATCATAAGTTGAGTCGTGTTTTCTCCATAACAATTAAGGAACCAAAATGAATTATGTTTCAAAATCAACTGAATTTGAAATGTGTTTTTTTTTCTTTCTTGTAACTTCCATCTGTGTAAATTAGATGGTTGGATTTTATCCTTAACCTGGAAATCAGAGATCAAATTACAGTCTCAGAATGTTGTATCTGATAGTAACATCATTTTCATAACCTCTTTCTTACTTTTTGAATGTTCCTTTAGAATAAATTTTACATTAGTTTACCACGAAGACTTTGACTTGGTTTGAAGCATTACGGTACACATTTTTGTAATACGAAGGCTATTGAGACCGTTATCTACTGCTTAAAACCGAATCCGAACAGCTACGAACACCCATGCCCCAGTGGGATTCTACCCACGAACTCTGGTACCGCATATTAATGCCTTAACCATTCAACCATCATTCGGCGTTACCGCAAGAGAGTCATAAGTATAGTTTGATAGAATAAGTATGTATATCAATTTCTCCCCTTTAACGAGTTTTAATCATTTAATTTATTTTCTATTTATTCGCTCAATATTAAATTCTAGTTATCAGCATACAGAAGTGATATTCTAATATTATACCTATACTTAATATCTGAAGGACATTTTGGAAGAGATTCCCCCCAGAAATATAATTGCAACTGTAAATGTTTTTTTCCGGAATTATGTGCAACACTGCGGCAATGTTTCTTTAATTATACATCATAAAAGATAAAAATAGTTAAAGAGCGGTGATTGCGATGATCTATTGAAAAGTTCCATTTGATAATTTAAAATATTCTGAGCATTATATTTATTTGTTGACAGGACTATTATTTTATGTAATGAGTGATTAACTAGATCAGCGTTTCCCAACTTTTTCTGGCTGACGTACCACTTAGTTGTACATTATGCTAAATTGCACCATTTTGTAAAAATGATTGTATTTTGTGAATTTTCTTATTGCGAGTGTGTTTATTTGCATTATACATTTTTAATGTGACCATGTATTTACATAAGATAAAATACATTGAAACACGCCTAAAAGTCTACGGGATTATAAACTCACTGTAACATACACACACACACACACACACACACACACACATATATATATGTATATATATATATATATATATATATATATATGCATATATATATTTATATATTTATATATATATATAGATAGATAGATAGATACATACATACATACATATATATATATATATATATGTATATATATACATATATGTATGTATATAGTTTCATATTTATTTACTTTTTTATATTTCATTTACTAATACATGGCCTTAATAAAAACACAAAATTATAAAAGACCAATTAATTTATTTTATTAGTCTATTAGTAAATAAAAAAATTTAATGAAGTCGTTGTATTTGTTTAAAAAAACATAATTTTTTTTGAAATTTTGTTCAAAAGATGCGGGGTTGCCGGACAATCGCCGGATTTTCAATCGTCGAACTGTACATATTAAAAACTTTACTGTCTAATGTTATTGATTAAAATAATTTTTATGAATTGTAGGAAAAAACATTTCTATGATATATTTGATTTAATTTTATAAAAAAATTTTATGTCCTCCATTATTGATTATTTTTTGTGTATTTTAAAAACAGTTAGTTGTAAAATTAAATTGTATTACTGTTTTTTTGTCATTGTTACTCGTTAAAAATAGATTCTATCTAATTGGACGGTGTTTTATTGCATAGTTACTGTATTTTATTCCTAAATTAAACCCACACGAACGTACAGGACAATTGACAGAATTTTTTTTAATGCATAAATAACCCTAAAACTCCTTTCGAAGTAAAGTATTTCCTAAATATATTGCAAATAATACTGTAAACAACATATCTAACATTTGGACTAATCATAATTCTTTACAACTGAAAAGCTTTAATTACATGGTAGTTAATTGGTGATTAGCTGTAAATGATAAGGTCACACTATCCTCTTAATGTACCTTTTTAATGTAAATACTAGTTACCAACTAAATTAAAGTTAATTAATCCAGTTGAATTTCGGATTTCGTAAAACATATTTTGTTCTATAATAAGGTAATATACAAACTAAAGAAATATAGTAATTAAAGTTAAGGAAAAGAACAATAAGTATTTTAAAACCTAATTTTTCTTTCATGTACAGAATATTTTTAATTTTACTTAACAATGAATTAAAAAAGACTGACTATTTATAAGTTTGATTTTTTAATGTTAATTTTATTACCTCGTTTTAAAGGTTCTTTTTTTATAATTCAAACATCTTATAATTAAACATTTGCCCCCGAAAATGAAACTTTAATCTTAAAATGACGTTGACTTTTTAACACTAGCATTTTTGTTGCTATTTCTATCTGGTACAGTGAAACATGCTTATTAATGAAGGAATTTTAAATATTAAGGAGCCATAGTAACTTTCTAGCTGAGAAATCTACATTGTAACAGCTTATTTTTTATTCTATACAGAATAAAAAATAGGCTGTTACTAAAAGTTCTGTATTCTACACAGAACATTTTATTCTATATATTATACAAAAGTTCTGCTCTATTTACAATAAAGCTTTTCGTGACTAAAAGTCTAACTTTTTAAAAATTATATAAAACAATACATAAAAAATAATATATATATATATATATATATATATATATATATATATATATATATATATATATATATATATATATATATATATGTACTCTAAGTGGAATAATATAAATCCTTTTACTCACAAAATATCATTTTAAAATTAGAATTTGCAAATTTAGTAACAGACTATTTTTTATTCTATACAGAATAAAAAAATAGGCTGTTACTAAAAGTTCTGTATTCTACACAGAACTTTTTATTATATACAGTATACAAAAGTTCTGCTCTATTTGAAATAAAGCTTTCGTGACTAAAAGTCTAACTTTATAAAAATTATATAAAACAATACATAAAAATTAATATATATATACATATGTACTCTAAGTAGAATAATATAAATCCTTTTACTCACAAAATATCATTTTAAAATTTGAATTTTCAATTAGAAACTAATATATTTGCAAATTAGAAACGAATTTTTATAACGAAAGAGGGCAAATTATTATTTTTTTAATTTTATGGATCTCAATTTTGTTAATAGAGCATATATTTTATTCAATATATTTAATTTCAATTTATTTAAAATACCATTCCTTTTTTATTCTTTATACCATGATAAAAAAATATCTTTTTTTAATTTTCAATTTCTTAGCAGGTTTCAAATACTATTTAAATTTTTAAATGTCGGGTAACTTTGAAGTCAATAATTTACAAAATGAAACACACACACATACACACACACACACACACACACACACACACACACATATATATATATATTAAATTTGATATAGAAATTTAGTTTCTAATATACATATTTCAAAAGGTATCTTATAAATAGATGAATTTTTATTAGTGAAATTATATTTTTTATGTTATTTAAAAAAATATACTACTTGAATCGACAAAGTTAAATAAATGTTTAAAACCAGAGCATTATTATAAAACCTGTAAAAAATTCGTTTTTAAAGTAATATAAGTTCTTATTTTATGACGAATGGGAAAAAAGCTATTATAAAAAATAATTCAAGATTGAGAAGGTACTATGTCGCCTTAAATTATATTTTGTTAATACGAGCATATATTTTATTCAATATATTTAATTTCAATTTATTTAAAATACCATTCATTTTTTATTCTTTTTACCATGATAAAAAATATCTTTTTTAAATTTTCAATTTCTTAGCAGGTTTCAAATTTTATTTAAATTTTTAAATGCTGGGTAACTTTGAAGTCAATAATTTACCAAATGAAACATATATATATATATATATATGTATGTGTATATATATTTTAAATTTGATATAGAAATTTAGTTTCTAATATACATATTTCAAAAGGTATCTTATAAATAGATAAATTTTTATTAGTGAAATTATATTTTTTATGTTATTAAAAAAATATACTACTTGAATCGACAAAGTTAAATAAATGTTTAAAACCAGAGCATTATTATAAAACCTGTAAAAAATTCGTTTTTAAAGTAACATAAGTTCTTATTTTATGACGAATAGGAAAAAAGCTATTATAAAAAATAATTCACAGGCCTGCGAAATTGAAATTATTTTGAAAAATACAAGAGTATTTTTTTCTTATTTTTAATTTATTTGGTATGCTGATTTCGAAAATTACCTCCATTTTTTTTCATCACGTCAATTTTTTGTAAAATTGATGTACATATACTGGTAATATCCTAATGGAAAAAATACATCGAATGTTAGCTTATACTGACTTATGGTTTTATCTATCATATGAGTTTATTTAATTTGTTTATGATTAGGCAATTAATTTTTAAACACAAATTAAAATTAAAAATGTATACCTTTTGTATATAAAGAAAGAAATCCAACAATAGAACGCAAGCTGCACCAGGGCGAGACAAAAAGTTCCCTCGTTATTAAATTTTTTACATTAATTATAAGAAAAAACAGTCCTATAAAAAATAATGTTTTTACGTATTATGTTTATATATAATAAATTAAGTTTGAAATGTATTTGAAACTCAATACAAACAAATACATTTAAATTTAGTTACGTACATTTTTCCGTTAAAATTTCTTTTGTTCTTCTTTATGTTCAATCTTATCTTCATTCTGCTAACATCCAACAAAACTGCAAGCATATTCTATTCCCTACCTTGATATTTTCTCTCCATATCCTTCATGTCTTGTGGAATTCTCCGTGTTCTGCTGACGGATCCTAAATTTTCGGGAAAAATAATGCGATTAGAAATGCAATTTTACACACATTAGCAGCCCAAATTGAAATTTGTCTAGCATGTTGCCAATAATTCTTTTAAATTTAGGATCTTGTGATTGCCCAGAAATTTTTCTACAACCTCTTTGAAGGCAACCCAATTCTCTTTCTTAATGTCATAGTTGTCTCAAATTTTTTATTTCATAAGTTTTCGGATGTCTGGTCCTACGAAATTTTCCAATTTGGCTTTAGAAAATCCAGGAAATTTCACACATATATGAACACTCACCATCCTTTGAAGATTAACAAATGGCTTCATAACATAAAATGTGCAGGGGGGTAGTAATATTTTTTTTTGAACAACTAACTTTCTCGAATTACATTTTTTCCTGGAGCAAGATTTTCTTTTGAGCCAATCTTTTCTGACCCAATATTGTATTTTTTACTGTCTCACTCACAAATAAAACACGAATTTTATACGTTTTGTTGATCGAGAAAAAGAAATTTTTAAATCACTGCAAATGATTTTTTTCATATTTTATTTGTTGAGGACGAATAGGTCATACCTTTCTTTTAAATGCAATATTCAACTGGCACAGAATTTTCCTTATGAATACAACAGCTTTAAGGTTCCTTTTTCACGAATCTATAAAAACCATTCATCTTTATTGTAAATCTTAAATTTTTCATCGATCCAGGAACATCTGAGCAATAAATGAGGTTCTCGTCTTCATCAAAATACTGAATAAACCTTTTCACGATTCCTGTACCAATAAAAGTGGTTCCTTTCAATATGTTTTTTCTTTCAATCTGGAGCCTAATAAATGAGTTGCCTCTTTTACAGACTAAGTACTGGTGCTTACATGAGTCACTGATATAATTCGAGTCGCTTTAGGTTAACAGCGATTCGACGGGAAGGGATGATGAAGAGGGACATTCGCGTTCCTAGCTCTTAGGCTCGCGCGCTTCCAGAAATGTCTAATTGGTGAATGGATCACATTGAAGCTTTAAAAAAAATACTAATTGCTTGTTAGTTTACCACAGAATAATTTTGAATCATCAATAAAATGTCAAAACACGAAGGAAAGTATTAAAAGCACAATACGTAAGAAATATTCATAAAAAAACCATAAAATTCAATTTTTCAAAAATGTGACGTGATAGACATTTTTAATTATTATTTTCAAAATCAGTACTAAAAAATACGTTAAGTTTAGATGTCACATCCGTTGTATTTTTTTCATCGCAGGCCTGTGTAATTCAAGATTGGGAAGGTACTATGTCGCCTTAAATTATATTTTATAATTTACTATAAATGAGCCACGATTGTTGAAAATATGTACTACTCTTTGCTTTAAGATTAAAACGCTGAATAGTTTGATTTTGCCTTTTACTTTCGTCTGCTGACACTTCCATTAGCTTGCCCCATTATGTGATTTACAAGGAACTGAGAAACTAATTAAAAGTTTATGTGAAGACTTTGAATATGATTTTTCCTCATTTATAGCATCAAAAAATAGAGAAGCCTCGCTGATTGGCTAAGATTGAAAATTTCATATCTGCATTCATTGGCGGAGAGAAAGAAGCATGTGACTTCGGTGCTAATTAGGAGCGAAGGAAAAAAAAATACGAGCGTGCTTAGGTCGGAATACATATGTGAGATTTATTTTATCATTCTTTTTAATCTTTTCTATGGAAGAAGATTAAAAAGAAAGATAATATAAATTCCCTCTACGATTATGTTTTATAAGCTAAATGTGAGCGGCTGACGGGGTTATGAAATGACTGCGCAATAAAAATCCCAATATTAGACTTAGTTGAAAGTTTTTTCGCATCATAACTGTTATCGAGAATTATTATTACTGTATTAGGCTCACTTACAAATGTCATTAATTTATTTTCGCAATCTTATTCAGAAGTGAATTCTCCAGATCAACAAAGGTTCGTCTCTGATTCCCCTAAAAATATTTTTTTCTTCTGCTCTTTTCACGATCATTTGAAATGTATGAATTAGGATATAAAACCCGTTTTCGAGTAAATTTCGAAATATAAACTCAAACTATTTACCGATAAATTAAAATGGTTTACATATAAAAATAGAAAAATTACATTCGAAATTAATTTATTTTTACAATTTTATTCAGAAGGGAATTCTCCAGATCAACAAAGGTTCGTCTCTGATTCCCCTAAAAATATTTTTTTCTTCTGCTCTTTTCACGATTATTTGAATTTTATGAATTAGGATGTAAAACCCGTTTTTGAGTAAATTTCGAAACATAAACTCACACCATTTACCGATAAATTAAAATGGTTTACAGATAAAAATAGAAAATCTGCATTTGAAATTAATTTATTTTTGCAATCTTATTCAGAAGGGAATTCTCCAGATCAACAAAGGTTCGTCTCTGATTCCCCTAAAAATATTTTTTTCTTCTGCTCTTTTCACGATCATTTGAAATGTATGAATTAGGATATAAAACCCGTTTTCGAGTAAATTTCGAAATATAAACTCAAACTACTTACCGATAAATTAAAATGGTTTACATATAAAAATAGAAAAATTACATTCGAAATTAATTTATTTTTGCAATTTTATTCAGAAGGGAATTCTCCAGATCAACAAAGGTTCGTCTCTGATTCCCCTAAAAATATTTTTTTCTTCTGCTCTTTTCACGATTATTTGAAATGTATGAATTAGGATATAAAACCCGTTTTCGAGTAAATTTCGAAATATAAACTCAAACTATTTACCGATAAATTAAAATGGTTTACAGATAAAAATAGAAAATCTGCATTTGAAATTAATTTATTTTTGCAATCTTATTCAGAAGGGAATTCTCCAGATCAACAAAGGTTCGTCTCTGATTCCCCTAAAAATATTTTTTTCTTCTGCTCTTTTCACGATTATTTGAAATATATGAATTAGGATATAAAACCCGTTTTTGAGTAAATTTCGAAAAATAAACTCAAACCATTTACCGATAAATTCAAATGTTTTACAGATAAAAATAGAAAATCTGCATTTGAAATTAATTTATTTTTGCAATCTTATTCAGAAGGGAATTCTCCAGATCAACAAAGGTTCGTCTCTGATTCCCCTAAAAATATTTTTTTCTTCTGCTCTTTTCACGATTATTTGAAATGTATGAATTAGGATATAAAACCCGTTTTCGAGTAAATTTCGAAATATAAACTCAAACTATTTACCGATAAATTAAAAGGGTTTACAGATAAAATAGAAAATCTGCATTCGAAATTAATTTATTTTTGCAATCTTATTCAGAAGGGAATTCTCCAGATCAACAAAGGTTCGTCTCTGATTCCCCTAAAAATATTTTTTTCTTCTGCTCTTTTCACGATTATTTGAAATGTATGAATTAGGATATAAAACCCGTTTTCGAGTAAATTTCGAAATATAAACTCAAACTATTTACCGATAAATTAAAATGGTTTACAGATAAAAATAGAAAATCTGCATTTGAAATTAATTTATTTTTGCAATCTTATTCAGAAGGGAATTCTCCAGATCAACAAAGGTTCGTCTCTGATTCCCCTAAAAATATTTTTTTCTTCTGCTCTTTTCACGATTATTTGAAATGTATGAATTAGGATATAAAACCCGTTTTTGAGTAAATTTTGAAATATAAACTCAAACTATTTACCAATAAATTAAAATGGTTTACAGATAAAAATAGAAAATCTGCATTTGAAATTAATTTATTTTTGCAATCTTATTCAGAAGTGAACTCTTCAGATCAAGGGTTCGTCTGATTCAATCCAAAAATATTTTTTTCTTCTCTTTTCACGATTATTTGAAATTTATGAATTAGGAAATAAAACCCGTTTTTGAGTAAATTTCGAAAAATAAACTCAAACCATTTACCGATAAATTAAAATGGTTTACAGATAAAAATAGAAAATCTGCAATCGAAATTAATTTATTTTTGAAATCTTATTCAGAAGTGAATTCTTCAGATCAAGGGTTCGTCTAATTCAACCTAAAAATATTTTTTTTCTTCTTTTTTCACGATTATTTGAAATTTTTGAATTAGGATATAAAACCCGTTTTTGACTAAATTTCGAAAAATAAACTCAAACCATATAAATATTAAAATGGTTTACAGAAAAATAGAAAATCTGCATTCGAAATTTTTATACATAGTTTTGTACTTTACATTTATTGATAAGAAATAAGCGGGATCGACTTCTTTTAAATCACCCCGTACAATGCTACCAGAATCATATCTTATTTCATTAACAATCAGTTTAGGGCTTTTTATCTGTCTTGTGATACAAAATATTAGTATTTACACACTCCTCATCTATTTTTCTTTTTACTTAATCCGTAAATTAAATTGATTTACATGTAATAAATATTTTCTTCTAGTTATAATAATTATGTAGCCCCTATTATTTTTAGATGCCCGGGCTACTGGGCAAGGAGAAGCCTAAACAGTTATCAGTAATAAAAATACAGTCGGCTGACATTGAAGAGACTGGCACAAGTCTAATTAAAACTTTATTTCAGAGCTGCTAAAACAGACTTTACGAGTCAATGACAGAGAAAGGAAAGACACAAAAATCACTCTGCTCGAACAGAGGTACACCCAAGAGCGAACACAGAAAGAATTTTCCCACTTACTGAGCAAATTTAAGTGCTAAAATCAGGTAAAACGCTGAGCCATTTTCCGGCGACAGCTGGGAAACGTGTTGAATAGGCAGAAAATGTACATCTATAGGATAGAAAAATTTGGGAAATGTATAGAAAGAATTTTAAGTCGAGAACGCTCCTTTGATTAAGACATTTAGATTCTGGGAAAAAGATTTTAAGGAATTCGAATGGGACAGAGGAGGTTTTTAAGGAAATATTAAAGTTAAGTAATTTTGATATATTACATACATAATGCTGTATTATTCAAGACCGTGAGGTAGAATTTTTTAATATGAAATGACTTCTCTTAAATGTTTTGATTTCGCTGCTTTTGCCACCTTCTAACGGTTCCGCCTGATATGACTGTCTCTAAGCATGGTAGAAACGGCATAGCTCTGGTATTTTTTCTAGTAGTTGCCAAACTTATGAAACTTCTAAGCAACCGTAGCATTTTTAAATCCTACTGTGAGCATTTAAAAAAATCCAGGGTATAAATAAAAACTTGTTTTCCAAATCTTACTTTTGTTTATTGCCAGAAATATATACTTATAGTCCATATGAAATTTATTTTAATAAAACTGTACGTAAAAAAATTGAAATTTAACTACACATAAGAAAAAAGGATCGTTGTAATAAGTTAGATGTATCATAACAGATTTTTTTTTCTTCAGACATGAAAAAGACGGCATTCTGTTTGGTCATCAACTAGTTTTTCAAAGCTGAAAATGTAATAAGTGGTTACCATACGAATACAGTTGCTGTGCCCAAATGTTCATCAATCAGTTTCTTTATTTGCTTTTTATTACTTTCACAAACATCCCAACTACTCCGGAATCTCCGGAGCTGCTCCGGAGAAATGAGAAAATTCAATAACTCCGGAAACTCCTCAGATTTCTCCGGAAGATAACAAAACTTTTGAACAGCAGAAAGATTACAATTCAACAATTAAATACAAAGTTTTGCAAAAAATAATACTGAATATTACTCTTTTCACACAGTAAAGCTGCATGTTAAAAGTTTTCAGTACTCTGCGAAAAAACCAAACTGAATTCAGGTCAAATTTGAGTAGACAAACTCTAGAATACCTGATGATAGAAAAATGGAAATATTTTAATCAGGGTCAATGTTACTATAAAAAACACTGCTCTGAAAAATAAATTGTTAAAACCAAAAAGCTATTCATAAATTTCTAAATTCATAAATTTTAATTTATCTTTTACAATTTACTACTGTGTAAATATTTTAAATTTAATTTTAATTTAGAAACCAATACAATATTTACTTATATATAATCTGCAGTTAGCATATTAAAATTTCAAACCACGCTGTTGCTCCGGAGACAAGTGCCTGATTGTTGGCATGTCTGCTTCATACAGGAAAAAGAAACCTCACACGGATATGTAGAGCTGAGTATTGTCAAAAATTGGGTAATAATCTGTACGAGCAAGAGGCTATATATTTCGAAAGCTTGAATAAAACGTTTAATAAAGATAAATCATGTTGAATCAATTTTAAAGATAAATTATTACTCTAAGGTCCCCTGACGTGACACTTAAATTATCGCGTGAGCTATTAGTATTTCCCGATCGACAGTTTCACAATCTTTAGTTTATTCATATATTTTGTAACGTCGTGAATTTCTGGTAGTGTAAGTATGGTACAGCTCACGAGAATTAGTATTTCCCGATCGACAGTTTGGCAATCTTTAGTTTATTCATATCTTTTGTAGCGTCGTGAATTTCTGGTAGTGTAAGTATGGTACAGCTCTTGAGAATTGCATCACGTAGATATTCAAGTTAGAGCACCCGTTCATCATCCTAACACTAATAATGCGACTCATCATTTTTGCGTTTATTCGTGGCTATGTATTATTACCTACAAGTTTTATTCACAGAGAATACTCTCTCTTACCGAATTATCGATAAATGAAAATGTCGGTAAATTTACAAAACCTGATAACTGTGTGGAAAACTAGATTATGTGTAATGAATGTTATGTGTATATTATCAAACTTATTTAGTGTAATAAATTTAACGTTTTAGGTTAGTGCGAGAAGGTAAAACCTTTGTGCCAGAGTATAACATAAAACGACTAAACATATGACTCAATCTACTTTTACAAGCCTCTGAGTTTTCTCGTATTGAGAATGCTGCTTGTTCAAAGCAGTGAAACAGCTGTCTACGTACTCTATTTACTGTTTGTGCCTTATTTATGCTAGCTTAGCATTTAATTTTAAATTAGACTTTGTGCCCAACCTGATAACTATGCGTAAAAGCTACATTATGTGTAAAATGAAGATTACGCGTAGATCATCGAAAAGTTTTTTAGTCTAGTAAATTTATGTTCCAAATTACTGATAGAAGGTAAAATGTTTGCCGGAACATAGCATAAAATGCTTAACATTTGACTCAGTTTGCTTTTACAAGCCGTGGGGTTTTCTCGCATTCAGAATGCTGCTCGTTCAAAGCAGATGAATATTTGCACATGTGCTTTTCTTTTACTGTTTGTGCCTTATTTACATTGGCTTTACATTTAATTTTAAACTGTCCGCTTTATGCCTAGCCAACTGAATAGAAAATGAATGAAATCTGTCAAATCAAAGTTAATAAAATGAAACAAGTATATATGGGTGAAAAGCTAGAAATAGTGTATAAAATAAAGAAAAGCATTACATCTCCACACGCTATTGTCCTGTGAACAATTTGATCTGTAAAAAACCTTCCCAGGGTTCAATGAATAACCACGCAGTAAAATTCCATCAATGCCAATCCAGCAATTTGAGAATATATATATGTGTGTGTGTATTATATCGGGACACTAATAAAGGCATTTTGTATAAAACCCCTAAGATACCCCGAGAAAATTCTCAGGGGTTTTCAAATCTTAAGTCAAGGGCAAAAAATTTCCACGTCCTATTGTTTTCCCCTATTTAACCTTTAACCTAAATTGACCACTGGGGCTACAGTTTACGCCCTCAGAGAAGGGGTCTAACCAATTACAATTCTATATTGCCCTAGCGGACAATTTAGGAAATTTCCCAACAAAAAGGAGATGCATGCTATCTGAGGCAGATTTTCCTACAGATTTTGATATATATATGACCCAGGTGTTAAGGGCCTTTTACTTATAACTTCATGCTAGCGGACACCTCAGTTTGTCCTGTCCCTATAATGAAGTGGGAACATGTCCTCCAACGTTTAGTTAATAAAGGTCTTTAATTAAAACAGTGTCATTTTTATGCGCCATGACTGCAACCACAAATCGATAAGTCCGTCTTATTACACACACACACACACACACACACACACACACATATATATATATATATATATATATATATATATATATATAATATATATATATATATATATATATATATATATATATATATCAGGTCTAAAAGGGGGAGGGTTCGAAAAATTAAGCGAGTTGTGAACATTTTAAAAGGGAACTCTTTCGTAATAGCAAAATAAATGAAAAAACCCAAGCTCGCGTAAGTTTTTAGGATCATCCGGTGGGGCTGAAAGAATTTTGAAGGATTTGATGATCAAGCGAACCGATAGTAGTCAGTTCGCCCGTAGGCAGAGAGCTGTCAACACACTCCACGCTTGGCTTAGCCACGAATAAATACAAATGGCGGAAGCGACGCCTTGCAACGAAATTTTACTTTAAATAAAGATATGATTTACTAAGAACGACTAATTATTCCATTCGCATTACTACTGGATCACGATATATATATATATATATATATATATATATATATATATATATATATATATATATATATATATATATATATATTCTATATATGTATATACATATATGTATGTATATATATGTGTGTGTGTGTACACACATATATATATATATAATATATATATATATATATATATATATATGTGTGTGTGTGTGTGTGTACATATATATATATATATATATATATATATATATATCTATATATATATATATATACATATATATAGATTAGTCTCTATGGCTTAATAACATTATTATGAGTGCAGTAATTATGGTAGTCTAACAAGTTTAAAAATACGATCTGAGAATATCACTTTATGTAAGAATTACTTTTTCTCACATTTTCTTCATCCTTTTATTTCTACTTCATTCACATTTTTAAAGAAAGAAAAGTACGTTTCAAAGCACAGTAAGTTCCAATCTTTTATTGTAAAAACGCCATTGCTTTGACTTCTAAATAAGGGAAAATTGAGAGGTGTTATTTTTATAGGAAAAAACTGTTTAAGAAGATAATAATTTAGCACTCGAAATCCAGAATATAGTCAGATAATGAAAGCCATTAACTATCGTAAAATTTTTTCTAGCCCTTACCAATTGCTAACTTCACCTGTTTGAAGAGAAGACTTGCGACCGCAAGTGGTTGTTTACTTCCTGAACAATATATGAAAGAATATAATGAGGATTCTCACATATATTATGTTTTTTTAGAAAGAAATTCTTATTGAAGTGTTCATAGTAGTAAGAAAAGTGATTTATAATTTTCTCTCTAATGGGGTTTAAAGAATAAAATGACATTATAATGCAGAAGTGAACATGATATAACAATTTCAGAAAGCTTTCGATAAAATTTTTGAAAACACTGTGAAAGGGTTTTTAATAGAGATATATTATACATATTAAACTTAGTGGTATCAAATCCTGTAAAGAAATAAAAGTCGAATATATAGAAATTAGACTGTATAACTTCTAGAACATAGAAATTAGACTGTTTCAGAAACTTCCTTTCAAAGCTGAAATTTGGATTAAATGTAAATTGAACTTAATATAAATAAATATAACATAAGCAATTCTATTGTGCTCCTTTGTTGTTAAGATATTAAAGAAAAATATTACTTCTAGCTTAAATTACTCTGGCGTAAATATGTATTATTTTATATCGTCTCTATAAGAAGTTTATATAATTATTAACATTTTCAGTATAAAGATAACCATGATCATTGCAAAAGATTCTTTTGGTCCAAGAATTCTAACGCTTGTTTGAGAGCTTATAACAAAAGTAAATTACTAGAATTTATGCAAATTATTATTCATTTGAAACTATATGTTTCGTACGAGAAAGAAGCATGAAGCAATACGATTATCAAAATATTAGAAATGTGTTTTTATAATAGATAACTATGATCAAAGTGGAAGATTCTTTTGATCCAAGAATTCTAACGCTTGTTTGAGAGCTTTTAATAAAAGTATATCACTAGAATTTATACAAATCATTATTCTTTGAAACTATAGGTTTCGTATGAGAAGACAGCATGCAGCAATATGATTATCAAAAATATTAGAAATAATTTGTTCAATAAATAACTATAATCAAAGTGGAAGATTTCTTTGATCCAAGAATTCTTACGCTTGTTTGAGCACTTTCAACAAAAGTAAATTACTATAATTTATGCAATAATTATTCATTTGAAACAATAAGTTTTGTATGAGAAAGAAGCA
This sequence comes from Pardosa pseudoannulata, assembly GCA_032207245.1. NCBI lineage: Eukaryota > Metazoa > Arthropoda > Arachnida > Araneae > Lycosidae > Pardosa > Pardosa pseudoannulata. The sequence goes on along the minus strand of CM063505.1, from coordinate 60,847,307 downwards.
CGGAGCAATACTATTATCAAAATATTAGAAATGTGTTTCTATAATAGATAACTACAATCAAAGTGGAAGATTCGTTTGATCCAAGAAATCTAACGCTTGTTTGAGAGTTTTCAACAAAATAAATAATAATTAGGTATATATGTGATAATTTAAAACGTAATCATCGATTATTTTTTGTTGTAATGAAGAGTTTTTCACCGGTATCAACAAATTCTTTTCATAAAAGTCTAGCAGTCTATTTCACGGACTAATAAATATCTAGTTATCTTTAATAGTTAAGAAGTTGGTTCGTTGGTGTGCTTGTTTTTTATACATAACCACACAGTTTGCAATCGATTCGCTAAATTTTGGACATCATTCATATATACTTCTGTCGATCTTATCACATAATATGACAAGATAAATTAAAGTTTGCAACTTCAATGCGGTCAGTAAAAATAAACAAATTATAGAGCATATACCAGATAATCTCAGCCCAAACATAAACCATTTTTTTACCTGCCTCATATTGCACTTTACAATTCTGGAAAATTAAAAATTTTACTGATCCCGTCATATGACGGGCTATATGCTAGTATTTATTAACAATGCAGTATTTACCGGGCTTTTTATTAAATATGCAATAATTTCCTAGACTATGAGTCTGAAGACTTTCGAGAGAGAGCCAAATTGCCAATGAAACAAGATGAGGAAGAGGCCTTTATAAGTTTTAATCAAAGTATTGTTCTATAAGTAAAACAATACATTGAGGCAGAAGTACAGGCCTGTAGATCTGCAAACGCATATGCAAATATGTATTAGTCAATCCCTGTTCCAGACCAAAGGTTTCAAACTGGCGACACGCAAGGCCAATTTTGCAATTTTTTTTTTTAAATGATAATACTTTTATAGCTTCGTAATTACTTCTCCAACAAAATTCATTAAAAAATCAGTACAGAACTGTATTTGCAAATTATTCATTGTTTTATCTTCTTATCATATTAGTACAAACAGATCTGGGGGTGGACATACGTTTATTGGTTGGTACAGGAAACCATCCAGAGTACTCCCTATTAATTACCTTTTTTTACAATTTTATTTTGATTATATTACTAATTTTGGTTAGTATTTAGGTAATTTTTTGTGTCATTTGTCAGTAATATTTTAAATAAACTGACACTATCGAGTTACCGTTTACAAAATTCAATTCTTTGGGACATAATAAATTTTTTTTTTATTTTTAATTTCGCTCTTTTATGCAGTTGTAAATTAATTGGTTTATTTCCTTTATTTAATTATTCTGATGAAATTAAAGAAATGTATTTTCCTTTATTGATTTCCTACTTTTTCATGTTTATTCTAACATTTAAAAAGTACAAATAGTAATAAACTGACACTATCGAGTTACCGTTTACAAAATTCAATTCTTTGGGACATAATAAATTTTTTTTTATTTTTAATTTCGCTCTTTTATGCAGTTGTAAATTAATTGGTTTATTTCCTTTATTTAATTATTCTGATGAAATTAAAGAAATGTATTTTCCTTTATTGATTTCCTACTTTTTCATGTTTATTCTAACATTTAAAAAGTAAAAATAGTAATAAACTGACACTATCGAGATACCGTTTACAAAATTCAATTCTTTGGGACCTAATAAATTTTTCTTTAATTTTAATTTCGCTCTTTTATGCAGTTGTAAATTAATTGGTTTATTTCCTTTATTTAATTATCCTGATGAAATTAAAGAAATGTATTTTACTTTATTGATTTCCTACTTTTTCATTTTTATTCTAACATTAAAAAAGTATAAATACTAATAAACTGACACTATCGAGTTACCGTTTACAAAATTCAATTCTTTGGGACATAATAAATTTTTCTTTATTTTTAATTTCGCTCTTTTATTCAGTTGTAAACTAATTAATTAATTTAATTATTCTGATGAAATTTAAAAAAATGTATTTTTCTTTATTGATTTCTTAATTTTCCATCTTTGTTCTAACATTTAAAAAGTATAAATAGCAATAAACTGACACTATCGAGTTACCGTTTACAAAATTCAATTCTTTGGGACCTAATAAATTTTTCTTTAATTTTAATTTCGCTCTTTTATGCAGTTGTAAATTAATTGGTTTATTTCCTTTATTTAATTATCCTGATGAAATTAAAGAAATGTATTTTACTTTATTGATTTCCTACTTTTTCATGTTTATTCTAACATTAAAAAAGTATAAATACTAATAAACTGACACTATCGAGTTACCGTTTACAAAATTCAATTCTTTGGGACATAATAAATTTTTCTTTATTTTTAATTTCGCTCTTTTATGCAGTTGTAAACTAATTAATTAATTTAATTATTCTGATGAAATTTAAAAAAATGTATTTTTCTTTATTGATTTCTTAATTTTCCATCTTTGTTCTAACATTTAAAAAGTAAAAATAGTAATAAACTGACATTATCGAGTTACCGTTTACAAAATTCAATTCTTTGGGACCTAATAAATTTTTCTTTAATTTTAATTTCGCTCTTTTATGCAGTTGTAAATTAATTGGTTTATTTCCTTTATTTAATTATCCTGATGAAATTAAAGAAATGTATTTTACTTTATTGATTTCCTACTTTTTCATGTTTATTCTAACATTAAAAAAGTATAAATACTAATAAACTGACACTATCGAGTTACCGTTTACAAAATTCAATTCTTTGGGACATAATAAATTTTTCTTTATTTTTAATTTCGCTCTTTTATGCAGTTGTAAACTAATTAATTAGTTTAATTATTGTGATGAAATTTTAAAAAATGTATTTTCCTTTATTGATTTCTTACTTTTCCATCTTTATTCTAACATTTAAAAAGTATAATTAGCAATAAACAGACACTATCGATTTACCGTTTACAAAATCCAATTCTTTGGGACATAATACATTTTTCTTTATTTTTAATTTCGTTCTTTTATGCAGTTGTAAATTAACTAGTTTACTTAATTATTTTGATGAAATTAAAAAAAAAATATATTTTTCTTTATTGATTTCCTACTTTTTCATGTTTATTCTAACATTTAAAATGTACAAATAGTCATGAGCCCCAGAATCTTTTTTTTCTTTTTAAAAAAAGGAGATTTTCCACCTGTTTTAAGCACCTAAAATGACTAAACCTTCATTTTAACTATGCTTATTATTCCATACTGGTACCTCTCTTCTCCTTGTAGAATTTTAAGAAAATTAGCCAATTATGAATGTGGGGCATACGATCCTGTAATAGGTACTACGATAGTAATAGATCCATAGTAATAGGTACTACATAAAAGACACATGAACAACTTGATCTGAAGTAGTTATTGAAGTTACGAGCTTTGTGTCTCAGCAATAAGGCAACGTACTACTCTTGCTAAGCTATAATAGTCTATAGTACGTTATAACTTAAATGTCGTCGCTGATATGGACAACAAAAAATATACCAAAGTTATAGCTTTATTCGGAAAACTTCTACAGGACATAACATTTGTAAGGGAAAATTTCCGGAATGCTTATGCTGCCTCACACACACACACACACACACACACACACATATATATATATATATATATATATATATATATATGTCGTATCCAGTAATAGGCGAATGGAAGAAGCAGTCTTTCTTGGTAAATCATCTCTTTATTTCAAAGTATAGTTTCATTTTTAAGGCTTCACTTGCGCCGTTTTCATTTATTCGTGGAGGAGCTAAGCGTGGAGGGAGCTGACAGCTCTATGTCTTCGCCAACTGTCCTTGCATATTCATCAAATTCCTCCAATATACTTCCGCTTGACCGAATTATTCTAAAAGCTTACTCAAGTGTGGTTTTTTTTTCATTTATTTTGTTATTAGTAAAGAGTTCCCTTTTAAATTGTTCACAACCCGCTTAATTATTTCCAACCGCCCAACTCTTTTTAGACCTGACACACACACACACACACACACACACACACACACACACACACACACATATATATATATTATATATATATATATAATATATATATTAGTATATGCGTGTTTGTATAGATTGATAAACAAGTAACCTTATATATGCTTATGAAATTGAAATTACGAGTATTACTAAATCAGTAAGACTGAAAATCTTTTAAATGATAGCATTGATGAAAATTTTGCAAAATGATTTCAATATAACTTAATAGTTTTGAATAAACCGTAATCTGTGATATATTGTCAAACATTGCTGAATAAATGACAATAGATCACAGTTTACTTTTTAGACAGAACATCTAATACAAAAGAAAATAACATTACTATTATTCGAGTGCTTTGAGAGATTTATTTTTAACGGTATAATTTTCGTTGGAAATAGCTGAATTAAACAAATTTTCTTTTCGTTCTAAAAAAATAAAATAAAATAGTGAAATATAAATTGAATTGCCGAAAGTTGTGCAGAATTGAAAGTTTATAGAAAGGCAATAATTTACTGTCGACTATTCACGATAAGTTTCAGTAAAATGATATCAATCAAGTTTTCTATTAAGAATAAATTTTAACTTTGCAAAAATAAGGAAATTATGATCCTATCTTGATATTATTTTCTCTACTTTCACTAAAGGTATTATTAATCTCTATGAAATTTCTCTTACGTTCTTTTGTGTTTAAATGTAGGGCACATGCTTTAATCTTTATAGATTATCATTAAATGCATTACCGTGCTTAGTGGCATTTGTACTCTGTATGGTATAATTATACCAATACAATAGTTAGTGCTTGTTATGATATTTCCACACTAGTCTACGTACAGTTAAATGAATTGTCTATTATTTTCCGTTAAGATTAGTTGATACCTTTGAAAATCTCTCACGTTGCGTTTAAATTAAGAATATATACTTTAACATTTATTTACTACCCTTTACTGTGCAACCGTGCTTAATGGTCTTTAATTTTTGTATAATATAACAGGTAGTGCTTATTATGGAAAATCCACACTAGGCTTTCGTTACGTACAGTTAAATGAATTGTCTATTATATGCTGGAGGGAAGTGTTCTGGAAATTCCAAACTTATTTCGAGCGTTAATTACGGGATTATAACCTCCAATAACCTCGGGGATTTTTTCCCCTTTTTTTTAAGGTCAAGTAATTCATTTGTATAATAATAGCTGTCCTTGAACGATTTATTTGCTCTTTATCCGTTCGTATAACAAGCTAGTTATGTTATGTTAACGATAGGTATTTTGCATGAACTAATCTAGGAACCATTGAGACAGTGCATATAAACTTATAAAGAAGAGCGAGAAAGTGATTAAAGTAAATGCTCTAGGGAAAAAAATTATCTTCAAAATTAGTGCAAGACTTAAGGGGTTTTAACGCGTTTGAGGGGTTTCATTACTCTTAGAAGTGACATCGAAAAACAGTTTTTCGCGTGTTAACCCTTTAGCAATCAGTAGTTTCGCAGCCAAGTTTTTTTTTGTTTGTTTGTTTGAAACGCTACGGTCTACTTTCTGCAACACGAGGGCTAAATAGACCGGGACCTACTGCTTAAAGCCGATTCCGAAAGGCTACGAACATCCATGCCGCTGTGGGATTCGAGCCTACTAACTCCGGTTCCGAAGGCCAGAATCCTAACCATTCGTCCATCGTTTGGCTGGTTTCGCAGCAAAACCTCCTGTTAAACATTTTTTTCTCTATTTTTTTGAGAAATATGAATGGTTTTTAATATTTTTGACATTTAAAACTTACAATAAATGAATGTACTACGTTTAATTTATTTTTTCTTTTGAAATATATAAATATATATATATATATATATATATATATATATATATATATATATATATATATACATAAACTTGCTGTACCTGGAAAGCTAGTAATCCGATTTTTTTTCACTTAAGACCCCAAACAAAAATATCTATTCAAACAACACTTATAAATTGTTAAACTATTTATTTATTATACTTTTTGAGAACACTTATTTATTGTTCTTCCACAGTAATTAAAATTAAAAAAAATATTATGCTCACGCTGTATAAAGGGATGAGTTTGTCTGTTAACCCCTCCCCCTTAATTCTCTCCTACAGTATCCTCTAATGGAAATCGCTCTAAGGATTGTAAAGAAAAATTTTAATACATTTTGCATTTACAAAGTTCATAGGTAATATTTATTAACTAATTTCATTAAATTTCAAAGAGTTTATGTAGGTGACCCTTAAAGGGTTAAGTCTCCAAAAATAAAGATTTGAAGCATGCTATTTTTGTTTTAAATATAGAAAAATCCCCCCGCTTCTAAAAAGTGTTATTGAGTAAGCAGTAATTAATCAGATATTTAATGAAAACTAGATATTACTATTTAAAGTTAAAATTTAGTATATGAACTTGCGTGCGTGATGGTAACAATTTTTTTTTAGAATTGTAAATGCAAAAAATATTACATGTAACGTAAGAGTTAGCGTAAGCTTCAACCTAATATATATTATTTTTAATAGTCCTAATGTATTAAAAAATAGATAGTTGATACGATAAGGAAAATATCAGAATTTTAACTATTGAGGAGGTAAAAATTTGACACGTTGAAAAAAATCGTAGCAATATATGGATAGTTACAACGTAAACGGGCTCACAAGGAGAAAAAAAAATCACATGTTTAGAAAAAAGACTTACAGATTTCGTTTACCATGGATTTCCTATGAATCAGCTGAAACAATTTTATCTATAACTCAAAAGGTTATAGAAACTTTAAGGAAGTTTTTTAATTCTACAAAAGTAACTCTGCATTCATATGTACTTTTTTTCTGATATATAGATATTTAGAGAATTTAAAGGTTCTGAAACCCTTTAAGGATATCTTAAAATATGACTAAATATGATTTAATTTTAGGATATAGCCTTCTAAAAAATTTAAATTGTTTTTACAAGGTTATGTCTTTAAATCGAAGATATCAAAATTAAAACGTAAACTTCTGTGTAAAACGTAGTAAAAAAAAAAGCATGAATTTGGTAACATTTTCAGTTTAAATGCTTTCCGTTTAAAGACCTTTCAATTTACATCCATAATTATTTTAATTACTTCATAATAATCACAAAAAATTTAGTTATTTGATAATTTTGTTGAAGTTTTAAAATTTTAAAAGCAATGGTTTCGTAAGAAAAGGAGTAATTTAAATGTTTCAACCCCATAAGGATTTCTTAAAATATGAGTAATATGATTTAATTTTAGGATATAGCTTTCTAAAATATTTAAATTGTTTTTACAAGGTTATGTTTTTAACCCCTTCCGGTAAAATGACGAGTCTAGCTCGTCATTAGTTTTTCATTCCATACCGCACAATGACGAGCTACACTCGTCATGCGATTAAAGTTACTGTTAAATATAATAACTAATTTAGTTTAAAATTTCTAGTGTACTGAATTTGGCAACACTTTTATCACTTGTGAAAATCACAAGTCACTATTGCATATTGTTTACTTAGAATTTCTTGGTACAAGTCATTGCCAAATTAATGAGTCAGAATAAAAGAAAACCTACTAAGAAATGCCGTGTGTGTTACAAGAATCAAATTAAAAGTGAGACTACTTGGCGGTGTAAACAATTAAGAATTCCTTTGCACGTTGTTTTGAAAAGTACCACTAGCTTGAAGACTATTATCTGTATACCTTATTAATGTTTTGCTTTGATATTTTCTTAATTTTACTGTTTCTGATATTATTTAACACTATGTAAAAAGTGGATTTTAATTAAGAATATGTAAGAATTGTAAAATGAAACAAGTTTTTTAAATAAAAATTAAATGGTTATTTCATGCACAGTTTTTCATTATTAAATCATACCGGAAGGGGTTAAATCTAAGATATCAAAATTAAAACTTAAACTTCTGTGTAAAACGTAGTAAAAAGAAAACATGAATTTGGTAACATTTTCAGTTTAAAGACATTTCAAAATCCATCCATAATTATTTTAATTACATCATAATAATCACAAAAAATTTAGTCAATTAATGATTTTGTTGAAGTTTTAAAATTTTAAAGACAATGGTTTCGTAAGTAAAGGAGCAAATCAGAAAAGACAATTTAAATGTTTCAACACCTTACGGATGCCTTGAAATATGACTAAATATGATTTAATTTTAGAATATAGCCTTCTAAAAAAATTTAAATCGTCTTTACAAGGTTATATTTTTAAATCTAAGATATCTATAGTAAAATAGAATCAATGAATAAATGTTGACAAAGACGACTAGATGCATTCGATTTGTTTCCAGTTCAGAGAATACATTGTTAGCAGACATTGTTCATGTAGAGAATAAAAATTTTTAAATGCGTGCGTTGCATTCAAATTAGAAAAGGTTAAGGAGGCGACCAGCGGCTTCTGCCTAACTGGTCTGTCTCTTGACATAAGATCTTTTGTCTTTAAGAATTTGAAAGCAACCGTTCAGAAGCAGGTGTCAACTCCTGATGGATCAAACGCAAAGGTGCTTAAAGATTTTACAAAAATTTAGATTACAAATGCATTTAGACATTAACACATTGTGTGTGGGTACATTTCGCAGCGAAATTGTACCGGAACGGGCGTTTTGCGCGTCAATTTAGTTATTCAGTTAAATCTCAATAGATCGAAAATTATTTAATTTTTTAGCTAACTTTTCGTATTTTATATTGAAATATATAAACAAATATATAAATAGAAATATATAAATAACAACCATAAGATTTTTGTAAATAAAAAATATATTTCTTAGTGGATAAATTTATGATAGTATCGTAAATATGAAAAATCAAATAAAAACAATATTATATAGTTTTAATTTTTTCAAATTAAGTTATATACAAATTATATTATTAAGTTATGTATAGTTTTATATATATATATATATATATATATATATATATATATATATATATATATATATATATATATATATATATATATATATATATATATATATATATATATATATATATATATATACATATATATATTTACATTATAAAAAATGAAAAGAGCAATCATAAAACTAATAATGTAAAAACTAGTTTCTATTTGTCTAAGTTTTTTCAGAATCTATGTAGCAAACAAGAACCTTCGGTTTCGTTTTCCTGTTTATATCATTGTTTTTGTAACCACAAACAAACCATGTTGTTACACTAACCCTTACTAGCACGTGACCCGTGCTCAACTAAAAATCGTCAGGAAACGGACTAGTACGTTTCCCGCATACAATGCGAAAAGTTTTGGAATGAAGGACACAAATCTGTTTATAAATCTATTTTATATGGACTTGGTCCCTTTTAATCAATTTTTTTTAAGAATTGCAATTTCTCTGATATGTTTATTATTAATTGTTATTGTTAACGACATCCTCCCCTAGAAATAAATGATCTAGTTGAGAGAATTTTTTAAATTAAAATTAAAAAATTATGATTTTCAAATTCTTTCTCATAATTTTTCACAGTATTTTGTTCTCAAAAATTTTTGTTATACACATAATAATGTTGTTGTCACCTTTGTGGATTAATTTTGAAATTAGCTAAACACGTTTGAGAAAAAAATTAAAACGTAAACATCTGTGTAAAACGTAGTAAGAAAAAGCATGAATTTGGTAACATTTTCAGTTTAAATACCTTTCGTTTAAAGACCTTTCAAAATCCATCCATAACTATATTAATTACATTATAATAATCACAAAAAATTTTAAACAGATAATGATTTTTGTTGTAGTTTTAAAATTCTAAAGACATTTTAATTTCGTAAGAAAACATAAGAGACATAATAATTTCGTGAGAAAAGGAGCAAATCAGAAAACACAATTTATATGTTTCAAATCCCCTTCTCCAAGAAAAAAAAACTATAAACCTTATTTTTTGCAACATTTTCTGAATTTTTTGCTTGGATATATATCTTAAAAATCAAACTAAATTTAATTTGAAGACATTAAAGAGATAAACTATTGAAAATCAATAGTTTAATCGATTTTGCCGATGTGCCATGTGCAGATGATAATCCATGTGCCAAGTATCTTTAAGATATATTTTTATAACCCAGCAGGGTCACATCTGTAAAGGTGCCTGCTTACACACATACATACATACATATATATATATATATATATATATATATATATATATATATATATATATATATATATATATATATATATATATATATATATATATATATATATATATATATATATATATATATATATATATATATATATATATATATATATATATATATACATATTTTTACGGTCAAGATGAGGGAAAATTTCAACGGTGTGCCCGGTGCGCAAAATTTCATCCATTTAATGGGATATTAAGTTAAAAAAAATTTTTATTTCAGTTACTCATAAATTCATTTTACAAAAACATTGATTATGGCATGATCTTCTTTGTTCGTGCAGTGAAATGACCATACAGATTCATTTTAAACTATCGTTCATATCTATAATTAAAATACTTTCAAACTCGTGCAGGATTTTACTTGCATATGCACATTTAAGAAATGCGTACACACTCACACATACACGTGTGTGTACACATGTATATTACGGATATCAAGTAATCATCTCCTAGGGGTGGAGGAACGCTTGTCTACACTACTATGCGAGAAAGGTGTGCCTGGTTAGATAGGTGCGGTTTCTACGGAAAAAAACCACACCTTTAGAAAAAAAAAATTGTCTATCGAGGTGTCTAACGGAAACTAGGGGAAGCTAAGGAAAATCCCAGTATAGTACTTTGTTTACTGAAACTAAATGGAAATAGCAAAGTATTCTTACACTACTACTCTTTCTTTCATTAAAGCACTCGTCTGTGAAAGTGATGCTGATTTTCTATTGTTGAAATGTGTTTCAGTACTTTTTTGGTATTTTTAACAGCTTTTATTTTCCACACCACTGGAAGGATACTAAAAGAAATGATAGTTAGCCCTTTGTAATACGTTTAAGACCCTTGATGTGAGTTCTCGTCATTTAAATGTCCATTCTTGGTTTACACTGACGTGAATTCACGTCCTGTAATATCTGTTTCTGTAGGGGCAACCTTATTACATGTCTATGATATCGAAAAAAATAAGAATAATAGAGAGAAATATGTAGTTTACATCAATAAGTAATAGAGAGATATATGTAGATTACATCAATAAGTTAGAGTTTTGTTTAGGTTGTATTTGACATTTTAGAGCTTTCATATTTGAACTTGTCACCCTTAAATTTTAATCTTTGCCTTAATAATACAAGTTTGCTGGAACTAGGCTTCAGAATTTCATTATCTTCTTAGGGACTCAGTATCAGAATTATAAAAATTTGCCGATCGTGAATGTCTTAGCAGTCTGAATTGAAAATTACTTGCTCAACTATTAGAATATAGATAGTAAAAAATAGTCGAAAGAGTTTAAAATATAAAAATAAAATTTGTTGATAAAAAGTGTATATTCTACAGAAACAAAATATATCTACCATTTCTTATTTATATTGTAAGTTTGCACAAGAAGGGTCTTTCCTCAAAGAGTTTGAAACTACCTTTGTGAGAAACATACTTCTGCATTTTTTTTTTTTTAATTTAACAATTCTAAGTTGATTTCAGTTGTAATCATATATGTTTTGCCAAACGAAAATGAAACTTTAATACTAAAAATATACTTAGTATCGCCGTTTGATAAGAATTATACTAGAAAGTTCTGTTAACTGGAGTGTTATAGGATAGCAACAATCGATTAAACAACCGCTTTATGCTAGTTGAGGAAATGACATTATTAACTTTTATGTATGTTGCAGATATGCAACAGGGTGATCAAAAGGTTAAAACTGTTGGGTATCAGCCAGTTTAGATTTCTCTAGCTCATTTCAGATTTTCAACCCTTTTTTATTACGTTGACCCCTTTTAAAATAATGATTTACTTCATCAACTCCCTCGCATTTTCCCCTCTAATATACAACAAAGAAAATAGTTATTTTGCTAGTAAATGCACCTAAAGATAGTAATTTGACCAAGAATATGAAAAAAAAAGGATTAAAAGTGGTTAATTAGGCTGATGTTTCATTACTTTGTATTATTTTCATTTTTAATATTACAAACATAAACAAGATTTCAGGAACTCGTATGCTAATTGGACAAAAGTTAGGTTTCAATCAATGTAATGGTTGTACTTGATATGTTGATACAACAAGTTTAAAGTTGTTCTAAAAATGCTTATTAACATACAGTCACATTAATTAACGCTACTAATATAAATATATATCTAACTAAACAAACTTACTGACTTATATGTAACTATAATATGATTTAAAAAAAAATCATGCGATGGTTGGGGTTGATGCTTATCTATAATACTTTTTATATTAGGTGTGAATTTATTTAACTATAATCATAAATTACAGTGTTATGTAATATTTAATCAATTTCTAATAGTTCTTGAAAAATTTATCATCGATCCCCTCCCCTCAATAGACATTTTGCATATACTCTATACCCTTTTTAAATTGTCATCGAGCTCCAAGGGGTCGACCTGTATTCCGTTGGGAATGCCTGATTTAGCTCCATGCTACCCGATGAATACATTCTTTTACTACTGGGTGATTTATATTTAAACATTTCTTTAAAGAAATCTTATCACATGATAGAACAGGAAATTATACAGTATTATGAGTAACTATGTATAAATATACATATATTTAAAATCGAGAAAAATATATTTTAATTATTTATCAAAAATTTTCATATAGTCTGTTTTCAGTGAAAATAATGTCATTTTACCAGCATAATTGTCAAAAAAGAGTTACGCATAACCCTGTATAATTTTTGCTCTATTACGTGGTAAAATTTGTATGTAAGTGAAATCTTTAATTGTAAACAGCCCAGAAGTAGAACAATTTTCCTCGTAGATTAACATGGAGTCAGAGGAATCCAATATGTCCTGTACTCTACCAGCTTAAGAGCTCAAATAGGAGCTGGTATGGTACTGGCTAAATATCAGCTAGACTGCTTTTTTTCTATTGATAAAATGTGTTTCAGTCCTTTTCTTTTATTTTTACCAGTACTTTCAACCACCATTAGCCTGACGCAAAATGAGAGAGTAATTAAAAGTGTTCAAATAGATACCGGTGTGGTACTGACGAAATATCATCAAGAGTTTCTTTTCTAATGCTCAAACGTATTTCTCTATTTTCCTACCGGTGTTTTTAACCACCGCTAGAATGATACCAAAATAAACGGTAAAAATTGTCTTTAAGCGAAATCTTTAATTGTAAACTCCCAGAAGTAGAATAATTTTCCTTGTATATTAACATGGAGTCAGAGGAATCCAATATGTCCTGTACTCTACCAGCTTAAGAGTTCAAATAGGAGCTGGTATGGTACTGGCTAAATATCAGCTAGACTGCTTTTTTTCTATTGATAAAATGTGTTTCAATTCTTTTCTTTTCTTTTTACCAGTACTTTCAACCACCATTAGCCTGACGCAAAATGAGAGAGTAATTAAAAGTGTTCAAATAGATACTGGTGTGGTACTGACGAAATATCACCAAGAGTTTCTTTTATAATGTCAAACGTATTTCTTTATTTTCCTATCAGTGTTTTTAACCACCGCTAAAATGATACCAAAATAAACGGTAAAATTTGTCTTTAAGCGAAATCTTTAATTGTAAACTCCCAGAAGTAGAATAATTTTCCTTGTATATTAACATGGAGTCAGAGGAATCCAATATGTCCTGTACTCTACCAGGTTAAGAGTTCAAATAGGAGCTGGTATAGTACTGGCTAAATATCAGCTAGACTGTTTTTTTTTCTATTGATAACATGTGTTTCAGTCTTTTTCTTTTATTTTTACCAGTACTTTTAACCACCATTAGCCTGATGCAAAATGAGAGAGTAATTAAAAGTGTTCAAATAGATACCGGTGTGGTACTGACGAAATATCACCAAGAGTTTCTTTTATAATGTCAAACGTATTTCTTTATTTTCCTATCAGTGTTTTTAACCACCGCTAAAATGATACCAAAATAAACGGTAAAATTTGTCTTTAAGCCAAATCTTTAATTGTAAACTCCCAGAAGTAGAACAATTTTCCTCATAGATTATCATGGAGTCAGAGGAATCCAATATGTCCTGTACTCTACCAGCTTAAGAGTTCAAATAGGAGCTGGTATGGTACTGGCTAAATATCAGCTAGACTGCTTTTTTTCTATTGATAAAATGTGTTTCAATTCTTTTATTTTTACCAGTACTTTCAACCACCGTTAGCCTGACGCAAAATGAGAGAGTAATTAAAAGTGTTCAACGGTGTGGTACTGACGAAATATCACCAAGAGTTTCTTTTCTAATGCTCAAACGTATTTCTTTATTTTCTTACCGGTGTTTTTAACCACCGCTAGAATGATACCAAAATAAACGGTAAAATTTGTCTTTAAGAGAAATCTTTAATTGTAAACTCCCAGAAGTAGAACAATTTTCCTCATAGATAAACATGGAGTCAGAGGAATCCAATATGTCCTGTACTCTACCAGCTTAAGAGTTCAAATAGGAGCTGGTATGGTACTGGCTAAATATCAGCTAGACTGCTTTTTTCTATTGATAACATGTGTTTCAGTCCTTTTATTTTTATCGTACTTTCAACCACCTTTAGCCTGATGCAAAATGAGAGAGTAATTAAAAGTGTTCAAATTGATATCGGTGTGGTACTGACGAAATATCACCAAGAGTTTCTTTTCTAATGCTCAAACGTATTTCTTTATTTTCCTACCGGTGTTTTTAACCACCGCTAGAATGATACCAAAATAAACGGTAAAATTTGTCTTTAAGAGAAATCTTTAATTGTAAACTCCCAGAAGTAGAACAATTTTCCTCGTAGATTAACATGGAGTCAGAGGAATCCAATATGTCCTGTACTCTACCAGCTTAAGAGTTCAAATAGGAACTGGTATGGTACTGGCTAAATATCAGCTAGACTGCTTTTTTTCTATTGATAAAATGTGTTTTAATTCTTTTATTTTTACCAGTACTTTCAACCACCTTTAGCCTGATGCAAAATGAGAGAGTAATTAAAAGTGTTCAAATTGATATCGGTGTGGTACTGACGAAATATCACCAAGAGTTTCTTTTCTAATGCTCAAACGTATTTCTTTATTTTCCTACCGGTGTTTTTAACCACCGCTAGAATGATACCAAAATAAACGGTAAAATTTGTCTTTAAGAGAAATCTTTAATTGTAAACTCCCAGAAGTAGAACAATTTTCCTCACAGATTAACATGGAGTCAGAGGAATCCAATATGTCCTGTACTCTAGCAGCTTAAGAGTTCAAATAGGAGCTGGTATGGTGCTGGCTAAATATCAGCTAGACTGCTTTTTTTCTATTATATATATATATATATATATATATATATATATATATATATATATATATATATATATATATATATATATATATATATATATATATATATATATATACTTAAAAAGTAAAAAAATGGATATACTTGTATATAAGTCTGTGTAAATATATGCATATACACATAAATATTGTGTATGCACATAAGTATATATTGCTTATCTATGTATTTATGCGTACATACACACACACACACACACACACATATATATATATATATATATATATACACACACACATTTATATGTATATATAACAATGTACAAAGTAGTAGTTGACAGGATACTAGCTTTCTAGTGTTAAAAATTTATCCCCTACATTTAAAATATTTTTAAAATCCTTAACCTTGGACATTCAACCCCCCCCCCCCAGAAAAAAAAAGCTGAGGCTACAAGTGAATACAAGTGAAGTGAAAAAATTGAAATCTACTTACCCGCAAAATAACTTTAATATAGTTTGTAAATTAGAAATTAATTTTTTCTGTCAAATAGAATCTAATTATCTTTTCTCTGTAACTCAGTTAGATTATGAGAAATATCTTTGATTTTAAAGATTTTAAAGTATGATAAAGCTATAATTTAAAATTTCGATTTCTTAACAGTTTTTAATAAATTTTAAATTTTAAAATGTCAGATATCTTTAAAATTTTGGTTTATAGATTAAAACGAATATTTTACTTCGATGTAATATGACAATTTAGTTTCTACTATATATATATTTCAAAAGAATTTCATTCTTTTTATTTGGTGTATATTTTTATATTATTTAAACAATATGCTATTTGAAAACAGAAAACTGAAAATATTAATTTGTCTTGATAGTTATTGATTAAAGAACCCTTAAAAAATTCATCCAAGAAGAATCAGAACTTTCCATTTCATGATGGATCGATAAAAGGATGTTATAATAAAGATTTTAACTTTCGAAAGATAGTACATCCCATTAAGGTGGGTCTCTACCTGTCATATTAGATTCCTTTTATTCAATGTTAACTTATGGAAAAAATAAAATTAGCCCTGGTTGACTCTGATTTCAATGATTCGTTAAAAAAAATGTATCATTAAATTCTTTAGGATGCCATCTTTTCCCTTTTTTAACAACTTTGTAAAAGTGTATTTAATTTTAAATTATTGTGTAGAATTTTAGAAGAAATTTGTGAAGAAACTCTTTTATAAACGCACATAAAAACATTTAGCAGACATAAAGTCAAAAAGAAATATTATAATTATTTAGACTTTAACTAAAGTTACATTGCATTATTTATGTTTAAAAAGAGCTTTCTCTTTAAAATATTTCTCTTATTAGAGATTTGTATTTAGTTTGTGTAAGTTTTGATAATTCTCGAAACTGTCTAAACTTTATTCTAAATGTTTTCTAGCTAGTGATGGCTATAATCTAGCCAAATTTTTTCGTAACAAATGAAAATAATTTTTGGAACAAAACATTTTACATAACAGTCTAGACTGCAGATATTAATTGTTAGGTTAGGTTTGGTTTGGAGCGCTACGGTCTACTGTTTTGCACACAAGGGCTAATGAGACTGGGACCTACTGTTTAAAGCCGATTCCGTACGGCTACGAACATCTATATCAGCAGCAGGATTCGAACCGGCGAACTTCGGTTCCGAAGAGCAGTGCTCTACCATTTAGCCATCGTTCGGCAATATTAATTGTTAGGCTTTCAATTTTAAACAATACTCACATTTTTTAGAATTAGAAAATTGCACTTGTCCCTGATTGTCCATGCAGTTTGCCAAGGGATCCACATCACTTTTCGTATGTTAAATGCAGTTTCATTACTAAATATATAAAAGAAAAACAAGATGATACCACTTTGCACACTTTCGAATGATGACAGAATGGGTAGAGCTCAACTTATCGGTACCGGAGTTCGTGGTTTCGAATCCCGCTGCTGGTATGGGTGCTTTCAGTCATTCAAAATCAAATCTAAGCAGTAGTTCCCGGTCTTATTAGCCCTCTGGAAACAAAGCAGCACACCAAACCAACCAATCTCTTTGCATATTATAAAAGAATAGACAAAAGCTCATTAAACACGAAAGCTTTTAACGAAATTCACAATGAACTTAATAAGCACTGTTCCTATATCCTTCCTATTTTTTAGCGATCTCTGGTTAAATGATAACAATAAATATATGCATACATATTTTTAAGGGCTTTTGTTTATTTTGATAAATATGTAGTATCTACAATTTGCTTGTAGTTAAATATAATTATGTCTGTAATTTTCACTCTTGTATTACTGTAAAGATATTATTTTAATACATAACACACTCTTAAATTAACAATTATTATATATATTGTAATTGTATAAATCAATATTGCTGTTAAGTAGTGTTAAAGTAGAAAAGGGACAGTTTGTTAGAAATTAATTAGTAATTATTGTATGTAAATATACTGCCTATTGCTGCATCAGTGTGATTACAAAGTAACTCTTTGTATAATTTTGAAACAAAATAATCTCAGGGTCTTTTAATTCAGCTCTTTTGGACTTTGCATAGTCCTGAGGCTGAGGTTTTGCTTGTAGTAAAGTGGGATTTCTTGTTTCTCCATATCCGGGCTTTATGTAGTCATAAACCCTGTGTGGCTGGCTGATACCATGCACTTGTTTCCTGATTATTTTAATGCTATTAAACCATTCGTTTTCATGTTGAATAGAAATGGAACAGCTGCATTTGTCTTCGAATGGAATGTAGGATATAAACAATGCAAACAGAAATGCAACACTCCCGATTTATCTTGTAAAACTGAAGGGAATTTTCTCAAACACCAGTTCATTTTGACGTTACCAGACAGTTACTTTTTAAAAAATATTAAAAATTTCTGACCGTATACAGATTTTATTTCTCGAACTTTCCTGGATAAATCTTTAAAAAGAAAATATGGGTTAAGATGTTTAAAAATAACAAAATAATTACAAAAACTGGAAAATACATTGATTGTAGGCGGGTTGGCTCAAAAATGACTCACTGAGTATGCTAACGTTTTAGTAATTTTACGTTGAGATTGAGAAGGAGTAAGCACATGAACAGCAGTGGCTGACAGATCTATCGTCTTAGGAGTGTTCTCATGAATAGCGAGGTAGATTCTTTTATAATACGCACAATTTGATCTGATTATATGTTAAATGTCAAACAATAAAATATTTCTTTTTAGTCTGTGTAGGAAAGCTAAAATTTTGTAATTGAAATGCATGCTCTAATCTATTTAAGTTTTATTCACATGAAACCATCAAATGAAAAAAAACAGAGCATTGTTAATAAATTTTCGCATTCCCAGAGAAAAAATAAACTATGGCATTCTTAATTATTTTTCAGAAAATTACTTTTTTAGCCTGTTAGCTTTTAACAAATTACAAATTTTTCGATTGAACTCTTTAAAGATAACAGCGCACTTTTAAATACATAAATTCCATCAAGCGAAGCGTAATAAAAGAAATACACAAACCTGAAGACATCGATGCTCAAAGATATACATATTTCCCAAAAAGTTTTTTGTTTTTTTTAAAAGTAGATATAGCTAAAAAGAAACATGGAAAGTCCATTTCTAGTTGTTTTATTTATATTTTTTCTTTACAGAAATTAAAAAAAAAATGCCTCCCAGACTTCTTGTTTAGCCGACAAATAATTTTCCGCACCTGCATGACAGGATGAAATCAATTCAGTTTTTTATATCTCTTTTTTATCACATTGAAACTAAATGCTTGGCTGTTTACAGACCTCTTTTTGTTAATAACATAGAAAACACAGAAATACTTTACCATACTGGATGGATAAAGAGTCAAATAGAAATTACTTTTCAATTAAAAAATTACTTTTAAAAAGTTATCCAAATTTTTATGCCATTTGAATTGTAAAATAGGGTAAATATGCATAAAGCAAGTTGTATTAAAAATGACTAAGGAGTCTGCATAACGTGGTTTTCAGAATTTGTAAATAAGTGAGTATCTTCCACTCGTGAAATTAGTATAGATATACGGACTTTGTACTTATTTATTATTATGAATAATAATAATGAATCACAAATTGTATATTAATAATTCATCAGTAAATTATACATATGCTTAGTGTCATATCTGTTATATATATGTATATATATATATATATATATATATATATATATATATATATATATATATATGTCGTATCTAGTGGTAGGTGAATGGAAGAAGCAGTCTTTCTTAGTAAATCATATCTTTATTCAAAGTAAAGTTTCGTTTAAAGGCGTCAATTGCGCCATTTTTCTTTATTCGTGGCGGAGCTAAGAGTGGATGCTGCTGACAGCTCGATGTCTACTCGCCAACTGTCTCTTATCGGTTTGCATGCTCATCAAATATTTCCAATATGCTTCCGCTTGACCAGATTATCCCAAAAACTTACGCAAGCTTGGTTTTTTTTTTCATTTGTTTTGTTATTACGAAAGAGTTTCTTTTTAAATTGTTTACAACTCGCTTAATTTTTTCCACCACCCTCTTTGTAGACCTGACATATATATATATTTATATATATATATATATATATATATATATATATATATATATATATATATATATATTGCTTAACTGTGCTGTTAATATTTTTAAAAATTTAATACTCTTAACCCTTTAATACCCAAGTCATTTCTGCCAATAACACATCGATGCATATCTTAAATCTTATTTGCTTTGGACTGCACAGAATAAAATAAATAGAAAGTTAAAACAACTTTGAATAGGGCGCGTCATGTTAGTGATGAATCGTTTTAGACAAAGGATGCCACTTATTAAAAAGGAAAAATTTTGTGGAAAAGTAATTACTCGGTATTAAAATAGATTTTTATAGAATAGGTTTTAAAATAGATTTTTAGATTTTTAAAGACTTTTAAAAACTAAAACCTTTTTTAGGAAAGGAGTAAATCTTTAAGAGAGAAATTTATCATGATATAATTCTATATAGTTGCCGAAAAAGTAAATTTCTATCAGCAGTTCGAAAAATTACAAAGTGTAGATTCAAATGAAAAATTTATTAATAATAGAAATTACTTAAAAATTTTGTAGATTGTTTATAGGATTGCCCTCTATCTACTAGAAAATGGAAAATTCGTTTTAAAAAACATAATTCTACTAGTTATTTTTTTAGCGGTATCTAAAAAGGGACGCCAGGCGTTAAAGAGTTAAATCACTATATTGCTGAAAGTGTACAAATACATCTAATGACCTAAAATGACATATAAATGACATATTATATGAAGAAATAGAGGCGCAAATTAGGGAAACAAGAATTAGAAAATTTTAAAGCTATTGCTCTACAATCTATTGCCAAGTCTAATATACTGAGAATATGGAGCAAAGATGTTTAAAAATATCATATTGAGGACACCTGTTAATTTTTTAAGTGTACGCATATAATAATTAGTATGTGCTATTAAAATATATTTTTATAATCATATTATATATTAAAAAGTTTGCACCGAGATGGTAATTTGACAGTGTCTAAATACCTTCTTCAGCCGTTAATTACCACTCACTATTAACTAATTTAACTTCCAAAAAAATTTATTAGCAGTAACTTAAATGCTTAGAAATATTATTTTGAACACATGTTGAATTTTTAAAAATATAATTAATTATAAAAACTAGTACATATAGTTAATTATAAACTCACTCACAAACACACACACATATGCATATACATTTATATATATGTATATATATATATACATATATATATATATATATATATATATATATATATATATAAATAAATATATATATATATATATACATATACATATACATATATATATATATATATATATATATATATATATATATATATATATATATATATATATATATATAAGATATATAAGGCAATTATATGATTAGCTAAGATGTATATTAATACTTTATTATTTTCTAATAATCAGGATATATTACGAAAGCATAAAGATGAAGTAAGTAACATATGTATATAATTAATTATAAAGACTAGTACAGTGGCTCCTAGCATGTAAGTCGCAACCATAAAAAAGGTAACCATAGTCTCACTTTCGGGGACAGATATCCCTTTTTAATAATTTAAAAAAACCTTTCAAAGGTAAGGGATAAAATTTTAACAACGCCCGTTGGAATCATTTTGACTATAACTTATATACTGTTATATACATAATACATACATACATATATATATATATATATATATATATATATATATATATATATTACATATTACACAGATGCACACATTTGTGTGTGTATTTCTGTGTTTGTGTTTATGCATGTATATATGTACAAGTGCTCATAAATACATATATATATATATATATTATATATATATATATATATATATATATATATATATATATATATATATATATATATATATATAAGGCAATTATATTATTATCTAAGTTGTATATTAATACTTTATTATTTTCGAATAATCTGGATATATTACTAAAGCATAAAAATGAAGTAACGTGTGTGTATATATGTATGAACAAACATATATATATATATATATATATATATATATATATATATATAGAAAGAGAGAGAGAGAGAGAGAGAGAGAGAGAGAGAGAGATAGATACCAGTAGGCAATCTTTGCAATAGCAGGTTTCAAGGTTCCTAGAGTTCTATAGTTAATTATTTATGCTTGACAGTGCAAGAAATTTGCGATTTAAAGAGTTGGCAGCCGGAGCACGCACCTATTCTTTTAAGTCATTAGCATTTAATAAAGAATATTGTCACTGAAAAATATTTTGTCACCCCCCCCCTATATTTTGTTTTACTGATCAAATATCGTAAATGGAAAAGGGGGTAATGATGAAAATTTTTTAAATATAAAAATTGTTGCGGTTGATAAAATGATCTGAACAAATGGACTAGTGCGTACTATTGAAATATATATTTTTGCGGTAATTAATTTACATGGTTAAAAATCGTCCATTGATATAATGACTTGACAAACTCTAAATGCCTTCTACAGTAGATGATTATCACTGGCTATTAATTACCCCGACTTCCTAAAAACAGTATTAACAGTAAAAGAAATGATACGTTTCGATACTAGGAAATTAAACATCCTGTTCAGCCCTGGAAAATCTCACACACTTCATGACTACTTTATGCTATCTTCGTGCAAATGTCAGTGACATATTAATGAAGTACAAAGATACGGATTGCCTTCTCTCTTTATTTTGTTTCTTTACCGACGTTAACGCATGAAAGAAATTAATTAATGACAAGAATGCACGCAGGGTTTCCGGTGATTCAATTTTTACTTTTTTTTTAATAACAATTATTTTTTGTTTGTTAACTTAGCCACTGGTATATAAGTCGTTCCTTGAACAGTCTTGTATTCATTAATACTGGTTTAGGGCAGTTAAAAGTATTATTAAATCTTTCTTAATATATAGGTATCAGCACTTAACTAGTAATGGTTAGGTCGCGCTTAACCGATCTTTATATGAATCATACTGCTAAAAGCCGTGAGGCTCAGAGAACAAAAGCGTATTAACCTTTCGATTCAAGCACTCAGAAATACACGGACAGAGTCAGTTTGAGATTG
This sequence comes from Pardosa pseudoannulata, assembly GCA_032207245.1. Taxonomy (NCBI): domain Eukaryota; kingdom Metazoa; phylum Arthropoda; class Arachnida; order Araneae; family Lycosidae; genus Pardosa; species Pardosa pseudoannulata. The sequence goes on along the minus strand of CM063505.1, from coordinate 60,824,392 downwards.
ATTTTTAAGTAGAAATAGTACCTTTCGAGATTTAAATAGTCATTATAAAACCCTTTTTTTATTCATCGTAAGAAAAAGTTCCGTTCTTTTTAGAATAAATTTCTTGCAAGTTTCCGATGACTACAGACTCAAGCTCTACTAAAAGCTTTGCCTTTTCTATGTACTTAAGAGAACATAGTTCTTTTTGAGACTTAAAACCTTCATCGTATCAGCCTATTTTCGATTCAGCATAAAAGAAAATGTTCTGCTCGCTTCATTTAATTTATTTATATATTGTCAGAAGAGCTAAATAGGTACGGCCCTGTACTGGAATTCATGGGTCGAAACCTTCCGCTGTCATGAATGGTCACAACCATTCGGAAGTAGCTTTAACTCTTTGCCTTTACTATACATCACACATATACACATCTAATGGTTTGGTTTGGCTTGTAGCCATCCAAATATCGGATGTGTTACTTAATGGCGGCTTGGGCAAATAAAATAGGTTTGTGGTCGCAATGTCCTCCAAGTACCCAAATGATACATCTGATATTAATATTAAATATTACGGCAGACTAAATATTGGGGTCTTTTGCTTAGGCCTTGCTTCTAAATTACGAGATACATTTTTGTTTGTTTGTGTTTTCTCACTGAGTAACGTTTTATCGCCTATGGTGTGTTCTCATAAAAAAAAATTGTCAACAAATTCCTCAGGGTTGTATGGGCTTGTCAACAGACAATGGCCCCGCATTATTAAAATAAGCTTTATATTTGTATATAGCGTGTGATACAATGATAAAAAAATATACAAAAGTTTGAATTAAAAATTGTAGTTCATTGGGTTTCACATTCGATGTACAAGCTTATAAAGCATTAGATGTAGACATCGTATGGGATGTTCGGGACAAGCAAATGGTTAAAGCTATACGTTCCAGACCCGTTATCCCCCGTTTAGCAAATCAGAAAACCGTAACGGTCCAAAGCAACTACCTCTCTTAAATTTAATATAGTACTTTGCCAGCAAGTATTTATTTCTAATTACCTCCCAATAACAGAAAAGAGGAAAAAATTTTCTGGGAGCTTATTAAAAATTTATTTATTTTAAATAGTTTTCATCCCTGGTTATAATTAAGAAGATCTTTTTGAAAGTGCATGTAATTCGACTTATTGAATTTAAAGAGAGCCGTATTTGTTTTCCCAAGAGAAAGAAAGAGGAAAAAAATTAAGGGAGGTGTTAATGTCTTCATCTTAAACTGTTTTACTTCCATCGATCTGAATTTCAAACAAAAGAAAAATTTCTTTTGCTTTTAGCTATTATAAAGTGATTTCATTTCGACATAGGGAATCTAAAGGAGGAGGGGTTGCAAACGAAGTGCTCTATACACTTCCCTAAGAAGAAAAGTTTTAAGTAGGAGTCAATTTAATCTCTCTATCCAGATGCACAGACTCTTGATAACAAAATAGCATTAGTGGATATAAATTTCTAAGAAACATTTTTTTTTCATTTGTACACTAAAAAGTGTTTTTCCTCTGACTTAGTAAATTTAAAGGGGTGCCTTGAAAAGAAATGCAATCATATATAAGCTTCGTCTCTAAGGAAGAAGAAAAAGAGGATAATTTAAGTGCAAATTAACTTAACTTCTCCATCGCACGACTTGGATCTAAGAAAATACGAACATAAATGGATAACAATTTCAAAAAAAAAAAATCATTTTATATTTAATTTAGATATTAGAAAGTTTTTTCACACAAACTTGAGTGATAGGCTTATCGGACTGCCTGATCCTAATCCTCATGTCTGATATTATATATTGTTGCATATGAACCATATCACAACTGATGAATGAGTCTAGACTTAAAAATTAGAATTTAGATTTTGTAAAGAAATCAAAATTGAGTGTCAGATTTAATATTTCAGAGTATAGAGATATTTTAAAAAACAACAGAGAGGGAACTTACGTTAAGATAATGGCTATCTCTAGCTTTAATTCTACCCCGGGTAAAAAGTAAAATTCCTTCCCTCCCCTCATGGTGAAAACTGCTATTAAAAGAGATACATTGTTTATGTACCAAACCTACTTGAAAACGAAAAGGGCTCCGTCGCTCATCCATCTACTTGCTGCGTCAAATCGCTATACATCGCAATCTTTCTTAAAAAGATATGCTCGTATGTTACAAATTTTTCTTACACTGGTTGGCATTTCATTTAAATCTAAGATTAGTTAATTATGTTTCAGGCTTCTAAGTCAGGAAGAATTACACTTTGTAAAATATTTTTATACAATGTTTTTTCATAACAAAAAAGTACTTTACGAATGCGATCCAAAATGCCACTCGGACAGGGTCCGGTTTGTCCGGTCCTAAGAAATCTCCTAGGACATTAAATTACTAGTGCCTTAATTTAAAGGCGGGCCGTGCCAAGGTAAGCTTTCTCAGGAGAGGGAGAAAGAAGGGTTGTTCAGGGGCGCGTTGGTCCCCACGCGTCCGTGATGTAACCGGCTGTCCCTTTGGCGTGGCCCTCTGAGGAGAAAAGGCAACCCCGAATATGTAGATACTAAAAACAAAAAATAAGGAAAAGCATCGGATGAGGAATTAAAACGAAGTCATTTGCCTGGCACGTCGCTCTCAAACTCGTTCTCAATGTTTACGTAATAAAGTGAATGTTGGAACTGGTTTCTGCGGAGCTGCATCGGCGGACGGCAAGCAGCTGTCTCCATACGCTGCCAGAGACGCTGCTCGATTAAGACGCGATAGGAATGCCCGATTGCGACAAATGGTCGCACACACATATGGGAGAAGAGCAGCACACCAAAGGGGAAGGAAAAAAAGGCCTGACCGAAATGGGAAGAATAAAAATAAAAAATAAAACAAAAACTCTAATAAAAATGTGGATTTCTTACGATCTTGGCTCGTCGCGAGAATTGGGTCTGTTCGGATGTCTGAGGGACAGACAATTGTTGTTGTTCGTCTCTGAAGCAAGCGGAAACAACGACAGACGATGGTCATACATCTTACCAGTGGTGAGCCTAACAGGAAAAAAAAAATTAGCGATTGCGACAAATGGTTGAGACGCGCTCGTATGGAAAAGAAAGTACAAGAAAGAAAAAAAAAGTTCGCCAGCCTACATGAAATGGGAAAGAAAAAGAATAAAAACAGTAATAAAAATATGGATTTCTTACGATCTCGACTCCTTGTGGTAATATGGTCTCTTCTGATGTCAACCATTGTTGTCACTAGCTCCTCTCCGAAGAAGAAAGAACGGAAGAAGATGGTCATACATTTTACCCATGGTGAGCCTAACAAGAAATAAAAATCCAAGTTTTGTCTAAAGAAAGATTTCATTAATTGTTTGAATCTTATTGCATGTTATGAAGCAACCCCTCGGTAATTGGATGTGTTACGTTCACGAAGTCATGCGAGGAACACGCCACTGCAGTGAGTCTCATCTCTTTGAGACAGAGTAAATCACAAACAATGGTCTCAAACATTTCGTTAATGGTGATCCTAACAGGAAAGAAAAATCTCAATTTTTTTTGAAGAAAAATATTAATCTAAAATTTCAGCAATAGTATCCATAGTATAAATTAAAAATGATAAGAACATTTATAGGTATGAAGCGAACCTTCTTACTGTTTTATATTTAACAGACTTCAAAGTTTTAAAATAGAATTTTTCAGAACCCGCAAAAAGAATTATTTCTCTCAGACACTTGAATCTCATACGAGAGTCCTAATTTAATCTCTTAAAAACCATATTTTCAAGAGCATTAATAAAAATACCTAAATTTTAAACCAAGAAAAGTCTATAAAAACTGACATGTGGATTAAAACAAACTATTTTCATTTGCAAAATTAATTTGCCTAGTACGTAAAATAAGAGATAATAGATTTGCATATATAAAAAATAGAGTGCAAAAGTTCACCCCGTGATTTCAACAGGAGGTAGAAAGAAGGGGTTAAACAATAAAAAAATGTAATAAAATAGTATTTCAAAAAACTTCAAAACATCAGTGTCATCTCTTACACATCTAGGCCTTACAATGGCTTCAAACTTGAATTAGTTCTCTTGACAACAATATTGAAAAGTTGATGTCTCAGATTTTTCGAAGAAGCGAACAGCATAGTTTATTTACATTTGATTTTTGTCTATTTACAAAGAATGATGTTTTTAAACAAAATATCATTTATAACAAATTAAAATTTTAACGTAACTGTTAAATTTATCATCTAATAGTGCTGTCTAATTCTTTTAATTGTTCTTTTAATTTGAGTTCCCTAACCATTCAAGCATCGTAGAAAACTCTTACTTAATAAAACTATACTAAACAAATTCCTGTTCTCTGTATAATTTCATACATTTTAAAGTATATTAATTCAAAAAATTATTATATGTAAGTAATAAGTGAGTAAGAGGTTTAATAATATCTCTTCATTATACATTTTTGTCTAAGGGAGCAAAATTGTAGATTGAGTTGTGTTATTATACAAAATACATTTTGTAGAATAAAAATATAAATAAAAAATATTTTATATTTATTCTACAAAATATAAATTCACTCTAGAAATTTGCTCACTTTAGAAAAAAATGTATAATGCTGCCCTAAATTGTCGAAAGGTTTCAAAGGTACTAAAGCTTTTGCAAACAAAAACATATTTATTAAAAGCCAGAACACTAGTTAAAAACAAAAGAAAGAAAATCTTAATTATTCTCCAATCCTGCATGTACCTGAAATCTTTAAATATTGTGATATCACACTTGCATTAATTTAATGTTGAAATTTTCCATTCTTCTGCGAAACGTATGTAATACATATGTACAGTATTTTTGCTTATTAAGCCTTACGTTTATTTACGGTTGTTTTCTTTAGAGTTAAGTATTGTAAATATTATTATTTTTAAGACATCAACAATATAAATAAGAACTGTAAGTTATTTATATTGTTGAATGTTGTTTATATGTAAGTTATTTATATTGTTTAGAGAAAGAAGAAAGCCAACCTGTATAAATTTCTATTAATTGGGTATTTAACACTTAAAAAAAAATTTCTCAGCCTTACAGCCAAAATGCTCCTCCTGAATTTGGTTGCTTGGACAAATACCCAGGTTTTCTAAGATTTGGTCCTCATAGTGAATTAAGTTAGCTGACCATTTTCGGAGCTCTTTTTTCAATACTTGCTGTGAAATTGTCTTATTACGAGAAAAAAGAAAAATGAATCACAAGCATGTATTTTTCATTTGTTAAAGGTATATAAGGAAATAACTTTCACTTTTTTAAACTGCATTCTATTTTCAACTGTGTTTTGCATCAAATAGACTATTATTTACGTTAAATAATAGACTGAATTAATGTTTGAAATTCAAACAATAATGGCCAAAACTCCATTCCCTCCTAAAATTTCCTTTTAATAACCCTGTTATCTCTGGAAATAATACGTCAGTCTTCTAGTTTGTAGTTTATCGTTGCAGTCTATTGTAATTCTGTGATAAAAATTTCATGGTACTTAAAAAGTTTATATAAAAGATAATGTGTTTCTCGTAAGAGTCACAGAGAGAAAAATTCATTAAGTTACATTGCTTTTGTTTCTAAATAGTGTTAGTAAAACTATGTAACGTACCTACGGTAAAATACGGTACGTACATTTAAAAGTAGCTTATAATCAAGAAACTTAGATACTAAATTTTTAAGTTAATAAACAAAGTAAAAAATCATAAAACACCGGAAATGGGAAACGTCCACTTTCATGTGTCAATTCAGAGAATAAATCTGTAATTAAATTACTGTACCTCAGTTAATCTTCATCTATGTTGATGTTCAAACTGTTTTCAAAACATAAATTTTATGTTAAAAAAATACTGTGGAAGAGGGAATTACCAACTTTTGGTGTCAATTAGGAGAATTAGCCCCTAATAAAATTACCATATTTTGGTTAGGATAATCGTAGAAATAAAATTCAAACTTTTTGGTTTAAACCTGAAATACTGTAGTTTTTACAACAGGGAAGAGTAGAAAATGCAATTTTTGTACGGAAAACCGATATTAAAGTGGTCAGCCTCCTTAAAACATTGCAATTGCATTTTTATGAGAATTAGGTTTCTCAAACACATCATGGCGATAATCATGTGTAGGGGAAAGTTTTGATCCGCAGCCATTTCATTCGCTAACAAGAGGCGTTATGAAAATAACAGATCCCATCCGATTCATCAACCGAGTCCTAAACTTGTAGATAATGCCTCACGACAAATAACAACGTGATTATCAGCGGGGTTCTCATACGTAGCGCCTCAGCGTGACTCAATTCATCCAATCTGGGCATTTCGAGAGAAGGCGTTTTGTCAGAAATCCTAGGCGCGCTGCTTTGAACTGCAAGACGACCTCCATCAGACCGTAAGTAGGACGTCACTGAAAGTGACTTGCTAGGCGTTTGCCCTTGTAAGGTCCCCACGGAGAACAGCGTCCGAATTTCAATTTGTTTCTGTTCATTTCGATGCACCGGATGAAATTTAAATTTCAAATATAGTATTTACGCGTGCATAACGCTAACTTTTTCTTAAAGAATTTAAGGTCCACTCAAGGAATTTAGGTAAACTCAAGATTCGCGTTATGAGATAATGTTTACTGCTTCCTGAAATCATATGATTGTGGATAAATAAAGGCAGGTATTAAAGGAACAAAACATTGCTGCATCTGTGTTTCATTCCTATTGTACTTCTTTTACGCGAGAATGATAGTAACAATAATTATTGACTTAGAACACCAAATCTCCGATTTAAAACGCGGACTTCATTTAATTTTGCTTATAGCACTACTTTCAACTTAAATTCTGCATTATAGCTCGCTCTCTTCTTAATCTTACCCGTACGCTTTTATAAAACAGTCTATCCTTACAAAATGAAGAAGAATACATAAATTAAGTGTCACTCTGAAAGTTTTGAGATATATTACCGGAGCTCATGGGTTGGAGCCTCACAGGGGCATGGTTATGCATAGCCGTTCAGCATTGATTTTAAAAAGTAAATTCATGTATCGTTACCCATCTGTAGCAAAACATGGACTTCATTTTATTTTGATTATAGCACTACTTTCAACTTAAATTCTGTATTATAGCTCGCTCTCTTCTTAATCTTACCCGTACGCTTTTTATAAAACAGTCTATCCTTACAAAATGAAGAAGAATACATAAATTAAGTGTCACTCTGAAAGTTTTGAGATATATTACCGGAGCTCATGGGTTGGAGCCTCACATGGGCATGGTTATGCATAGCCGTTCAGCATTGATTTTAAAAAGTAAATTCATGTATCGTTACCCATCTGTAGCAAAACATGGACTTCATTTTATTTTGATTATAGCACTACTTTCAACTTAAATTCTGTATTATAGCTCGCTCTCTTCTTAATCTTACCCGTACGCTTTTATAAAACAGTCTATCCTTACAAAATGAAGAAGAATACATAAATTAAGTGTCACTCTGAAAGTTTTGAGATATATTACCGGAGCTCATGGGTTGGAGCCTCACAGGGGCATGGTTATGCATAGTCGTTCAGCATTGATTTTAAAAAGTAAATTCATGTATCGTTACCCATCTGTAGCAAAACATGGACTTCATGTTATTTTGATTATAGCACTACTTTCAACTTAAATTTTGCATTATAGCTAACTCTCTTCTTAATCTTACCCGCACGCTTTTATAAAACAGTCTATCCTTACAAAATGAAGAAGAATACATAAATTAAGTGTCACTCTGAAAGTTTTGAGATATATTACCGGAGCTCATGGGTTGGAGCCTCACAGGGGCATGGTTATGCATAGTCGTTCAGCATTGATTTTAAAAAGTAAATTCATGTATCGTTACCCATCTGTAGCAAAACATGGACTTCATGTTATTTTGATTATAGCACTACTTTCAACTTAAATTTTGCATTATAGCTAACTCTCTTCTTAATCTTACCCGCACGCTTTTATAAAACAGTTTATCCTTACAAAATGAAGAAGAATACATAAATTAAGTGTCACTCTGAAAATTTTGAGATATAGTACCGGAGCTCATAGATTGGAGCCTCACAGGGGCATGGTTATGCATAGCCGTTCAGCATTGATTTTAAAAAGTAAATTCATGTATCGTTACCCATCTGTAGCAAAACATGGACTTCATTTTATTTGATTATAGCACTACTTTCAACTTAAATTTTGCATTATAGCTAACTCTCTTCTTAATCTTACCCGCACGCTTTTATAAAACAGTTTATCCTTACAAAATGAAGAAGAATACATAAATTAAGTGTCACTCTGAAAATTTTGAGATATAGTACCGGAGCTCATAGATTGGAGCCTCGCAGTCGTATGGTTATGTATAGCCTGTTATGTATAGCAACATTGATTTTAAACAGTAAATTAATGTATGATTACCCATCTGTAGCAAAACATGGACTTCATTTTATTTTGATTATAGCACTACTTTCAACTTAAATTTTGCATTATAGCTCTCTCTTCTTAATCTTACCCGCACGCTTTTATAAAACAGTTTATCCTTACAAAATGAAGAAGAATACATAAATTAAGTGTCACTCTGAAAATTTTGAGATATAGTACCGGAGCTCATAGATTGGAGCCTCGCAGTCGTATGGTTATGTATAGCCGTTCAGCATTGATTTTAAAAGTAAATTCATGTATCGTTACCCATCTGTAGCAAAACATGGACTTCATGTTATTTTGATTATAGCACTACTTTCAACTTAAATTTTGCATTATAGCTAACTCTCTTCTTAATCTTACCCGCACGCTTTTATAAAACAGTTTATCCTTACAAAATGAAGAAGAATACATAAATTAAGTGTCACTCTGAAAATTTTGAGATATAGTACCGGAGCTCATAGATTGGAGCCTCGCAGGGGCATGGTTATGCATAGCTGTTCAGCATTGATTTAAACAGTAAATTCATGTATCGTTACCCATCTGTAGCAAAACATGGACTTCATTTTATTTGATTATAGCACTACTTTCAACTTAAATTTTGCATTATAGCTAACTCTCTTCTTAATCTTACCCGCACGCTTTTATAAAACTTTTATCTTACAAAATGAAGAAGAATACAGAAATTAATGTCACTCTGAAAGTTTTCAGGTATAGTACCGGAGCTCATGGGTTAGATTTTCACAGTCGCATGGTTATGTATAGCCGTTCAGTTGATTTTAAAAAACGTTTCATGTATCATTACTGTGTAGCAAAAGTAAATATAGTGATCAAAATCGAATCGTTTTTTCTGAATCTAGTCTTTAGAGAAAACAAACTCCCGTTTTCCTGTTTCTCTCAAAATTTTCTTACACTTCTAAACAAATTAATCTTTTAAAAACCTCTCATTAGATATCTTCTCTGTGTAATTCATAATATATCTAAATATTAAAAACAATCCTTCTTGAAATTTTAAAATATTGTTCACTAACATGGGACTAATTTGAACAGGCAAGCTTAAGAAGTATTTTAGAAATATAACGTACCAGAGACCGCCTAATAGATAGGGTGCTACCTTTCCGCATCAGATTTTGCAAATTCGAATCCCGCAGCTAGTTTGGTTGTTTGTAACCGTACGATACACCCTTCAGAATTAATTTGGGGGTTCGTAAAAAACGTTTGAGGATCCACGAAGGATTTAATATAATGTAAAATGATTGTGATCTACTTTCCCTTTTAAGAAAGTTAAAATAAATTAAAATAAATATCTTTAAATAATTATTTTGACCATCTCTGAATGAATTTTGACTAGTTTCGTCGTGATGACTATACATAGTAAATACTATGTGTCTCAATGAAAAGTAATTAGAGGCAGAATGTTGAAATTTTGTATTTAGGACTGAAATACTCATTCCCAAGACCAACTAATGAAAGGTTTGTGACCGCTGTTATAAAAAAGTGCTATTTTTAGTGAGGGAAGAGGCGATAATATCCGGAAACAAACGGAGACATTTATTTACATAAACAGGAAACTGTTTACATAGTCATAAAGGAACTAACGACATTCATTTGCTGTTGAAATGCTGAGTAAGTACAAAATACAATAATATGAGGATTGGGGCATAAGTCATAGCAACTTTTTTTTTCTTGTAGATATGTGAACGTATCACAAACGTATATGTGTCGTGTAACTTCTGAAGGCATAGTGTGTATGCAGAACAACACATGGCTGAATTCACATCGAGGGCTGTGACATCAATCAGTTGGTGAGTGTCTCGCGAGAGGGAAGTAAACCTTGATGAGCAGCGCGCTTATATCAAAATAGCCATTCTCCGAGAGAGAAATACAATGGAATGTCACAGTGAATTAGTGGAAGCCCTTGGGAATAATGCCCTACCATGCCGTTCAGTAGTACGGTGGGTAGGAAAGTTTCAGCAAGTAGAACGGATATTTTGATGTAAGCTCGCTGCTCAACACGGGTTACTTCCATCTCGGATGACACTCGCCAACTGACTGATTTCACAGCCCTCGCTTCTCTACTACCAGCTATCGCAGAGCCATTTGTTGTTCTGTTTACACACTATGCCTGCAGAACTTCCACACGACGAATGTATGTTTGTGAGCCATTCACATATCTACAAGAAAAAAAAATAGTTGCCAGGACTTTTGCCCCAACCCTCATATATGAAATCTACTAAAAGTTAGATATTACCACTGAGATAAAAAAAAAGGAGAGTACAATGTTTAAGTCATGTAGAGAGGATGAATCCTAGTAGAACCACAAGAAGACTCCTAAAAGCAAACCCCATCGTATCTACAAAGTAACACCCAGGGATAGATGGTTGGATTAGGTCTCAGATGATTTAAAGAGTTGGAGATTCACTAAACTTGTGGAATCTAAAGGCATGTAGTCGGGTGGAATGCAAAAAATTCTTAAAGGAGATCGTGGCCCTTCAAGTACTGTAGTGCAAATGATGATGATGATGATGATTATATGATGACTATGAAGTACAAAGCATTAAAAAAAATTGTTTCCATAACAGTTTTAAAATTAAACGGTTATAGTCATTTAAAATTTCACATTTTAAACCGTTACGAAGAAATCTATTTATATGTTAAGTAAATGTAAAAACGTGAATAAAATTATTAAAATCACATTTTTTTATGCAATAAAATTATAGTCTTTAAAAATTTCATATTTCTAACGTTACACTAAATATTAGACACTTGCTACCTATAGAAAGTGTATAGGTAGAAAGTGTTACAAGTTCATGAGTTAAAAAAATCTTTGCAATTCTATTTTGTACATAATTTATCTGTTTTTATATTTAGGACTGAAACAACATTCAGCTCTGTACTTCCCCTTTTGCAACCTGTACTCTAGATAATTCAAATTTACAATATAACATATATTAACACTGCTGGGCGCAACTCAAAAATGATTAGCGCTAGAATGGTTGGATTTTTGAAGTTATAAAACACTTATATAACGCCTAATTGCCCCCCCCTCTTTTGATTGCAATCTGCATTATGGTAAACGGAAAATCTCAATGTAATGGACATTAGTGCTAAAACAGTGCAACACTAAGATATCAGCGTATTCATATGCAGTTGTACTTTTAAAGTATATTAAAAGAACAAAAATAAAGACAGGATATTTACAAAGAATAATTTGAATTTCTACTGTTTTCAATTAGTTCCTGGTGGGGCAAAAGGAAGTGCTTTAATTGCGAAAAATTTTTATGGCAACAGCCTTTTCTCTCTACTTATCATAAAATAAAAATAAGGTCTCAGTTTAAAACTTTATTAGGAAAAAAAAAAGAAACTTTAAAAACTCAGTTTAAAATTTAATACAAATGTCATTTAGTAGTATGTTATCAGTCTTTGTGATATTAATAAACCAGATTTAATATTTTTAAGGTTAAGTTCTTTTGTGTAGATGTTATTCCCCGTACAATGTATTGCTTTTTACAAAAGGAGATAAAGCATCCTCAATTCTTTACTTGTGCATGACTTGTATGACTTTGTGACCTTTGTTTTGAAAAACACCATAAATAATTATCTAAATCTCTTAGTAAAAGTTTTCCTAATTTTTTCCTTCTTACGAATTTTATTACTTTTTGGCAATTTTTTGTAAATTTTCAATTATATTGTCTTTTTCAACAATCAGTTGTCAGCTTTTTATTTAAAAGAAACAAAATCTTCCTCGCTGTACTTTTTATTACCTATTGCTTAATAGCTTTATTATTTTTAAGGTTAAGTTCTTTTGTGTAGATGTTATTCCCCATACAATGTATTGACTTTTTACAAAAGGAGATAAATCATTCTCAGTTCTTTACTTGTGCACGACTTGTATGACTTTGTGGCCTTTGTTTTGAAAAATACCATAAATAATTATCTAAATTTCTTAGTAAAAGTTTTCCTAATTTTTTCTTTACTTACGAATTTTATTATTTTTTGGTAATTTTTTGTAAATTTTCAATTATATTATCTTTTTCAACAATCAGTTGTTTTTATTTAAAAGAAACAAAATCTTCCTCACTTTACTTTTTATTACCTATCGCTTGATTTTGATTACGCAAGCGTGAAAGACTTTGAAAAGTAAATTCCGCAGTCAACTGGTTAGAGAACTTGTTAAAACACAATCTTTTATCCTATTTCCATTCAAGAAAATGTTATAATGATAAAGTTTCCGAGTTAAAAGAAACTTCTACATCCCATTATATCAAGAAAGTGTTCCAAACTATCAAGACCAAACCCAAGGTGAAGCAGATTGTTTTAAAGTTGATAATGCGAGTTTTTGTTTTGCTTCAGTATGAACAAAACTAATTTAAAATGCGTATAACAGTCATGAATGTATAATATGTTTAAATTGAAAATAGTACAACTCATTTAAAACGCTAGAAAAAAATATATATCACATAGTTGGAAATGCCCAGTGTTTCAGTACTTATTATTTACAGTGTTTAAGGTGCAGAGCAATTTTAAAAATAAAAGCTATAACATTGTACAGCTCTTTTTGAACAAAGGTGAACTTTGTTCTTTGTGTATTTAGATAAATCTTAATACCGAATTAATAATATGCGTTTACTTTTGTTCCTGTTTTTATTTGTAGAACTATTTGACAAGTTCTTAGGAGAATAAGCTTAAACAATCAGTGTACTAAGCTAAATCTTAATACCGAATTAATAATATTCGTTTACTTTTGTTCCTGTTTTCATTTGTAGAACTATTTGACAAGTTCTATCCTTTTAAAATTAAAAGCTCTTATTTTTGAGTAAGTATTTTAAACAAAGCAGATTTTTTTAAATTTATGCTGAATTGAGAGAAAAAAGCTGTTACAATAAATATTTTTCCAAAAAAAAAATGCTCTCTTTTGCATCATTTTTGTTTAAAAAAATTCACATTATTGATTTTTATACCAAATAAATAAATAAAGGAGACCTGGCATGATTTGAATCTGATTTCAAGCAGATAATTTTATTTGTGTTGCAAATATTTTTTTCCCCAAAAGATTCATTATTCATCATTTCGATTCATCCTAAAATAAACAATTCTTATATTTAAACAAAATCTTAAAATGAGAACTTGTCCTCATTTTTAAATAAAATTTTAAACTGAGCAGTTTTTTTTATTGTATGTTGAATCGAGAATAAAAGGCTGTTCCAGTAATTATTCCTCGAATAAAAAAATGCTTTTTTTATGCAACCTTTTTGTTTAAAAAAATTCACTTTATTGATTTATAAAATAATAATAATTAAAAATAAATAAATAAATAAAAAGAGGCCTGGCATGATTTGAATCTGATTTCAAGCAAATAATTTTATTTGTGTTGCAAATATTTTTTTATTCCCGAAAAGATTCATTATTCATCATTTCGATTCATCCTAAAATAAACAATTCTTATATTTAAACAAAATCTTAAAATGAGAACTTTTTTATTTTATGGTGAATCGAGATAAAAAAAAGATGTTACAGTTAAAGTATTTCGAATCAAAAGAGGCTCTCTTAAGCATCATTTTTATTCCAAACAGTTCCCATCATTCATATGTCCTCATTTTTAAATAAAATTTTAAACTGAGCAGTTTTTTTTATTGTATGTTGAATCGAGAATAAAAGGCTGTTCCAGTAATTATTCCTCGAATAAAAAAATGCTTTGCCTTTTACGCAACTTTTTTTGTTAAAAAAAATTCACATTATTGATTTTTTATACAAAAAAGAAAAGAAAGAAAGAAAAGAAAAAAGAAATAAAAATGGCCTGGTATGATTTGAATCTGACTGATTTCAAGCAGATAATTTTATTTTCATTGTAAATATTATATAATCTCCCAAAGGTTCATCATTCATCATTTCGATTCATCCTAAAATAAACAACTCTTATATGCAAACGAAATCTTAAACTGAGAACTTTTTTATTTTATAGTGAATCGAGATAAAAAAAGATGTTACAATTGAAATACTTCGAATCAAAAGAGGCTCCCTTAAGCATCATTTTTATTCCTAACAGTTCCCATCATTCATTTGTTTGTATTTTCAAATAAAATTTTAAACTGAGCAGTTATTTTTTTTTTTTTTTTTGTATGTTGACTCGAGAATAAAAGGCTGTTACAGTAAATATTCCCAGAATAAAAAAAAGCTTTGTTTATGCAACCTTTTTGTTAAAAAATATTTACGTTATTGATTTTTATACAAAAAAAAAAAAAAGAAAAGAAAGAAAGAAAAGAAAAAAGAAATAAAAATGGCCTGGTATGATTTGAATCTGACTGATTTCAAGCAGATAATTTTATTTTCATTGTAAATATTATATAATCTCCCAAAGGTTCGTCATTCATCATTTCGATTCATCCTAAAATAAACAACTCTTATATGTAAGCAAGATCTTAAAATGAGAACTTTTTTTATTTTATGGTGAATCGAGATAAAAAAAAAAGCTGTTACAATTGAAATACTTCGAATCAAAAGAGGCTCTCTTAAGCATCATTTTTATTCCTAACAGTTCCCATCATTCATTTGTTTGTATTTTCAAATAAAATTTTAAACTGAGCAGTTTTTTTTTTTTTTGTATGTTGACTCGAGAATAAAAGGCTGTTACAGTAAATATTCCTAGAATAAAAAAAAGCTTTGTTTATGCAACCTTTTTGTTAAAAAAAATTTACGTTATTGATTTTTAAAAAAAAGAAAAAAGAAAAGAAAGAAAGAAAAGAAAAAAGAAATAAAAATGGCCTGGTATGATTTGAATCTGACTGATTTCAAGCAGATAATTTTATTTTTATTGTAAATATTATATTATCTCCCAAAGGTTCATCATTCATCATTTCGATTCATCCTAAAATAAACAACTCTTATATGCAAACGAAATCTTAAACTGAGAACTTTTTTATTTTATGGTGAATCGAGATAAAAAAAGATGTTATAATTGAAAATATTTCGATTCAAAAAAGGCTTTCTTAAGCATCCTTTTTATTCCAAACAGTTCTTAGCATTTATTTTACTCTTATTTTTTTTTAAATAAAATTTTAAACTGAGCAGTTATTTTTTTTTGTATGTTGACTCGAGAATAAAAGGCTGTTACAGTAATAAATCGAATAAAAAAAAGCTTTGTTTATGCAACCTTTTTGTTAAAAAATATTTACGTTATTGATTTTTATACAAAAAAAAAAAAAGAAAAGAAAAAAGAAATAAAAATGGCCTGGTATGATTTGAATCTGACTGATTTCAAGCAGATAATTTTATTTTCATTGTAAATATTATATTATCTCCCAAAGGTTCATCATTCATCATTTCGATTCATCCTAAAATAAACAACTCTTATATGTAAACGAAATCTTAAACTGAGAACTTTTTTATTTTATGGTGAATCGAGATAAAAAAAAAAGCTGTTACAATTGAAATACTTCGAATCAAAAGAGGCTCCTTTAAGCATAATTTTTATTCCTAACAGTTCCCATCACTGATTTTTATAATAAAAAAAAATCGTGATATGATCAGAAACTGCCTGATTTCAAGCAGATAGTTTATTTTATTCTATGCTTTGCGTAATAAGAAATATTTTAATTACTTCAATCAGAAACCTCTTCAATCACTCATTTCGATTCATTGCAAATTAAGAGCGTTTGCTTTTAAAATTTTATTCCAAAATGAGAACTTTTTATTATGATGAATCGAAAAAAAGCTGTTATGAAGATTCTTCAGATTAAAAGGTACAATGTCCTCTTAAACCTTTTCTTTTTATGTAAAACAATCCATATTATTGATTTTTTAAATAAAAAAAAACCTCGGATATGATAAAAAAAAAACTGAACGATTTGAAGCAGATAATTTTATTTTTATTAAGAAATGTTACATTTACCCCAATCAGGCAAAAAGTTATGCTTTAAAAGTACTTGACTTTTAACTTTGTTTCTAAATTATTAATCTTATTCTCCCCTTCATTGCTACAAAGATGTTTGCTTTTATCAATGTTAAGAAATGAATATATTTAAAGAAAAAGGCATATGAGCCACTATCAAAATTAAATCAGTTTCACGATTCACGATTCCCCAATTTCATGATTCACGATAAGCATAATTCACGATACCTAAAGCAGGAGTTTGACAATTTTTTCATTTTTGCTTCTTTTCTGATGAATGGGAATTTTGATCTTGCGTTGTGTATATTAAAAAGCCCTATAAAAATTCAAAATAAAAATAATTTTTTTCATTTATACAACGTCCGTGTAAAATTATCTTTCCTTTCTCTTTTATTTTATTTTAGCTCAAGTATTGTCCGAACATTTATGTGTACGTGTTACGGGTGTTTGTGCACGTTTGAGGGTTTGAGCACTTTACTTGACTCCTTGACTTTGGAAAAGAATATTTATTTCATAAAATGAACTATTAAAAAATAACATTTGTGCTGCCATCTATCGTCGGCCGGCAAGTGTATTAACAGTTATGAGATGATATCACGAGAAAGGGTGGGCATTATTTAAAATAGACAATATTTTTATTTTATATTTGATAACTGATCCAAAGAATAGTTGTGTAAAATCTGGCGCTGTTATCACAAAACCGTGCAGGTATCTATGAAAAATATATGTATATATATATATATATATATATATATATATATATATATATATATATATATATATATATGTATATATATATGTATATGTATAGATATGTATATATATGTATATGTATATATATGTATATATATGTATATATATGTATATACATGTATATCTATATCTATCTACCTACACACACACACACACATATATATATATATATATGTGTGTGTGTGTGTGTGTAGTTCAATAATTATAAAACTGCTGGACAAGGAGAAAGTTAATCAGCTAATAGTAATAACGATGCAGTCGGGCCATTAAAAGAGACCTGCACAAGTCTAATTAAAACTTTATTTTAGAGCTGCTAAAGCGGACATCTTTACTAGTCTACGACAGAGAAAAGAAAGACACAAAATACACTCTGCTCGAACAGAGGTGCGCCCAAGAGCGAAGACAAATAATTTTCCCAAGGGACAAGAAACTTACTCAGCGAATTTAAGTGTTAAGATCAGGAAAAACTCGGAGCCATTTGCCGACGACAGCTGGAAAAAGTGTTGAATAGACAGAATATTTCCTTCTGTAGGACAGAAAACTTTGGAAAATGAATCGAAACAATTTTAAGTCGAGGACACTCCTTTGATTAAGGCATTTAGAGGCTGGGAGAAAGATTTTAAGGCATTAGAATCGGAGAGAGGAGGTTTTTAATTTAATTTAGTTAGTTATATAATTTTGATGTATTACACATATATATACATAATATGTGTATATATGTGTGTATATATATGTATATATATGTATATATATGTGTATATATGTATATATATATGTATATATATATATGTATATATATATATGAATATATATATGTATATATATATATATATATATATATATATATATATATATATATATATATATATACACGTATATATATGTGTATATATATATATGTATACATTTATAGGTTTATATATACAAGCACACACACAGACATATATATATATATACATGTATACATGTAAAACACAATATATATATATCTGTGCGTGTGTGTGTATAAATTCATATACGCAGAAGTTTATTGAACCTAAATAAAAACACTTAGTGATTAGATAGTAAGAACAGGGATTAATAAATACCCACCGCCGGTTTTGCTTCCAATTTAGTAAGAATTATGAGGATTGATAACCACAAAAGTTTAGTGCATTTGACAGGAATATTTAGAGGTACTGTTTAGGTAAAATTTCATTAGGCAAATCCTGCATATGTCTGTGTATGAACTCCTCAGAGTGGTAGAAAAAACTCTCTCTCCTTTAAACACACTTTATGTTCAGTTAAAATTTTAAAGTTAAAATACAGAGTATTAAATTATGAAACTTGAAGCCCTCCCCCTTTTGAAAAATTAGTATATTTTCAATTTAATGCCAGATAAGGCGGTTTGCTTTTAAAACAAAAATTAAAAAATTAAAACCAAAACTTAAAGACTTCTAACACTTAAATTTTAAAATTAAGGATTTCTTTAAAAGGGAATTCCTCTAAAATACAACTAAAATGTATATAAAATTTTATTTTTTTACCTTCCATGAACTTTAAGAAATTTCCGGATAATTTTGAATCTGATGTTTCATTAGTTATGTAAATTTGCGTAAAAATTTGGATTTAAAACAAAAGTGAGCTACTGATTTACATTAAACAATAAATATATGTATATATATATATATGTATATATATATATGTATATATATATATATATATATATATATATATATATATATTAAACTAGTAATAATATAATATAATAATAATAATAATAATAAATAATAGTATAATAATTATAATAATAATAATAATAATATAATAATATAAAAATAATGATAAATATAATAATAATTATATATATTTTTATTATATAAATGAATAGTTAAATTAATGATACTGTATGTCGATTTCGGTTATTTTATGAAAAGTGAATTTATTTTTAAAAAATTATAAAAAATGTCTATACATGAAGGATTTTTTGTAATTAATATCAATAACGAGTTAATATTAATTTTCAATTTATTGATAATTTGAGCATTCGAAAATTAAATTGTTTGAGCTTCTTCCATGATTTTTAAATTGCAACGCCCCTGATATAACTATTTAAAATTTGTAGAACATTATAAGGAAATATTATTTATGCGGATTTTTAAATATAAACACTAAGTTTACTGATATTTTGTTGGATTATTTATTTTGTAAAATAGCTGCCAAACAGTAACTGGAGATTACAAAATTGTATTTACCTCTAAATCAATTTTTTTTTATTTAATGAGCTTTTCTTAAACACCGAATGATATAGATCAGTAAAATTATTTCCTATTAACACCAAGTTGGGTTTGTTTGAAGTGCTACGGAAAAAGTTTTTAAGGAATTAGAATCGGAGACAGGAGGTTTTTAAGGAAATATTAAAGTTATATATTTTTGATATATTACATATATATAAGTATATATATATATATATATATATATATATATATATATATATATATATATACACATATACATATGCACACACACACACACATATATATATATATATACATACACACATATATACATATACACATATATATTATATATATGTGTGTGTGTGTATATATATACATTTATAGGTTTTTATATACAAGCACACACACATATATGTATATACATACATGTATACATGTAAAACACAATATATATATATATATATATATATATATATCTGTGTGTGTGAATGTATAAATTCATAGACACAGAACATCAGTGAACCTAAATAAAAACACTTAGTGATTAGATAGTAAGAACAGTGATTAATAAATATTCATCGGTTTCTCTTGCAATTTAGTAAGAATTATAAGGGTTTATAACATATCTGTTCTGCTACACGGACCGGGACCTACTGCTTAAAGCCGATTTCGAAGGATTATGAACATGTCAGTAGCGGTACATGAACTGGCAAAATCTAGTACTGAAGAGTAGCGTCCTACTCAGGGACGTAACTAGGTCCTTTATCACCCGGGGCATAAAACTGGTCTGCGCCCCTACCAACAAATATAATGAGAAAATATATAAACATGTTTCTATTTTCTATATCATACATTCAGAATGAATTCCCAATTTTTTTAAAAATTTTCATAATGTTTCTAATATATTAATTTTTAATTTTTTCTTCTATTTTTACCTTGTTAATATGTAAAATATTTTTAAACACTCAGGGAGTATTATTTTGCTGATAATCGGAATAATTTATTTCAGGGGGATGTTTTTTTAATTTAAACATTGAATTTCCATAAAAAGTTGGCTAATTTCTTAATTCAAATTTAGTTTTAACCCTCTGTCTGCTCATCCCGCGATTTCCCCGGGGAATTCAAATGTAGCAAAATTTGCTCATCCCATGATTTTCGCGGGCATGTGTTTTTCTTCCTTTATTAAGAAGCATATTCCGCCTTTTTACGTTTAACCAGTGGAATAAATTATATACAGTATTAGACATTTATTTAGATAATAAATAGAATTATATCACTAGAACTATAGTTATATTATATATTAGAATTATAGATAGTATGTTATAAATAGAAATTAACTCTAATTTAATTGAAATTTATTAAAAAATAAATTTTTTATGTGATAACATCTCAAATTAGTTTTTCTGAAAACTTAGTTTCTCAAGATAAAAGTCAATATAAAAAAATCTTTTCTAGAAAAAAAAATTAGTATTCAAATTTCTCCAATTGATATATATACATAAACTATGCAACAAAACAAATAAGAAATTTTTTAAAGAGATCTTGTTTTACAAATTGAACAGTCAGAGGGTTAATAACTTGAATAAATTCAAAATTTAAAACGAATACCTTGATTTATATTAAGGCGTATTAAGAGTGTTTGGTAAACATTTTATAAGAATCCATAACAAGTTTAGTCTCTAGAAACATTTAAAAAAATAAGAAAATTCATAAAAAAATAATTTTTGAACACACTGGATTTTATAATTAATTTTTTTTTTCAACTTTTCCTTTTTTCTACTCGGGGTGAATTGTTCTCTTTCGGACCCCCCTTCCTTCCTCACGGTGTGGCACCACTGTGACTGATGCACCCGTGGCAAGTGCCACCTTTGCCACGCCTTAGTTACGGCTCTGGTCCTACCCGTTTGGCCATCATTTGACGATGAAATAGTGAAAACACTCATATAAAAATATCTATTATAGGAAATCTCCCCTGAAAGATAAAAAACTTGTGCAAAAGTAAATTTGTACTATTATGACCTTCTTGCTTAAAAATCTTCGGATTGACAGTTGAAAAAGATAGATAAAGCAATATGTAGCACTTATGCCAGTGGTAGGTTTCGAATGGGCGCACTCCGGTATCGAAAAGAACCACTCTATTTCTTCCGCCATGCTTTGGTCTATTAGCAGAAATGGCTAATACATCCAAATCTTATTCAGAAATCGAACCTAAGCGTGCAGTTTGCAGTTTGGTTTGGAGCGCTACGGTCTACTGTTTTGCACACGAGGGCTAATGAGACCGGGACCTACTGCTTAAAGCCGATTCCGAACGGCTACGACATCCATGCCATTGTGGAATTCGAACCCACGAACTCCGGTGAAGGCCAACACCCTAACCAATCGGCCATCACTCGGCTTTTTAACTGGCAGGATTGTTTTTCTAAATTATTCTGAAGAATTCAATATCAGTTTTGTTGTGGAAATCCTTGATATTATGATTTTCATGTCATCAATGGCAAAGTATATTTTAGGCAGCCTACCTAGGTAATTATTTTTCACCTAAATTAAAGAAAGTTGTTACATTGCAAATGCTTATTTCCGGTATTTCTATTTTTGTTCCTCCCCTCCCAGTTATTTGTTGGGTATTCTTAAAGATTAACAGTGTTTGGTTTTAAAATGCAAGTCATTCGCTGCCCTTCGTTACGCACGTTTGTAGACCTTTCTTAACGAGACACTTCCTGATAATCTCATCCGATATACGTGCCTTTTATAATTAAACCTGTCGTAAAGCATCGTATGTGCGAGAATGTATCAATTTTGTGCAGACGACTGGCTGAATATCTGTGTCCAGCTCTGACTAATCATTTGTCAATCCCGAAATCACAGCAATTATATGCTGGACTTGTGCTTTGAACGGTGATAGGTTTGTTTTACTTTTAACTACACAGATCTTATCTTTCGCATTTTAAGCGGTTGAACATTCTGGATGTGGTATAGAGAATGAGTCTGTCCAGGACTAATGTTTCTTGGTACACAAAATTAAAATTTGCAGAAAGATTACTTACTCTTGTAGGGAACACTCTGATGTCGAGGCCGTAATTTGACTTGCTTTATAATGTATCTTAAACGACGGTTTCTTTGCACGATTTTCAGTTGTTACAAGATTCTTCAAAAAGGTATTAGAAAAAAGTCATCCTGATATAAAGGAGACTACTGGTCTGTAATTAAGAATTAAGTTTTGCTTTTTGCTCATAATGGTCATAAATCATCTTTTATAACTATATAATAAATATAACATAAAATTCTTCAAATTACTGGTATCTAATGTGCTAATCATTGTGACGAAGATCCACTACAATAATCATACTGTAATCTAAGCATTCAATAATTTTCAACGCTATTTAGTTTGAATTAATTTGATCTTGATCACTATAGCAGTCTATTAAACCATACTTTTCTAGGTAAGGTTGTCATTCTTTGCAAGATTTTCTTATGGATAATATCGCAGTGAGACCTACAAGAACAACACTGACAAAAGAACAACAGTTAAACGTAATGATTTGCTACTTAATCAGAAAATAAATGTAAATGAGAGAATGCAGTCTGTCCATAATTCTATTACCATTTTGATAAGTTGCTAAAATAAGGCATAAAATACAAAGCTATCGTATAACGTAAGGCACAAATAGAGCTAACGGGAGCCAACGTAATGATTTGTAAGGCACAAATATAGAGAGAAAAGAGTGGAACACACGCAGTCAATTATTTCGTTGCTTTCAGCTAACTGCATACTTTTATCTCTCTATTTGTGTTTTACGTTGATTTTGTTTGGCTTGGAGCACTACGGTCTAATTTTTTTGCAACACGAGGGCTAAGGCTTTACGTTGGTTTTGTATCTTATGCTATATTACGGCACAAAGGTTTTAACTTCTCGTATTATAAATATGCTTCAGATTATATGTTTTACCCAAATTAAAGTTACACCGCTTTTTTACCACCAGTACAGATATTCAGTCTGTGTTGTACGTAGGAAAATAAGGAACATTACAACGTTCTTATAACATGATATGATATAAGCTTCTTAAAGATTATTATTACTATTATTAAAAACTATTTTAAAAACCTATTTATTTACCATATAACTTGTCACATTTGTTATTTTGTTAGTTTTCTATTTTTCAATTTCTATGTACATATGTAAAGAAAAGTAAACTAGATCGGAAAACTAATGTAGGCATTTTGTATAAAACCCCTGAAAATTTTCTCTGGGTGTCATAGGGGTTTTATACAAAATCCTTACATTAGTTTCCCGATCTAGATTACCTTTCCTTACAATAGAGATGGGATCTGAATAATTATAACCCTACATTGTCCTAGCGAACAATTTAGGAAGTTTTCAAATAAAAAGAAGATTCCCGCTATCGGAGGCAGATTTTATTAGAGATTTTCCCACGGATTTTAACTGAGATGTTGACCCAGGTATTAAAGGCCTATTATTCATAACTTTATGTTAGTTGAATCCTGAGTTTGTCTTGTCCCTATAATGAAGTAGGAACATATCTTTCGACGTTCTGTTAATAATCGTCTTTAACTAAAACGGTGACATTTTTATGGGCCATGACTGTAACCACCCATCGTGAATTCCATCTTCTTACATATATACATATACATAGACTTATACATTCACACACATGTATATTTGATCAAAGAGGGAGCGCAAGCTATTAAAATATAACTAGCGATTTCAGTTTTATTTAACCCTTTCAAAGGCCGTGGTTCTTCCTACCAAAGTCACTGTTCCTAAAAATCTATGATAAGCACTTCTCAGGTATTACGACCCCTCATTAGGCATTTGTTAATAAATTCAGAAATTGCAAAATTTTAATAAACGTCTTGAGTCATAACATGGTTTTAATAATTAAAGTTAGTTTTGGATGAACATGAGAACGCAATTTTATGAAGGCAGTTTCTTCTGCATTAAACCCTTCGTTTATTTATTTTCATTCATCCAATACAAGTTATTTTTGTGGCATTTGGAAAATGGGATCTTTAAATATTATGTAGTATAACGTTAAAAGAAAGAAGTAGCATAAAATGTACTACTTTTAATAACGCTCTGTGCACGGTTTTTAGCATAATTATCTTTCCCAAAACAGGAGCAATAATAAAATTAACTTAATCTAATAATCTAAATCAGCTTTTTTTTAATCAAACTCAATTCACATAGTATTTTAAAATATTATTGCCCCCCAAAATAGGATCTTTTAGACGGTTAAAAAAGTTATTCTTTATCAGAAAAGAAAATTATAAAATTATATATAAAATACACATATTCCTATAACTAATCCTCTAGAAAATTGTTACAAAAGCGATCTTTAGTTCTCAGTTATTTGAAAGATAATTCGTTTTAAAAACATTCCTAAAGATCAAAATTCCAATGATCAAAGAGGGAGCGCAAGGTATTAAAATATAACTAGCGATCGCAGTGTTATTTAACCCTTTCTAAGGCCGCGGTAAATTTACTTCTTATCAAAGTTACTGTTTCTAAAAATGTATAAATACTTCTCAGGTATTACGACCTCTCATTAGATCCGGCATTTATTAATAAATTCAGAAATTGCAAAATATCAATAAACGTCTCGACTCATAACATGGTTTTAATAATTAAAGTTAGTTTTGGATGAACATGAGAAGTCAGTTTTATGAAGGCAGTTTCTTCTGCATCAAACCCTTCGTTTATTTATTTTCATTTATCCAATACAAGTTACTTTTGTGGTATTTGGAAAATGTGATATGTAAATATCATGTAGTATAACGTTAAAAGAAATAAAGAGCATAAAATGTACTACTTTTAATAACACTGTGTGCACGGTTTGGTTTTTAGCATAATTATCCCTCCCAAAACAGAAGCAATAATCAAATTAACTTAATCTAATAATCTAAATGAGCTTTATTTAAATGAAACTCAATTCACATAGTATTTTAAAATACTATTATTGCCACAAAAAATAGGATCTTTTAGACGGTTAAAAAAGTTATTCATTATCAGAAAAGAAAATTATAAAATTATATATAAAATATGCACATTCTAACAACTAATCCCCTGGAAAACTAATACAAAAGCGAACTTTAGTTCTCAGTTATTTAAAAGATAATTTGTATTAAAAAAATTCCCTTGTATTCAAATGGATCTCAATATATACCAATGAATTGTACTAAACCCCGCATTCTATGATAGCTTTTGTTGAGTTCTGACGAGACAACGCAACTTCGTGACTGCTTCAGGCGAAGTATTGGTTTCTGAATAGTTCAGGCAATTAAGTAAGTCACTTTCACTGACTTGAACCATTGTTTTAACCCTCTTTTAAGAAACGGAGCAAGAAAAAGGTTGATCTCATCCTCTTTCAGTGCTGATTAGTTGCAGAAATATGGCCTTATGGAAATATGGGTCATTCAACCCTACATAAAGAAATTATATCACAAATCATCCGTTTCTCAGTATTAATTATTTATAATGGGAACATTGTATCTGTTATAAAGTAAGCAACAACCAAAAGATAACGAGGAAAAGGTGCATTTTTTTTCCAGTCTGACGGATTTGTGTTGAAAAAAGTGCTTAAGACATCTCCAAAACTTTTAATTGTTAGTAATCATGAATAAATAATTGTGAATTGTTGGATATTTTTTAAAGTTCTTACTCATAACTAATTCTGCAATTTTATTGTCATCATTAACTTTACAATGAAAAAGAGTAATTTGTCAGTTATTAGAAAAGACATACTGTTCTCGTCTTACTGTAGTTTTGCGATTTAATTTAAATGAATTATAATAAAAATTTAAAGTTATTTACGTAAAGGTTGAGACACGTATTTTTGTGAACATGTTTTACTAACAATTTTAGAAATAAGGCTTTATGAAAAAATGAATCATTCAATCTGACATAAAGAAATTATGTCACAATTTATCCGTTTCTCCGTATTAACAAATTATAGTGCTAGCATTGTACCTATTATAAAGGAAACAATAAAAAAAGATAATTTAAAAAAAGATTTTATTTATAAATAATGTTCAATTGTTGGATACTTTTTAAGCTTGATACGCATAATTAATTTTGCAATTTTACTATCATCATCAACTTTTCATTAAAAAAGGTAATTTTTTTTAAATTACCTTTTTTAAAAAAGGCACTCACACTCTCACGTCTTACTGTAGTTATACGATTTTATTTTAATGAATTATAATAAAACGCAAAAGTTATTTATGTAAATGTTGAGACACTTTTATGAATATGTTTTACAAATAATTTTAGAAATAAAGTTTTATGAAAAAAGGAGTCATTCAACCTTACATAAAGAAATTATCACAATTTATCCGTTTCTCCGTATTAATAATTTATAGTGCTATCATTATATGTATTATAAAGGAACCAATAAAAAAAGATAATTTAAAAGGGAAAAAGTGTTTTTATTTAAGGATTTTATTAATAAATAATTTTGAATTGTTGGATATTTTTTAAGCTTGATAAGCATAATTAATTTTGCAATTTTACTGTCATCATTAACTTTACAGTGAAAAAGAGTAATTTGTCAGTTATTAGAAAAGATACACACTGTTCTCTTCTTACTTTAGTTTTACTATTTAATTTTAATGAATCATAATAAAAAGCTAAAGGTATTTATGTAAATGTTGAGACACGTATTTTTATGAATATGTTTTACTAATAATTTTAGAAATAAAATTTTATGAAAAAAGGAGTCATTCAACCTTACATAAAGAAACTATCACAATTTATCCGTCTCTCCGTATTAATAATTTATAGTGCTATCATTGTATCTGTTATAAAGAAAGAAATTAAAAAAGATAGTTCAAAAGGAAAAATGATTTTATTTAAGGATTTTATTAATAAATAATTTTGAATTGTTAGATATTTTTTAAGCTTTATGCACATAATTAATTTTGCAATTTTACTGTCATCATTAACTTTGCAGTAATAAAAGGTAATTTAAAAAAAATTACCTTTCTTAAAAAAGACACACACACTCCCACGTCTTACTGTAGTTGTACAATTTAATTTTAATGAATTATAATAAAAAGCTAAAGTTATTTACGTAAAGGTTGAGACACGTATTTTTATGAATATGTTTTACTAACAATTTTAGAAAAAGGCTTTGTGAAAAAGTGAGTCATTCAACCTTACATAAAGAAATTATATCACAATTTATCCGTTTCTCCGTATTAATAATTTATAGTGCTATCATTTTATCTATTATATAGGAAGCAATAAAAAAATAATTCAAAAGGAAAAATGATTTTATTTAAGGATTTTATTAATAAATAATTTTTAATTGTTGGAAATTTAAGCTTTACACGAATAATTAATTTTGCAATTCTACTATCATCATTAACCTTTCAGTAAAAAAAGGTAATTCTTTTTAAAAAAATTACCTTTTTTTTAAAAAGGCACTCACACTCACGTCTTACTGTAGTTTTATGATTTAATTTTAATGAATTATAATAAAAAGCTAAAGTTATTTATGTAAATGTTGAGACACGTATTTTTGTGAATATGTTTTACTAACAATTTTAGAAATAAGGCTTTATGAAAAAATGAGTCATTTAACCTTACATAAAGAAATTATTTCACAATTTATCCACTTCTCCGTATTTCTAATTTATAGTGCTATGATTGCATCTATTATAAAGGAAGCAATTGAAAAAGATAATTCAAATAAAAAATGATTTTATTTAAGGATTTTATTAATAAATAATTTTGAATTGTTGGATATTTTTAAAGCTTTATAAGCATAATTAATTTTGCAATTTTACTGTCATCATTAACTTTGCAGTAATAAAAGGTAATTTAAAAAAAAAATTACCTTTCTTAAAAAAGACACACACACTCCCACGTCTTACTGTAGTTGTACAATTTAATTTTAATGAATTATATTAAAAAGTTAAAGTTATTTACTTAAAGGTTGAGACACGTATTTTTATGAATATATTTTACTAACAATTTTTGAAATATGACTGTATGGTAATATGAATTATTTAACCCAAAATTAAGAAATCCTATCACAAATCATCCGTTCAGTATTAATTATTTATAATAGAAACATTGTATTCATTATAAAGCTAACAACTAAAAGATAAAGGTGAAAAAGGGATTTCTTTTTAAATCTGTCGAATTTGGGTTAAAAAAAAGGATTAAGACATTTTCGAAACGTTTTAATTTTTTTTTTTATAATCTTGAACAAATAATTTTGAATTATAGCATATTTTTTAAATTTCGTACTCATAACTAATTTTACAATTTTACTGTCATCCTAACAGTTGAAAAAGGTAATTTTTAATTCTTAAAAAAGTCACAAATTCGTTCACGCCTTATTGTAGTTGTACGATTTAATTTTAATGAATTATAATAAAATGGTAAGTAATTGTGATACAGTTTCGTTGGAGTTGAATAGCTCATATTTCCACAAGTCCATATTTCTATAATTGTTAGTAAATTATAGTAATAAAAATACAGGTCTCAACTTTTATGTAAATAATAAACAATTATAGAAATGGAAATATGAGCTAATAAAAATACGTGTCTCAACTTTTATGCAAATAATAAAAGTTGAGACACGTATTTTTATTACTATACTTTGCTAACAATTATAGAAATATGGACTTATGGAAATATGAGCTAATAAAAATACGTGTCTCAACTTTTAAGTAAATAATAAAAGTTGAGACACGTATTTTTATTACTATACTTTGCTAACAATTTTAGAAATATCGACTAATAAAAATGTGAGCTAATAAAAATCGTGTGTCAACTTTTAAGTAAATAATAAAAGTTGAAACACGTTTTTTTATTACTATACTTTGCTAACAATTATAGAAATATCGACTTATGGAAATATGAGCTAATAAAAATCGTGTCTCAACTTTTAAGTAAATAATAAAAGTTGAGACACGTATTTTTATTACTATACTTTGCTAACAATTTTAGAAATATCGACTAATGGAAATGTGAGCTAATAAAAATTATGTCTCAACTTTTAAGTAAATAATAAAAATTGAGACACGTTTTTTTATTACTATACTTTGCTAACAATTATAGAAATATCGATTTATGAAAATATGAGCTAATAAAAATGTGTGTCTCAACTTTTATGCAAATAATAAAAATTGAGACACGTTTTTTTATTACTATACTTTGCTAACAATTATAGAAATATCGATTTATGAAAATATGAGCTAATAAAAATGTGTGTCTCAACTTTTATGCAAATAATAAAAGTTGAGACACGTATTTTTATTACTATACTTTGCTAACAATTATAGAAATATGGACTTATGGAAATATGAGCTAATAAAAATCGTGTCTCAACTTTTAAGTAAATAATAAAAGTTGAGACACGTATTTTTATTACTATACTTTGCTAACAATTATAGAAATATGGACTTATGGAAATATGAGCTAATAAAAATCGTGTCTCAACTTTTAAGTAAATAATAAAAGTTGAGACACATTTTTTTATTACTATACTTTGCTAATAATTATAGAAATATGGACTTAAGGAAATATGATCTGTACACCACCAACGAAACTATATCACAATTCATTCCTTTTTCCGTATTAATATTTTATAATGATATCATTGCATCTGTTATTAAGAATACAATAAAAAAGATAATTCAAAAAGAAAAAGGTTTTTATTCAATCTGACAAATCTGTGTTCAAATAAATTATCAAAACATTTCCTAAGTGTTTTAAGTTTTAATAAACTTGAAAACATAATTTTAAATTGTTGTTTAAATCCTTAACTTTACTGCGAAAAAGGGTAATTTGTTAGTTCTTAAAAAAGGCACACACTCGATCACGTCTTACTGTAGTTGTACGATTTAATTTTAATGAATTATAATAAAATGGTGAGTAACTGTGATATAGCTTCGTTGGAGTTGAATAGCTCATATTTCCATAAGTCCATATTTCTATAATTGTTAGTAAAGTATAGTAATAAAAATAAATGTATCAACTTTTATGTAAATAATTATTAAGTTGAGACACATATTTTTATTACCATACTTTACTAACAATTATAGAAATATGGACTTATGGAAATATGAGCTATACACCTCCAATGAACCTATATCACAATTCATTCATTTTTTCGTATTAATATTTTATAATGATATCATTTTATCTGTTACAAAGAAAGCAATAAAAAAAGGTAATTCAAAAAGAAAAATGATTTTATTCAAGCTGACGAATCTGTGTTCAAATAAAGCATTCAAATAAAATTATCAAAACATTTCCTAAACGTTTTAATTTTTAATAAGCTTGAAAACATAATTTTAAATTGTGGGATATATTTTAAATTTCGTTCTCATAATTAAATTTACAATTTTACTGTCATCCATAACTTTACTGCGCAAAAAGGAAATTTGTTAATTCTTAAAAAAAAGGGCACACTATCGTTCACCTCATACTATAGTTTTTATGATTAATTTTAAAGAATTATTGTGCGAACTAAAGTTATTTACATTAAGGTTGAGACACGTATTCTTGCGACTATATT
The DNA here is from genome assembly GCA_032207245.1 of Pardosa pseudoannulata. NCBI lineage: Eukaryota > Metazoa > Arthropoda > Arachnida > Araneae > Lycosidae > Pardosa > Pardosa pseudoannulata. The sequence goes on along the minus strand of CM063505.1, from coordinate 60,793,597 downwards.
TTACTAACAATTTTAGAAATAAGTGTAGTTCAACTCTACATGAAGAAACTATAGCACAATTCCTTCTTTTCTCCGTATTGATTATTTATAGTGGGAAAATAGTACCTACTGTAAAGAAAACAATAAAAAAAAGATAATTCGAAACAGAAATGATTTTATTCAGTCTAGCGAATCTGTGTTCAAGTAAATTATTAAAACCTTTTTAAAACGTTGTAATTTTTTAATAATTCTTAGTAAAATTTTTCTATTGTTTGATAGTTTGTAAGCATTTTAGGTTATATTTATTTTCCGCTTTTTAACTATCATTATTTTTACTGCGAAACAAATTAGTTTCTTGTTCTTAAAAGTGGTTTATTGTCGTTTATACCTTATAGTATTTATGA
>CM063505.1:60788214-60790714 GCA_032207245.1 Pardosa pseudoannulata | reverse complement strand
ATTAATGACGTCAAGTGTATGTAAAATCGGTTCTTGGTCGCAATGTCCCCCAAGTTCAAACTATACCACTGTAGGTGGCAGGTCGAGCTTTTGGGTAGGGAGGTTATGCTTGGTACCAGCTTTCAAAATTACTAAGACCCATTTGCTTTGGGTAAAAACTGGCGCCCAAATTACTAACGAATGCACCGAGGGAACAGGAAAAATCAGTGCAGTTAGTCAATTAGTTTAGTTTTAGTTAGAGCACCCGGCTAGTTACCGTGGCTGCCGTAAATTCCCCAAACCCAAAATTAACTCCCATAAAATTAGTAGCAATAGTCGTATTAGATCAGGGAGGGGCAAACTTTTTCAGTCGCGGAAAAAAAAATCAAAAGAAAATAAATTTGGTGGGCCAAGATAAATTTTTCTAAAATTTTAAAAATAGTATGCAAGTATTACGGTTTAAATATGTTAATGAGATGAATGAACTTGCGATTTCATTTTTAAAAGTTCCTTATATTGAGGTTCGAAGTGAAATGTACTGATTCTAAGGAACGAGGCTAAATGCTCATCTGTCAGTCTACTTCTGAAATTATTCTTCCTAAGGCTGAAAGTTGAAAACATTTGTACAGATATAAGAAGCAAATATACCGCTGATCTACTGGGCGTGAGATAATAAATTTGGGATATAATATTTAAACAAAGTGGAAAAGGGTATCGATATATAATGTATAAATATATATTTCTTTTAATTTGCCTCGACCGGCAACTTAAAATTTTGGCCGTATTTGGTCCGCGGGTCGTAGTTTGCCTATCCCTGCCTTAGAAGTACTCTTTAAAAACGAAATTCGTATTCCTTTGTCTTAATTCACGTAATCTCAGACTCATATACTCAGCTTATTCAAGTATTATTGGGATCAACAGCAGCAAAGATGACTCAATTCTTAACGGAGTTCTTTACACTTGTTATTGGTTGTCTTAGGTCATTTAAAGGATTTCGTCTCTGTGATATGGGCACTGGGACTGAAACTGAAGATCGTTGTGTATTTCCTATTCATTCTATTGAAAAGAGTATTTGGTGATAATATGAGAGTAAGATGAGAACATATTTGAAAGTTGCAAGTAGTGCAATATGCAACAGATTGTATGAGTCTGCATTCAAGTCAGAAATTCGGTAACTATTAATAGGATATAATATATACTATCGTAAATACTATGTTGTAATATTATATTACTATACTATACAGCTATACTATTCTACAATACTACATTATTTTACTATATAATAAAACTATATTATTATACTATATTACAATACTACACTACATTACAGTACTATAACGCTATCTATATTATCCAATAAAGTAATATAATAAGTATATATTATATGATACTATATACTTATTATATAATATGATAATAAAGTGTATACTTATTATAATATAATATATAACTATTACTATAATATGTGAAATTGTAGTTAATATATCACTATAATAAAATTATAGTAATAGTTTAATTTGTTCCAAGATTCCAAGCAATATAGCGTTATCCTTTACAAGATGTTCTTATACAATTTCCAAGAAAGTGCTTTATAAATTCCTGTTAAAATGCCACCCCCGTATAACTTGCCACCATGGACATGAGTTTGCTTTGTCAGCCCCTGCTCCGTTCATGAAAAAAAAAATTAAATAAGTTTGTGGAAAGGCTTTTATTTATTTATTTTTTTGTAAATAACAAATTTGCCACAAAAAATAGGATCTTTTAGACGGTTAAAAAAGTTATTCATTATCAGAAAAGAAAATTATAAAATTATATATAAAATACACATATTCCTATAACTAATCCTCTGGAAAACTGTTACAAAAGCTATCTTTAGTTCTCAGTTATTTGAAAGATAATTCGTTTTAAAAAAATTCCCAAAGATCTAAATTTCAATGATCAAAGAGGGAGCGCAAGCTATTAAAATATAACTAGCGATCGCAGTGTTATTTAACCCTTTCTAAGGCGGCAGTAAATATACTTCCTATCAAAGTCACTGTTTCGAAAAATGTATGATAAGTACTTCTCAGATATTACGACCTCTCATTAGATCGGGCATTTATTAATAAATTCAGAAATTGCAAAATATTAAAAAACGTCTTGACTCATAACATGGTTTTAATAATTAAAGTTAATTTTGGATAAACATGAGAAGGCAATTTTATGAAGGCAGTTTCTTCTGCATCAAACCCTTCGTTTATTTATTTTCATTCATCCAATACAAGTTATTTTTGCAGCATTTGGAAAATGTGATCTGTAAATATCATGTAGTATAACGTTACAAGAAATAAGGAGCTTTTAAAATCACCCTGTGCAGTTAAAATGCCATCCCCGTATAATTTGCCACCGTGGACATGAGTCTGCTTTGTCAGCCCCTGCTCCGTTCATGAAAAAAAATTTAAATAAGTTTATGGAAAGGCTTTTATTTATTTATTTTTTTGTAAATAACAAATTTGCTGCTTATTAAATAACTGTCTAAAAA
>CM063505.1:60740714-60780714 GCA_032207245.1 Pardosa pseudoannulata | reverse complement strand
TAGATTAAAATTTATGTATTTAATTTTAGATAATTGGTGTGTAGAATGTACTAGATAGATAAGTTGTTACTTATAACAAACTATTCCATGTATATTGCAAAATATATAAAAACACAACAATAATTAAAATTAGAATTCAGAAAAAAAATCAAATAAATCTGATTTAGATCGAAAAAATCTGATTTAAATCAAATAAATCTGATTAAAAAAAAATCATGATTTTTTTCCAATTCTGTCATCAACGAATAAATTTGACGCATAATATAAACATTGACATTAAAAGTTTAAAAAATGTGATTGGTTTAGCTGTGCTTCAATTTTTATGAGTGAAAAATGTTCTAACTTTAAGTTTATAATTTACACGTCATTTTGTAACTTCTACCTTCACTTTAGCTAATAAATGCCCGAATCATTTCTGCAAAAAAATGTATCGTTGAAGAACACAAATCTAAGTTATTATCAAACTCTGAGAATAAAACAGATGTGACATCAAATAAACAACTTTATATATTGCAACCCGTCCTAATATGTGATCGCTATAATTTTAAAATAGCATAAAATTCCATTTATGATATATTAAAAACTTCGTGAAGGCGATTTATTTGGTATCATGTGTAAACATAGTACTGTAAAATGATTGAGAAGTTTAGATATCATTCGCATGATCTGAATTTGAACACACAGTCATAAGAAAATGTGAAGAACTAACCCAGTTTAATGTTAAAAAAAACCATAAAAATGTTTTATAACACTTGATTTTTAAATATTTTCTTTTTAACTCATCTTTGAAAGAATGGTATTAAAAATAAAACTATTTTTAATTCTCTCTTTTTTTTTAAATTATCTTGATAAAAATATTCAAGAAGCAAATTTGTATATATAATAACTATTCTAAAATAACATTTTTAATAATATTTTTAATTAGATAATTATTATATATACTGATATGCTTCTTGAATATTTTTAATGAAATTTAAAAATTGCTTGGTGGTATAAACAAGATATATAAACAAGTATATAAAAATGTTATAAATAAAAATGTTATTAAAAATAATAAAAATAATAAAAATAAAATAAAAATTAATAATAAAAATGTTATTAAAAATGTATCAATTTAAATTTTCATTTCTTTTTCATATTTATATAAACAAATTCCTGATAAATTTCATAATTATAGCTATACACTATTTATAAATATAAACAAGTTTTTGGACACACATATAGTCTGTCAAAAACTTATCAAACCACCAAATAATTTTTAAATTTTATTAAAGTATTCAAGAAGCATATCAGTATATATAATAATTATCTAATTAAAAATGTTATTAAAAATGTATCAATTTAAATTTTCATTTCTTTTTCATATTTATATAAACAAATTCCTGATAAATTTCATAATTATGGCTATACACAATTTATAAATATAAACAAGTTTTTGGACGCACATATAGTCTGTCAAAAACTTATCAAACCACCAAATAATTTTTAAATAAATAATTAAGGTAATATAAACAAGATTTTTGGACTATATGTCTGTCCAAAAATCTTGTTTATATTTATAAATAGTGTATATCCATAATTATGAAATTTATCAGGAATTTGTTTATATAAATATGAAAAAGAAATGAAACTTTTAAATTGATACATTTTAATAACGTTTTTAATTAGATAATTATTATATATACTGATATGCTTCTTGAATACTTTAATAAAATTTAAAAATTATTTGGTGGTTTGATAAGTTTTTGACAGACTATATGTGTGTCCAAAAACTTGTTTATATTTATAAATAGTGTACAGCTATAATTATGAAATTTATCAGGAATTTTATTTTATGGTGAATCGGAAAAAAGTTGTTATAATGAAGATTTTAAGTCTGTAAAGGTAGTATGTCCCCTTAAGTCACGCTGATAAAGAGTATTTCCTTTATAGAAACGTGATATGAGGTTATCGCATTATGTAGCATAATTAGTGTCTTCTTACAGCAGGGCCGATCCATCATTTTCATCCTTTGCAGAAGTCGTACTTACAATTTTAAGGATTGATAATCCTAATATGATATCTTCTATATTAGTTGACCCATATTCTTAAAATAAATGTAGCAGTACTGGGAAAAGTTAAAAAAAATAAGTTTATTACTGTGGTACCACGATCCATTGTTCCCACATTATAAATCTTTAAGCATTGATCGTTCGATTTGTTTGGTCTTTGATTTCTCCTTTAAGAACCAATGTTATATTTTCCTGCCTCCATATATCTCATTCTGAGCTTTCTCGTATTTACCGTCGAATTATTTCGGTCCTATCGTTTTATAACTTCTCCCTTAAGAACCAATGGTATTTTTTCTGCCTTCATAGATTTTACTCTGAGCTTTCTCGCATTTACCGTAGAAATATTTCGGTCCTGTCGTTTCGTTATGTAGCATAATTAATGTCTTCTTACAGCTCGGCCGATCTATCTTTTCATCGTTTGCAGGAGTCGTACTTACTATTTTGAGGATTGATAATCTTAATATGATATCTTCCATATTAGTTGAACCATATTCTTAAAATAAATGTAGCAGTGCTGGGAAAAGTTAAAAAAATAAGTGGAATACTGTGTTACCACGATCTATTGTTCCCATATTATAAATTTTTCTGCATTGATGATTCGATTCATTTGGTCTTTAATTTCTCCCTTAAGAACCAATGTTATTTTTTCCTGCCTTCATATATCTCATTCTGAGCTTTCTCGTATTTACCGTCGAATTATTTCGGTCCTATCGTTTTGTCATGTAGCATAATTAATGTCTTCTTAGAGCTCGAACGGTCCATCTTTTCATCGTTTGCATATGTACTTACAATTTTAAGGATTGATACTCCTAATACGATATCTTCCTTATTATTTGACCCATATTCTTTAAATAAATGTAGCAGTACTGGGGAAAGTTAAAAAAAATAATAAGTGGAATACTGTGGTACTACGATCTATTGTTCCCATATTATAAATTTTTCCGCATTGATGATTCGATTCGTTTGGTCTTTAACTTCTCCCTTAAGAACCAATGGTATTTTTTCTGCCTTCATAGATCTCATTCTGAGCTTTCTTGTATTTACCGTCGAAATATTTCGGTCCTATCGTTTTGTCATGTAGCATAATTAATGTCTTCTTAGAGCTCGAACGATCCATCTTTTTATCGTTTGCAGAAGTCATACTTACTATTTTAAGGGCTGATAATCTTAATATGATATCTTCCATATTAGTTGACCCATATTTTTAGATAAATGTAACAGTGCTGAGGAAAGTTAAAAAAAAAAATTAAGTGGAATACTGTGGTACTACGATCTATTGTACCCACATTATAAATTTTTCCTCATTGATGATTCGATTCGTTTGGTCTTTAATTTCTCCCTTAAAAACCAAAGTTATTTTCCCTGCCTTCATAGATCTCATTCTGAGCTTTCTTGTATTTACCGTCGAAATATTTCGGTCCTGTCGTTTTGTTATGTAGCATAATTAATGTCTTCTTAGAGCTCGAACGATCCATCTTTTTATCGTTTGCAGAAGTCATACTTACTATTTTAAGGGCTGATAATCTTAATATGATATCTTCCATATTAGTTGACCCATATTTTTAGATAAATGTAACAGTTCTGGGGAAAGTTTAAAAAAAATTAAGTGGAATACTGTGGTACTACGATCTATTGTACCCACATTATAAATTTTTCCTCATTGATGATTCGATTCGTTTGGTCTTTAATTTCTCCCTTAAAAACCAAAGTTATTTTCCCTGCCTTCATAGATCTCATTCTGAGCTTTCTTGTATTTACCGTCGAAATATTTCGGTCCTATCGTTTTGTCATGTAGCATAATTAATGTCTTCTTAGAGCTCGAACGATCTATCTTTTCATCGTTTGCACATGTACTTAAAATTTTAAGGATTGATAATCTGAATATGATATTTTCCATATTAGTTGACCTATATTCTTAAAATAAATGTAACAGTGCTGGGGAAAGTTAAAAAAAAATTAAGTGGAATACTGTGGTACTACGATCTATTGTACCTACATTATAAATTTTTCCTCATTGATGATTCGATTCGTTTGGTCTTTAATTTCTCCCTTAAGAACCAATGTTATTTTTTCCTGCCTTCATAGATATCATTCTGAGCTTTCTTGTATTTACCGTCGAAATATTTCGGTCCTATCGTTTTGTCATGTAGCATAATTAATGTCTTCTTAGAGCTCGAACGATCCATCTTTTTATCGTTTGCAGAAGTCGTACTTACTATTTTAAGGACTGATAATCTTAATATGATATCTTCCATATTAGTTGACCCATATTTTTAGATAAATGTAACAGTGCTGGGAAAAGTTAAAAAAAATAAGTGGAATACTGGGGTACCACGATCTATTGTTCCCATATTATAAATTTTTCTGCATTGATGATTCGATTCGTTTTGTCTTTAATTTCTCCCTTAAGAACCAATGTTATTTTTTCCTGCCTTCATAGATATCATTCTGAGCTTTCTTGTATTTACCGTCGAAATATTTCGGTCCTATCGTTTTGTCATGTAGCATAATTAATGTCTTCTTAGAGCTCGAACGGTCCATCTTTTCATCGTTTGTACATGTTCTTACAATTTTAAAGATTGATAATTTTAATATGATATCTTCCATATTAGTTGACCCATATTCTTAAAATAAATGTAACAGGGCTGGGGACAGTTAAAAAAAAATAAGTGGAATACTGTGGTACTACGATCCATTGTACTCACATTATAAATTTTTCCGTATGGATTGTTCGATTCGTTTGGTCTTTAATTTCTCCCTTAAGAACCAATGTTATTTTTTCCTTCCTTCATAGATTTCATTCTGAGCTTTCTTGTATTTACCGTCGAAATATTTCGGTCCTGTCGTTTTGTTATGTAGCATAATTAATGTCTTCTTAGACCTTAGCCGATAAATATTTTCCTCGTTTGCAGAAGTCGTACTTACAATTTTAAGGATTGATAATTCTAATACGATATCCTCCACATTAGTTGACCCATAAATTTAGTAGCTCTGTGGAAATCCCAAAGTATAAAGTGGAATACAGTGGAACCATGATCTATCGTTCCCACATTATTCATTTTTCCGCATTGATCGTTCGGTTTGTTTGGTCCCTAATTAGTCTCTACAGACCCAATGTTATGTTTTCCTGCCTTAATTGTTCTTAGATTCTTCGTTTTCTCGCATTTGTTGTAGAAACATTTTGGTCCAGTCGCTTTATTAAATACTAAAATAAGTGTCTTCTTATTATTTATTTCTTTCGTCCTTTGAAGAAGTTGTAAATACAAAATTGAAGATTGATAATCCTAATATAGTAGCCAAATTAGTTGACCCATATTTTTAAAACAAATGTGTTACAGCTGTGGGAAGTCTCAAACAAGTGGAATGCAATGGAACCAAGATCTATAGTTTCCACATTATTCGTTTTTCCGCATTGCTCGGTCGATTTGTCTCCAATTTCTCCCTGAAGAACCTATGTTATTTTATAGTGTGTTTTTTATGTTAAAAAATAACTGTACCTTTTCCCACACAAACTATATAAATTAATATATTTGATTTCAGAAAGGAGAAATGTTTACAAAAGGATAGAAATGTTTAAAGTATGTTCCTTTAACTACATCAGTTTATGCTTTAAAACAGTTTATACTTATATATAATAAGGTATATGACAGTTAAAAATATGCCTAGAGCGTTTCAGATGTTACATAATTTAAAAACTTTTGTTTATAAAGCTGCTTATAGTAGTTATTAATAATAAAGTTTGTTGTGGTAATAATTCTAATGTTTATAAAACAACGGATGTTAAGATATTCTTTATTATTCCTTATTTTTATTTATATTTAGCAATAAAATGAGATAGAAATATTGAATTGCCAGGAAAAAATTTGCCAACCCAAACAATAACTTTAATCATAAATTTTTTATGGGTGGACATACTATTCGGAAGCCGAGGGGCCCTTAACAAGTCGTAAAGTTTGGAGATATAAAGCTGCTTATAGTAGTTATTAATAATAAAGTTTGTTGTGGTAATAATTCTAATGTTTATAAAACAACGGATGTTAAGATATTCTTTATTATTCCTTATTTTTATTTATATTTAGCAATAAAATGAGATAGAAATATTGAATTGCCAGGAAAAAATTTGCCAACCCAAACAATAACTTTAATCATAAATTTTTTATGGGTGGACATACTATTCGGAAGCCGAGGGGCCCTTAACAAGTCGTAAAGTTTGGAGATATAAAGCTGCTTATAGTAGTTATTAATAATAAAGTTTGTTTAGCAATGAATCGGAAAGCTGCAGATCTCGGTCTTATCCACCCTCGTGTTGAAAAACAGTAGACCGCACCAAACTTAAACTATTCATAAGTGTTGTTTGGATATACATTTATTTGGGTTTATAAGAGAAAAAATCATATTACTGACTTTTCCAAGTAAAGCAAGTTTAATCACGTATATTTCAAATGAAGAATAGAGCTCTTGTATACTCTCTGTTGTGAGTTGGAAATGGCATAAACATAGAAAACCTAAAAGTTCATCTTATGTCTTTCAAAAGCAGAGAAAGAATTTAACAGGTGGTTTCGCTCTGAAACCACTGTCCGTTAGAGGGCTAACAAGTCAAAGTTTGAACAACAATGTGTTAATATTTTTTTAAAAAAAGTGTTAATTGTCAACAAATATTAAAAATTATATTACTTTTGAAATGTTATAAATTATAAAACAGATTTTCTAATTTTTAAATTAAATACTCTGAAATAAATTATTACGATTCGGATATTTTTAATCGAATATCTCGTGCAGCAGATAAATATTGCAGTAATTTCATTTTTCATAATAACTTCTCACGTTTTACCAATAGCTTCAAGAAGCATATTACCCTTTCGAATGTCAGTTTCCCCCCTCAAATTATGTACTTTGAAACCTGAGTTCAGTATTCATACTCTTGTCGAACGATACTGTTGTAATGTACATACAACCTATACACCAGTGTTCGTTACAAGGGGGAAACACAGAATAAATATAATACTATATATTGAGATTCAGACATTTATTCTGTACATTCATTTACAAATAGATCCTTGGTTATCATATATCATAATCATCAATTATTTATGTCTTCTATTTACACTATAATTATCACAACTCTCTTTATAAGGAGTTAACAGAGGCCTAAGTTAAGTGACTGTAAATATTATTTTATAAATTACCTCCATTAAAGTCACAGGGTAGCAGGCAGGGGCTTTTCTCCCTAAGTCAGTCTTCAGTTGGTGCAGAGGGTCAGGTAGAGGCTTTTCTCATACGGTGTCGGTCAGGGCGCACGGGACTAGTTGGTGCTGGTGGATCCTTGTCCCACTTTTCTCGACTCCCGACTTCAACTCCTCTAATTAACTTCGTTTCCAAACTCCTCACCTCGGTTCCAACGCCGCTTTTTCCTTCCTTGCCAATCGCTTCTTTTCGGAAAATTTTTCCACATCTGCATGCCCTTCGGGAGTGCAAGTGGGCTCATTCAAGTAGCCCCTTTTGTGCAAGCTGACATTACTTTTTAGCCTCTGCTCCCATAACTCACGGTTACAGCTCTGAGCGAGCTTGACCGTTACGCTGCCATTCCGTGATCTATACCTTATCTGCAGGGGTCCCTTAACAGACGTGCACAATTGGAGTCCTAAATTACTCTAGGAAAATCCTCCCACAGCTGTGCATGCAAGTGCAGATCACCGTGGAAAAGTACCTCGGTACAGATACATCTGTGATATTTCCATTAATTAAACTTATTGTTAATATATAAAATTATAAATAATAATAAAACTGCATTTTCATGTTTGTTAATGCCTTCACGCAGTAAATATAAATTTTTAATTTTTATACGATGCCGTACATTGCGAACTCATCAGCTTCTTGTCCCGGGATCCTGTCTTGTTTGGAAGATTTGATAGAGCCATAACTTTAGTCATACGAAGTGAAATTATCATTTATGAATATTATTGTTATTATTATTAATAACGATAACAATAAAAATATGAAATAATATTGTTAAAATAATATAATAAAAAGTTAAAACAATAATGAAAATTTAAATAAAAAGAATTTATTATATAAGGATATAATAAAATAATTATATAATAAAATTAAAAGTTACATTAACATCAAGTTATATAAATAATTAAATTTATTATATACTAAATATAATTGTGTTGTACATTCTTAGTATGACGGCATTGCTAAAAAGCATAGGAGAGCCCATGAACTAGTGGCTTCGGCGCTAATTGTTAGGCATTTGTAAAATAAATAAATAAAGTACATACTAAAAAAATTTATTATATAATTTAAATAATATAATAAAATAATATTGTTATATTATTATTAATAATTATAATACTTATCGTTAATTGATTTTTGTTGTTATTATTGCTTTTATTATTAATTATTATAAATATTATTGCTTTTGGAGAAACAATTGATATACATAATTTTAAAAAATTACTTCATAAATTGTTTGTAAAAATACTTGATAGGGGATGAATTCTTTGAAGGACGTGTTTGATACATTAAAACAAAAATGTAACTAAATATATATAAATAAATAACAGTAGGTCCTCTGAAAGAAAACAAAGTTGTTATAAGTGCTGATCCGGGTTTAACAAAACATTTTTCTCTAGGTAATTGCATCTCATTAGAAATAAACTGTACTTACTATAGGAAAAACTAAGTTGACTTTCAATTTTAATGACTCAGAACAGATTTGGGAACTTAGGAGGAAAAGACTTCGTGTGAGAAAAAAAAAAGACCTCCTTATTCTAGGATCATTCATTTGATTTAAATGCAATATCGCAAGAAAGAAACTTAGCATATTATTATCAATATTATCTCACTATATATCTTTGCATCATTATTAAAGTCAGAAAGACATTTTAATTGGCAGTACTTTGTTGTAATTACTGCCGTAAAGCAGGATTCAGAACTCGTCTGCTTAGTGTGTAATATCTCGCAAATTATTTCTGAGGGTTTTTTATTCTTTATCAGTTCCAATGGTATGAACTAACTTTACCTGAAAAATTAACGAGAAACGATCTGGAGGAAATGTTTGTACGTGTTAATTCAACATATAGATGTTTTTGTTGTTTTAAAATATAACATTTGTTAGAATTTTATACTTAAACGAATCTATAGTTAAACAGTAAGTAATGTAAGCGAATGTAAAAAGTTAAAAAAAGAACTAAAATCATCCAGTCATTTTTAGTGAAATGAAGTCTAAATAAGTGCCTAAAAGAAAGCGAGTTTTTTGCTATTAATTCCTGCTTATAGGTTTAAATGTTACTACATAAAAGTTTAAAGACTTTTTTTTATGTCTATTGTGAATACAAACGACTCAAGGCGCAGAAGAACCGTTTTACTTGTTAGCATAATTCGTTGATCTAAAGTGTATTGCTGAGTACTCAGCATTGTAGTTAAAGAAAGATTTCCGGCAAAGATTAACTGCGTTTAAGAAAAGCTATAAAAAGTTAAACACCTCAGCTCTAGTAATGATCAAGACACAATTTCGAGTTTCTGCTGATGGGAATTTAATAACTGTTAATTTGTTTAACTCTAAAGTGATTTAATTCTTTTGGACAGTATAAATAGGGAAAAGAGTATGAACTAAAGGTATTATTTGAACTAAATTTTACATCGTATGTTCAGTTTATTATTAACTCGTTGCCATCAGTTTTACACAAATACTGATTTCCGTCTTGTATGAATATAATCTTTTGTAATTCAACATCATTCGTTTGTGCCTGCAACAAAATGAGTTCTAGTTCTTTCAAAGAATCATCGATTCGTTTTATATGATCCTTGAATCAAGTGAGTTGAATATATCTATTGATGTCTGAGAAAATTACGTAGAAAAACTTCTGAATTCTTTTTATACTGGAAATGAAACGCTCTGTCAGATTTGCTGTTTTATAAGTGCTCTGAATGCCAAGTCGCTGACATGTAAAGTTTTTATAGAATATTACGCTATTAAACTATGTATTCACTGCATCAAACAGCAAAATAAGGTTTTGCCTGCCCTGTCACCTGTGAACGCGCGTTCAAGGACGTTCAAATCAATTGTCTCCTGTTTCAATTTTCACTCATCGTTCAAGCAGTTCTATTAACTTATTTGACTGTACCTGCTGCGTTATCTTCATGTTCGAAATAAATTGATTGACAGATTGTTGAGCAAGCATTGTGCGAGAAGGCTGGAATCGGATGTAAAATTGAAACATTCGACTTAGCAGGTTACAAAATTTCTTAGGTGGGGGCAATTTGAGTTAAGAAACTAGGCCTCGTCAACTGATTGGTTTGTAGACAGAAACAAATTTATAAGTTGGTAGAGAAACACTTTGAAGGTCATCGTCATTAAAATCTGAGTTTCAACGCTTTATGAGACTTAATGTAGTTAATTCTAGTAAATTCAATCATAGAAAAGAGGAGAGTACTATCTTTTTTAAAGTTCCCATTGAAATCGGTGATGGGATATTTGAAAGGAAAAGCCGTAATTGACGGCATTTTAAATTTTAAATTTACCTTTGAGAGAAGAATAAATTATGTAATAAAATCAAAAGTTTGGCTCATTGAAATCTTCTTTCATATGCAGCAGAATATGAGCCTTAACAACATGTTCCACTAAGCATGCGGTTGATGTCTATATGGCATTTTGAATGTCGAACGGATGCCCAATGTAACCTGTGTACTATTAGGGACAGATTTTAACAGTTTCTTCAACTCTATTCAATAATGTATATTTATATTAACTAAAAAGGACACTGATTTCATTTTTTATTCATTCATTAACTTTAATAAGAATGAACCATCCAATCATCTACCGCTGACCATCAATCTTTATAGAGTTCATCTTTTAATAGTCCTTTAGTGCTTAAATTTAATTCTTAATATCAATTTAACTTATTCAAAACCAAAGAAAAGAAGAAAGATATCTATGACAAATTAAAGAAATGAAATACTTTGATATTTTCTCTCACAGGCAATAGAATATGAGCCCTGATAACAAATATCTCTTGTAGAGGCTTAATGGAACCTATACCTTCCTCTATGCTCTACATGAGGTAGAGCTTTTAACAGTTTTTTTTAATTGGTAAATGTTATTCCTACCAGCACAAAGTTACATTGATCATTAATGGGCATTTAAATTAACTCAAAAGTAATCTGTGCTTAGAACCAACTTTTAATATTTTGAACTCATGAACCTTAATAAAAAACAATCCTTGACCATAAAGCTCAATAAAAACTGTTCTACTTGATACTAATTCTTTTATTGAAATTTAAAATTTATTACTCATTATAATTATTCAATGGCCTTTACACCTTATTATTTACTTTTAAAATTTTTATTTTGTATCTATAAATTTTTGATAATGATCAGTTTGACCCTTTTAACATCCAACTTCTTCGTGTACAAAGTAAAAAATTAACAGGTAAAAACAGGTGATTTAAAAAATAGCTAACTTCTTTGTGAAATTATCAGTTTCATCTCTTTCGTTAAATTATAAAGACTTGTAGAAAAAGTGTTAAAGTGAATGTAACAATGTTTTAGTTTATTGGATATTTATTCTGTATTACGTTTTATTTTCTTCCGAATCAATTTTGTACAGTATAAAAATACATCTACAAAGTCAATATGGTAGGTTTAATTTATTTAAGGTAATTGAATTCATCGGATTTAATTTTTGAAATTCTTGTCCTTTGGTGTCTCTTATTAATATTTTGCAGTATATGTTTTATTTCTCTTTTTTTTTCTTCTAATTTTGAATTATACGTGTAAGATGAAATTACGGAATAATTCAAGGAAATTTTCAATATTCTTTGAATCGTCTAACACTGAATTTGATATGTTGCACTGCAGATTCTAATACTTTTCCTTGTTTAAATCTCCATTCCTTGCTTAAATGTAAGTTAAAGACCTTGTATTCACATGAGACAATTTAGGAAATCCCGAAAGTTCTTATAAGAATCGAAACTGTTAATCTTCCAGCTTTGCGTTATTCACATGTCAAGATGGTACAAAACCAATTTAAAGTGGCAATGCTGCTGCTAGATGAACTTTGATTTGATAACCTTTCCACAACTTTCCGGGATATTCATTTTACTGACATCATTTCAATTCCAATAAAGACATGAGAGATTTTTATTCGAAGTGAAACCCCCGAGCACTTTTGTCTGATTAATCGAGGCAGAAACTATTTTTCATACCTGCCTTTGACAAGTTGCTACAGCTCATGCGCAACTGTTTGTGTTATCCGAGGCGCTCAGCCATTTTTCCACCTGACAACCGATGCGTTCGAGACAACGCGTTTGAAATTGTTCCGCTTATCCGAAGGTCGATCTAAGCCAAACGACAAATGGCATAAACTTGAAGATAAAGATCTGGCAACACCGGTGAGATATGATGACGAAGCCGAGACTTGTTTCTAAAAGACTCTGACAAGAATCTACGTCTGAATATCAGATGAAGAAACATAGACGGCCAGGCATAAATTGTTGCTCGAACAAATCACGTATTTTGTCACTCGAATACTTTCTCCCTCTTGTGTAAAATACGATCGCTGTGAAATTCTTCAGACTGATTAGGATGGAGATCTTACCCACGATAAAGAAAGACACCATCCGATAGTTTTGTGTTTTTTCCCCGTGTTTTGAATCGTAAAATTTTTTATCGAAAATTCTGAGATCACTTTAAACTTTGCAGATCAGAAACATTAGCTTGGAAACCAGAAAGTCATGGTCATTTGAAGAAAACTTCTGTTTATTGGATTATTCAAGTTTGGTAGAAATCTTATTTTATTAATGTTGGAGAATAGTAGATAGGATGGTATTTTGAAGTCCTCGTCAAGTTCCTTCAGATC
Source organism: Pardosa pseudoannulata (assembly GCA_032207245.1). NCBI lineage: Eukaryota > Metazoa > Arthropoda > Arachnida > Araneae > Lycosidae > Pardosa > Pardosa pseudoannulata. The sequence goes on along the minus strand of CM063505.1, from coordinate 60,767,801 downwards.
AAATTACCAAGTTCTCAAATTCATGGTGTATTGGTAGTTTAGTTGAAGGAAGGTTGTCAGTTTCCTAAAAAACTTTACCTATTCGTTAGTTTCCACAACCTGTAAAGAGTCAAATATATATTTGTGAAACATATCCCATACTAAAATAATTTTTCAATACCGCATTTATATGTTATATGTTAGGGTTTTGCCTGCATTAAATGCCCCTATTAATCCAGAAGCCCCTTTTATATCGAGAAGAGAAAAAAGGGAAAACATTCAATTAGTAATGACTATTTGAAATTTCCTTATTAAAATGTTTTAGAAATTCTCAACCTCATATTGAAATATCAACAGATGCTTTAAATAGAGATATTATTTAGAGTTTATATGGATTAGCACGACAATCGTATTACATTTAATGCCTTTTAACTCGAAAAACCTTATCACAGATTGGTTATTTAAACCTTATTATTGACTTTAATAATGACTATAAAAGAGTAATGTTCTTGGCGCATTACTTTTTCTCACTTTCTCTGAAAATTTAGGATATTGCCTATTAATATGTTTTATCATAAAATTGTTATACATATTTAATGCTGTTTAGTAAATAATTATTCAGTCACATTTTTCAATTAAAATAAAAACTTTTATTTCTTTTCCATCCATGGAAATGGTTTTTAGAAAAAAGTGCTAATTTATTTTCGATTATTTTTAACAAATTTATATTTAATTTATCATCTTTATTTAAAACCTTTTTGTTTTTTAAATATGTGAAGGAGAAATTGGAAGGCTGTTTTTACTAGCTGTTGAAATCTAAGAAACATTTTCAGAATACTTTTTCCTGCTGATATTTTGAAAAAAAAGTCTCAGTTTGAGAAAAAAATTGATTGATTTATATTTAAAGGCTCATTTTTCACAGAAAAACTGTAAAAATGTCTATAAACGTGTAAGTAGAATCAATGTCGAAGTTGGCCTTTAACTTCTCAGGGAAGAAGAAATTGAAAAGATTGTTTTATTATCAGCAGAAACCTGTGGAACATTTTCCGATACCATTTTCCCGCTGACATTTTGAAAGAAGACTTGGTTTGGGAAAATCTTGGTTACTAATGTTTAAGAGTTTCTTTTTTTGAAGAAAAAACTGTATAAAATATTTATAAACGTACAAGTAGAATCACTGTTAAAAGTTGGCCTTTAACTTCTCTGTGATGAGAAGCGACCACACGCATAGAAGTTGTCAGAGTGATTAATGCATCCTTTACGCCCTTTTACATTCCTAGTCTCAATAAATATATGGATGAAGAAAACATTTAAAAATTAAAAAAAAAAATCGGTGATATAACTAGGAAAAAAACTTAACATATTCTCTATTATTTACAAGCATATCCGTTTGAGTTAACGACTCTACATAAATCAGAGATCTGTGGCTGAATTTATTATTTTGAGGTCTAAATACATTTTACATGAGAGCACATTGTTAACTGGGTGGAATTAAATTTAAGCCACAAAGGTTGCGAACTAAATGTTTTTCCACCATCGAAACAAAGCATAATTATAAAATTTTAACACATTGTGTGCGGGTACATTTCGCAGCGGAATTGCACCGGGAGTTGACTTTTTGCGAGTAAATTTAGTTATTTTGTTAAATCTCAATAGATAAAAAATCATTTAATTTTTTATCCAACTCTTCGTATTTTATATTAAAATATATAAACAAATATATAAATAGACAAATAAACATATATATATATATAAATACAAATATATATATATATATATATATATATATATATATATATATATATATATAATATCATTTTCGCAAGGATAAATAAAAAGTTAATTTTAAATCTAAATCTCAATAGATCGAAAGTTATTTAATTTTTTACCGAATTTTCGTATTTTATATTGAAATATATATATTATAATATATATATATATATATTTATATATATATATATATATATATATATATATATAATATATAATATATATTAATATATATATATATATATATATATATATATATATATATACATATATATATATAAATATATATATATATATATATACATATATATTATATATATAATATATATATATATATATATATATATATAATATATATATATATATAAATAGACAAATATATATATAAAATATATACATATATATATATATTTTCGCAAGGATAAATAAAAAGTTAATTTTAAATCTAAATTGATTTTTTTTAATCAACCTTTGTATTTTCCACATCAACTGATGTAAAAATAATTTTTGTCTAAATCTAGAATTTATGTATAGACAAGAATTTTTGCTTCGTTTTCCTGTGTATATCGTTATTTTTTTGTAACAAACATAAATAATACTAATACATATTAAGTATAATCATCAGAAAAATACTATATTGCTCAAGTATCAATATCAGAAAACTTATTATATTAATACAATGTGTTAAGAATATAATATCATATAGATAAAGACATGTATTAATATAACTCTAACTTATTTCTAATGTAATGTTTTATAAATATATTTTTGTTAGAAATTTTGTATTATAAATTTCTATATTGAAAACGAAACAAAATGAAAATGTCAGTGTAAATAAAAATCATTTTCGTGATATGAGTTGTAATTTACTAATTTGTTTTTATTTGTCCCTCTCATTTGTGTATCAACGCATGAGATTTTAAAAATTATTTTCATTTTAAGATTCAATTAATGCATTTCTCAGGGTCAGGATAATTTTGCATTTTTGAAAAATCGATGCAAGTGAGAATATTCAATTTAGTTGGATGAAACCTCTTGTTCAATTATTATATGAAAAGTAAAGAAAAATTATATTCTGAATTGTTAAGTTTAAAATTATCAATATAACAAAAGTAGTCTAGATATGAATATAAATATTTTTTCAGCATAATTCTATTAAATAAAATTAAAAGATACATGATATTTATTCTTTTAGATTGAATTTGTACCGGTACAGAATAAACGGTACAGAAACATTAACACATTCACGACTGGAATTTTTATTTGCGTGTCTAATACTGTATACCGACTAAAATAATGAAATTTTCTCAGTTATTCCTATTTTCTTATGGCATCACGTAACGTGATAATGGAGCCGCATTCAGAAACCGAAATTGTCGGACGTGAATTCAGTCATAAAAATTGAATTTGTAATGACATGAATACACGTCAGTGAAATCCAGAAATAGAACTTGAAAGAGTCTGCAGACACGAATGTGTTCAAACTTGCATCAACAGCTGTTATTGAGAACTAAATCTAAAGGATATTTAATGAAAAAGAGGAAAAAAAAAATTCAAAATAAAAAGTTTCATTGTGTCAGTAAAAATTTCATTTTTTACTTCAACTTTTTCGACTAGATTGAATAATGAAAATTTACTTTTTATTGGTTATAAATAGATATTAAAATAGACATATTGTTAATTTTTAATACACATAAGCTCGTCAAGTCTCGAAGATACATAAGAAATAATGGGTTCGAAAAGTACAAATAAAAATATCTTTAAGAGAATGATTTTTCTTTTTTGCGAAAGTAATCCAAGCATACACATAAGTGTTTAATTAGAGATAATCTGTTACGCAAACGAAAATACTTCGAAATATAAATTTACAAAGGCATGAATATCAGCGTTTTTGCCTCAGGGAGTATAATGGCAGTTCCTAAAACAATCGACTGATCCTACCTCAACCATAGGAGAAAAAATGAGAATGTACATTACATCCAGTCTTCGAACGTTTTTGGAGGTCGAAAATTGTACGTAACAATCGCTTTGAAGACATCACTGTTTCGGAATTGCGTAAATCTAAAGGATATTAAACAAAAATAAACTGTTTATTTATTAAAATAACATCCTATTACAAGTTTAATGATGTAGTAATATAAATTAAATATATATAATCATTTATAGAGATGAACAGTAATATTAGTCGGAAATGTAGTAAAAGAATAAAGATAGTAGTAAAAATAATTTTAAAAAATAAAATCATAATACATTCAACTCATAAAATCATTTCTTTGTCAATTATTGGTCAAAATCGATAATGTTTACTATAAATAATTTTTACATAAGGAGATGCATGCAGCCGTTTATTTTCTTGAATCCAGATTTGCAATGTTACGCTCTATGTTGAAAAATCTTATTTTAAGGCCCGTTCAGTATTTAATTTGTTTCTATGCTTTGATTTAATATATAACAGTTCCTACATAAAAATTGTTTATACTACTAATTATTTTGTTATGCTAATAACTAATAATTAACAACAAGTACAAGAACGTCTTGAACACATGAAATTTTTTTTAAATGAGTTATTTCAATAAAAGTGAAAAGTCGGGGAATGTAAAGTTAATTTTAAAATTATTTAGCAAATCCTCGTTAATAGATATGCGGACTCACAGAGATACTCAGGCCACAGTTTAAAAACTCATGCTTTAAAAGGTGATCAGTTAGAAAAATATGTGCATGCTTTATAATCTTAATAAAATATTTATTAGTTGCAATAGATTAACAAAATGGTTTAAAAGAAATATGAAACTAATTTAATGTGTGTTTTATATTAAAAGCAGTATTTATATAAATAAATCTTAAACAGTCCTAAGTAGTACTATATAGTTTTACGAAACTTGAGATGTTACGAAAATTATAATGTAAGCTATCTTAAAATCCACAAGCTTTCAAAATGTCTGCCTCAAATGTATTTAAAATGTAAAGTCTCATCCAATGTTAGGCTAAGGAAAGACGTTAAAAAATTCATATTTTTTAAATATTCCATATGGTATTGGCCCTTTACTGTGTTTTATTTTTTAATTTGGTTTGTTGTTATATGATAAACTGGGGCTATTTTAATATCCTAAAATTTTCACACGTTTTTATATGAACTACGTTATATGTCTATCTAGGTATAAATATTGATTACAATATTTAGACCTAGACAGACCAACTTTTCAATCTCTAAACGAGCTGAGAATTTGCATAGTAATCTATCTTCAATGACAATGTTTGAATCAATCATAAAATGACTTCATTATAGATAAATTAATTCATTTAAATAAACATTTATATTCTAATTGATGCTATTATTTTTCTTTATTCTTTTACCCATGCGTTGGCGGTTCGAAGGAAAAGGATCGGTTTTTATACTGGCAGCTCGGGTTCGATACCGGGTTGCAGAATTTTCTTTTTCTGATTATAGATACTTGTAGCTGCGGTTTTGGAGAAGTGGTGTCAAAATTATTAACAAATGAGACTTCAACATATTAAATTCTGTTTTGGGGTAACGCTATCAATGTGTCTTAAAGAAGCAGTATTTGCAGTAATATTGAAAAAACATTAATAAGCTTTATTACATTATTAGTTTTAAACTGGTATCACGTTACTTGAGTCAACGTGCCTTTAATATTGTACAAGAAGCCCGCAGCGAATGCAATGTTTACACTTTTATCCAAATCTTAATTTTCATTTCGTACGAAGGAAAAAATATTTATGTTATCTTTCATGAAAAAATATAAATTAAGGGTTAATTAATGTTAAAATTTTCACTTAAAGAATTATCTGTAAATATTCGAAAATTTGCAAATAATCACTAGAATTATCACCTTCTTCAAAGTTTTCAAAATATAGCGCCTGGGCAAACTTTCTCCTATGTCCATCTAACCCCGGTCTATCCTAGACATTATGGCTTGACACATTATTCCACTGTTAACAAACTTTGTAACTCTCTGTGCCCTTACTATTCTATAAAAGTTGCTTAACCTGTTTTCTACCAGACAGACGTTTTTGTGAAATATGTTTTGAGAAAAAATAAGTTGAGAAAATGTACAGTAATAAAAAATCTATCGAAGTTGAAGCATTTCGCTCTGTTTACTTAACCTTGTCAGGCTACGTCTTGTCTAACCTCGAATTCGGAATTTGAAACACGTTTACATAGTTTGTGTGTTTCCTTTATTATTTGTAATTTATCATGAATTGTGTCTTTATTATATTTTCAAGTCTAGATAGTTGTGTTTGTAAAGCTTTTGTGGCTGCTTCAGACCTTCTTATACGTGACGACTGAACAGCAGTTACCGGCTGTGAAAGTAAAATTTATTGTCCGTGAACACTTGTAAGTGAGGGAGCGTGGAAACGGTAAAGAATTGATCTGGTCATAAAACTATGTTTGCAAAATTATACTTTGCACACTTTGTATTACCTACTACGGGCAGCACTTGGTGGTGCCAGAGTATTTATTGTTTATATATATATATATATATATATATATATATATATATATATATGTGTGTGTGTGTGTGAGTGTGTGTAAAGAAAATTCTCAGGGATTAAAAAGGGGAATGAAAAATGACGCGGGAATTTTTACCCTTGATTTAAGTTTTGAAAACCCCTGAGAATTTTATTTTCTTTACACACACACACACACACACACACACACACACACACACTATATATATATATATATATATATATATATATATATATATATATATATATATATACACATAAGTTGGTAATAAGATAGGAAAACAAAGCAAAAACATAGAACTAAAAAGGAAAGTTTTAATGATGTTGTATCATCAGCAGTACCCATAAATATCACTAAAAAAGAAGAGGATTGTTTCTGAAAGATTTCATTTGTACAATAAGCACTGTACAATACATAAGAAGAAGAACAAGAAGTAGCTACAAATGATGCCACATCACTAATAAATATGCACTAGAAAAAATTACATTACTGAAGTCAACCACCAGCACTGTCAGTTGATTAGAAAAATAAAACCAAGTAGTTAAAATATGAGGAACAACATCAGTAGGTCAAATACATATATGTGTGTTTGTGTCATATACGTGTGTTTGTGTGCTTATGTATGCATAGATACATACATATACCCTATGATTGTAAAAAAATATTTATTATATATCATGATATATTGAGAAATAATATTTTTGTGCATCCAGCTATAGTCAACTGGATAGGGTATGAATTAAGGGTAAATGTCACATCACAGAGCTATGGAAGGATATTTGATAGATAAAATATTTTTATTCATTTATCTATTTATATTTTTGACGGTATCAAATAATATCTCTTCGGGAATAATATAAATGGGGAAGTCTGCAACAAAGTGTCTGCATTTGTATCAAGAATAAATATACATACATCCTATCCATATATATGTGTGTGTGTGAGAGAGAGATAGAGTAAATGAGATGTAAAAAGTACTTTTAAAAATTGGAAAACATTAAAACACTTCTTTATCTTGATGAAAAAGAGTTAGAGGATCTACTTAGATGATTTCCGGTTGGTTTAATCAATATCTGTCCTCACTATAAAAGCTCAAATCACTATTGTACAGTGATTTGAGCTTTTTGTTTACTAATCTTTCTACCCTCTAATATGCTCTTAATGAAAATTTCATGTTCTTGAAAGTAACATGTAAATTATTTTAACTCGATAAAGATTATCGTAAAGTACTGAGATGTTAAAATTATTTTCTGTGAGGATCTCAAACCTCTTTTACCCCCTCAGGTTTCTCTAAGCTATAAGGATTTAACTCAATGGTTTACTTTGTAAATTACAGCTGTTGTACTAATTGTACTAATTAGCAAGTGGCAATAGCTCATTAAATATTTAATACATTCACATTACATTTAAAATTGCTTTTGTTTATATGAGTCAAATTGTACTATATAGGTAGTACGCAATATGTTTCATTTGGAACGATTTTCCTCTTCCTTGCACCGAAAGATGGGCGATTGGTTAGGGTGCTGGTCTTCGGTACCGGAATCCCACTGTGGCGTAGATGTTCGTAGCCGTTCGGAATCGTCTTTAAGCTGTAGGTCCTGGTCTCATTAGCCCTTGTGTTGCAAAAAGTAGACCATAGCACTCCAAACCAAACCAAACCCTCTCTTTTGCTTAGAACTTTGTCGCGACTCCTCGGTAAAAAACTTTTAGGCCTATTTTTGAAAAAAATATATAATTTTACATATCCATTTGAATAGCATCAAATCCTTGTTGAACAATAGCCTTATACTTTCATAGTCAAATAAATTTTAAAAAGTTCAAATGGAAATTTTTTATGGTTTTAAAAAATATCTTGTTATTAAATAGTTATTAAAGTTATGACTTTCAACAATCTGCTAGATTTATGATAAAATGTACTTGGATTTCCTTTAGAAAATTACTTGCATAAAACGCCTTATTTGAAACCGATCTCCTCTATATTGGACTTAGTTTCTGATAAGATTGTGGATTTGAAATAGACTTAGGTAATAATTGCATAAAAATCATTACATTATAGATTATTTCGTTGGATTTCAATATTTCAGTGGACTGTTCTTTTAACGTACTTTTGCTTACAAAATTATATAGTATAATTCACAAAAAGATGTAAAAGTGTTTAGTAAAACAGTTGTGCTATCTTGATTTTTAGTAGGTGAAAATAATCACTGTCTAACAAGTTATAAAAAATGTTTTTGCCAAAAATATATCTATTAAGGAAACTGTGTTGGGTAAATAAGTCCAGGAGAAAAAAAGGTGTAGACGGATTTAGTAAAACAATTGTGATATCTTGATTTTTAGTAGGTGGAAATAATCATTGTCTAGCAAGTTATAAAAAATGTTTGTGCCAAATATATATCTATTATTGAAACTATGTTAGGTAAATAAGTCCAGGAGCAAATTTACAGAAAGGTGTAGACGGGTTTAGTAAAACAATTGTGATATCTTGATTTTTATTAGGTGAAAATAATCATTGTCTAGCAAGATATAAAAAATGTTTTTGCCAAATATATATCTATTAATGAAACTGTGTTAGGTAAATAAGTCCAGGAGAAAAAAAAAGGTGTAGACGGGTTTAGTAAAACAATTGTGATATCTTGATTTTTAGTAGGTGGAAATAATCATTGTCTAGCAAGTTATAAAAAATGTTTTTTGCCAAAAATATATCTACTGAGGAAACTGTGTTGGGTAAATAAGTCCAGGAGATAAAAAGGTGTAGACGGGTTTAGTAAAACAATTGTGATATCTTGATTTTTAGTAGGTGGAAATAATCATTGTCTAGCAAGTTATAAAAAATATTTTTGCCAAATATATATCTATTAATGAAACTGTGTTGGGTAAATAAGTCCAAGAGAAAATTCACAGAGAAGTGTAGAAGTGTTTAGTAAATCAGTTGTGATATCTTGATTCCTTGTATGAGAAAATAACCACTCTGTAGCAATTTATGAGACGTGATTTTGCGATTTTCCGTCAAGATAAATCACAATATTACAGAACCCTCATGGAGCGGAGTGTAGGTCGAGCTTTTCTATAACCTTTAACAACGCACACCTGCACAACGTTGGCTCTCGGAGAATCGCCCAATTTGTAAACTAGGCACGAATTTGTAAACTGACCGCATCTCTTGCCTCATTACCGGTGAACAGTAGGGGAGCGCTGACTAACCAGTCCATTGTTAGTGAATTTCTCTGCCATTTGTCGCTTTTTTCTTGCTTCGTTTTTGCCATTCAGGAGCTGTGGCGAAGCTTTTGCATAGATGCGGAGGAGTCTAAAGAAGTACAGGGATTTTAATTGCTTAACTTGCATGTGGGCTTTGTTGGATATGACGTAAATGAGATGTTATACGCAGTCGGATCCGAGTAATAACTATAGACAGAAGCATCCGTTTTGATATTCTGGAGACCAGCTATCATCTCCAAGATTACAACTTGACAAAACCTAACTACTAACAAATTTGTCCAACTAGAAAATTTTCTTTTAAAACTTTAACCAGGTATTTCTAAGTTTCTACGCGTTTTAAGAAGTACTGTTTTGAAAGTGTGCAAGAATATATGTACTATCCAAAATTCAATAAAACAGCAATAGTCGAAGATTGCAGTAAATATATAATATATAATATGTAATATAATATGTAATGTAATATATAATATTTAATATATTTACCCATCTCCTAAAATTAACTCTAGAATAAATGCTAATTTTCTGTCCACTGGCCACATTTTTCAGATGTCCCAGGAAAATAGTCTCATTCCTCGAATAACTAAATTACTGCCAATGTGGCTTTCGAGCTAACTTAAATAATCAAAGTTCTCTCCTGACTCTCAAATAACGCTGAGTAATCTGTAGGCCTCTTGTGAAAAAATCCACATGATCACTAGCTCTTGGGTGCGAAAAATTGAAAATTGTATTTTTTTCTTGGGTTTTCGATGCAAAGCTCTTGCCTTGTAAAAACGTTCATTTTTAGCCTCAATAAATTTAAAGTTCCCCAACGATGGATATATTTTTTTTAATGGAGCCACTACTCCAAATCAATTAGGTTCCCAGGTTATTCCTTTAGGTTTAGGTTATTGCCCAGTAAGCCAGAACTATTCAAATAATAGGGGCTAATTTCATGTGTAATTTTGATAAAACAAGGATTTGGGGTAACAATTTTCTACTTTTTTTAGTAGGATACAAATGAATTTATAATAGGCAATTATTCTTTTAGATTAACACATAGACTAGAAATAATAAACAAAAAATAAAATTTGCGTAGTATGATTAAGCATTACATTTTATATAAAAAGTGTATTGCATTATTACCATAGAATAAAAAAAGCTGAAAAAAATTATTTTATTTAGCATACACATGTCCATAGAGTCAAGTGAAAACATTATGTTAGATCACTATTGTGTGACTTGTATAAATTTTAAAAAATTATATAATGTTATAAAAGCTTCGTATTTCAGAATTTTCACAAAATTTTGAAAGGCACACAATGAGAATATTGGCTCACGTTATCGAACATTAATTTCAGAGAGACTGCTTTACTTGCATTTTACATACGTTATAATCCAGGGCTTGCAGGATGTTAGATGATTTATGTTCTCCTTACTTACCTTTAAACTAACAAACTTTTTATTTATTCGAACGACAATGAGAATGTTGGTTTACGTTATCGGACATTGATTTCAGAGAGACTGATTTACTTGCATTTTATATACGTTATAATCCAAGGCTTGTATGATGTTAGAGGATTTATGTACTCGTTACTTAGCTTTAAACTAACAAACTTTTTATTTATTCGAACGACAATGAGAATGTTGGTTTATGTTATCGGACATTGATTTCAGAGAGACTGCTTTACTTTCATTTTACATACATTATAATCCAAGGCTTGTATGATGTTAGGGGATTTATGTACTCCTTACTTACCTTTAAACTAACAAACATTTTATTTATTCGAACGACAATGAGAATGTTGGTTTATGTTATCGGACATTAATTTCAGAGAGACTGTTTTACTTGCATTACATACATTATAATCCAAGGCTTGTATGATGTTAGATGATTTATGTACTCCTTACTTACCTTTAAACTAACAAACATTTTATTTATTCGAACGACAATGAGAATGTTGGTTTATGTTATCGGACATTAATTTCAGAGAGACTGTTTTACTTGCATTACATACATTATAATCCAAGGCTTGTATGATGTTAGATGATTTATGTACTCCTTACTTACCTTTAAACTAACAAACATTTTATTTATTCGAACGACAATGAGAATGTTGGTTTATGTTATCGGACATTAATTTCAGAGAGACTGTTTTACTTGCATTACATACATTATAATCCAAGGCTTGTATGATGTTAGAGGATTTATGTACTCCTTACTTACCTTTAAACTAACAAACTTTTTATTTATTCGAACTACAATAGATATATAGATCTACAATAGATGTTTATAGAACTACAATAGAATTATTAAACTGATTTCATATCCATTTAAAAATTAACAAGCAATTAGCACGAAGTGTGATAATTTGCTCTTAGTCTCTTCATAATTTTATCATTATGACCATATTGCAGAAAGAACTGTAGTACTATTAGCTACAAGAACTCTTAAATTGTTTTATTTTCAACAAGAAATGTGACTTAAAATTGGAAAAAATCAAGTTAATTTTACATGATTTTAAGTCTAACGATTTTATTACCACTTTATATAAACTCATAATTTTATTATTATGACCATATTGCAGAAAGAATTGCAGGTACTATTAGCTACAAGAACTCTTAAATTGCTTTCAATAAAAAATGTGACTTAAAATTGGAAAAAATCAAGTTAATTTTACATGATTTTAAGTCTAATGATTTTATTACTACTTTATATAAACTCTTTTTAGAGACAAACAATTTGAGGACACACACGGTAAAAACTATTGTGATGTATTGTGATATTTAGTATAGAAGAAGAGCAGAAATGCAGGTGTTGATTTCTTACGTTCTCATATTGCTTCCACTTGGTTGTAAGAATGCAGCTAGAAATTTTTTTTTATCAACTCTCAGGTTATTATATGTATGTAGCTTGGATCAGCTAGAAAAGCTTTGCCTGGTATCAAAATGTTACAGGCGTTACCACATAACTTTTCATCTCTGGGGGGGAAATATTCTGTAGCATTTGAGGTCTATAAACCTATTAATGTATGTGACATGAAATCAGATGTTTTATTATTACGTATATATTTCGTTTTTCAGACACATAAATTGAAACTATCTAGATTAGAGAAAAGAGGAAAAAAGAAAGAGGAAAGAAAATCTGCACTTTCTGGTGTTTTCATCTGTCCGTTATATCATTTTCATTTTTTTTAAGGCTGTAGTATCTGAAAAATTCTACTAAACATATCATTCGTCGTTTCGCTCTTGAAATATTTCTCAGCAGGAGCCAGGACGAGGAAAAATATCACGGTGAAGAGCTTTCTTTCTTTCTGCTTTTCTAAATCTTAATAACTTCTTCACTTGACTTGGATTCCGTAATAAAGACTTAACTTTACGACAGAATTGTCTGATATTTATGCTTTACAAATCAGAGAGATTGTATCAGAGAGGTGAGTTACGCTGATGCTCTGGGAGACAAAACGTGTGGGCCTGTACAGATAAGTTTTGTGTCTCTGACAGCCTTATGTGTGTGCGCTATCACACACGCATTTGTTGAAGCGATCTCTTCGAGTTGTACGGCTATAAATTAAGTATATCCGGCTCAAGCCAGCCTGCAAGACCCCTCTAAACGTCGAAATTGTACAAGGAAGACTCTACAGTAGAGCAATTATTAAAAGGAAAAGATTTTCTTTTAATGTGCTTGGCACTAATTCCTTTTAAGCTTAACTGAACGGAGCTGAAAGACGTCTTTATATAATAAAACCTGTCTGTAACGATACTTTAGGGACTCGGAAAATATTGTTATAGATTAAATGATAAAAATGATAGATCGTTATAAATGATATAATGGTGAATTTTTTTTTTCTATTCGCTAATCGCTTACTGAAGTATTTAAGACCAAAGTTACTTAAGGACTTAAGGCTGAAAGTTTTAATTCTATATTTCTGCTGATACTTTGTATGATGATCCTTCCAACAAGGGGGACCCTAGGGGTGTTTCCCCCCGACACTCGATAGCTCTAAGCCTGCCACTGTTTAAAGGCTGAAATTGTATAATGAATATTTTACAGAAGTCATTAAAAGGAAAATATTCGTTTGCTTGATACAATTTTTTTACGGTTATTTTAGCGGAACCAAAAGACATATTCATAATTGCACATCGGAATTAAAGGACACTAAGTCACAAATTTCAGTGTTTACAAAAGAGCATAATGAATATTTTTTTACAAATTTATTAGTGACTGTCTGTTTTTGCTGAAAACCTTTGTAAATGTCTTGGTAAAAATGAAGATATAGGGCTATAAACATACGAAAATAGTAGATAAAGGACACTAAGTCACAAATTTCAGTGTTTACAAAAGAGCATAATGAATATTTTTTACAAATTCATTAGTGACTGTTTTTTTTTTGCTGAAAACCTTTGTAAATGTCTTGGTAAAAATGAAGATATAGGGCGTATAAACATACGAAAATAGTAGATAAAGGACACTCAGTCACAAATTTCAGTGTTTACAAAAGAGCATAATGAATATTTTTTACAAATTCATTAGTAACTGTCTGTTTTTGCTGAAAACCTTTGTAAATGTCTTGGTAAAAATGAAGATATAGGGCGTATAAACATACGAAAATAGTAGATAAAGGACACTAAGTCACAAATTGCAGTGTTTACAAAAGAGCATAATGAATATTTTTTACAGATTCATTAGCGACTGTCCATTTTTACTGAAAACCTTTGTAAATCTCTAGGTAAAAATGAAGATATAGGGCGTATAAATATACGAAAATAGTAGATGATTTAAGTTCTATGTCCAAATAGTTTTTTGAACCATGTTGGTTCATAGTGCGTTTATTAAATTCCCTAAATCTCTTAAATTTAGGAAATGGGGGTAATGCTTTTCTACCATAACAGAGAAGAACAAATCATGGTCGAGTTTGCAAAAATCTCAATTTTCTTTTTAAATGGACATAGTGCCCTTTATTTCTGATGTGCAAATATATATTTTCCTTCTCTTTTGCTTATCCATCCGAAAAAATACTTTTAGGGAATACTTGGGAACCTTCTTAGAACATTATTGGCCCAAGAATAGTATTGATGAAGTGGCACAAATTGCCAAGAACTCATAAACTGTTTTATTTCCAGTAAGAAATAACAATATGTGACTTAAACTAAACTAAACTCCTCGGCGCAACAGCTCCTAGGAGGGCAGGGCCTACGGTGCCAATCTCCGTTTTCTAGACCAAGGGCCCTGAGGTGCGAAGCTTATGTTCCGGTTAGGTAGTCAGCCTTACGCAGAATCCCCACTGTTTAGTTCCCAAGCATGCTAGGTCCTCAGTTTCTTTACCTACTGAAGGAATGAAAGGCTGAGTCAACCTTGCCCAGCCCGGGGATAATATGTGACTTATATATTTATAAAACGGAAATCTTATCTCCTATTAAATCTTTTTTTTTTTTTTTTTTTTTTTTTTTGGAGGGGGGGGTGTTGATTCTGTATCCAATACTTTTCCACTACGATGAGTGTTCCGCACGATCATGCGTGAGTATTATAACTGTTGAATGGCTATTATTATATTTATTACTATTATTGTATTACACCAATATACTTCCAACTACTACAGGTTATTCATAGACATTACTGAGTAATTACTGAATACATCAATGCTATACAATACAGACTTAACGATTTTTAAGGCACTTTTTCAAAAAATAAAAGTAACGGCTTTAACGTAACGCAAATTTACGTAAAAGGTTTTCTTTTTTAATCTGTATATGAATTTTATCATAAAATCTAATCTTGAATATCTTAGGTAATTCAGAGATCATAATTGGGTCAATTAATTCTGTAAATGTTTGTTAGAACTGCATGCATATTTGCTTATAATTGATTATATGGATATTGATTATGTCATATGATAAACCTATTTACCTTCTATTATTGCAAAGCTTTCTTTACAATGTATATATCCTTCAGTTCACTCAGGGCCCGACTAAGATACTTTTGTGCCCAGGGCACAATTCAATTTTTGTGCCCTCCACCCCCATGCAAATTTATAATGACAAGTTATTATCATACTTACAGTCATATAAAAATTATAACATTGAATTAGCAAACAGATTTAAGA
Source organism: Pardosa pseudoannulata (assembly GCA_032207245.1). NCBI lineage: Eukaryota > Metazoa > Arthropoda > Arachnida > Araneae > Lycosidae > Pardosa > Pardosa pseudoannulata. The sequence goes on along the minus strand of CM063505.1, from coordinate 60,752,264 downwards.
AATTAGCATTAAAGTAATATTCAAAATCATAAACACCAAATTTTCATTTTACGGAATCATTATTATCTTTGTTTAGCCATGCTAAAAATTACAGACTTCTAAAGAGCTAGAGTGACCCACTTTTTGTATTTTTACCTTGTCACACTCACAAGTTCTGTGGTGCAGAAAATAAATAATAATAGAATTTAAAATAATTTAAATTGATGAGATGATTTAATGGTTTATAGTGGTACCTTACTAATAATCTGTCTCATAAATATGCTATAACCCATAGGATAAAAAGAGTACCAGGTTTGTTGAGGGAATTAATTATCAGGTAAATAACAGTAAAATTAAAGTAAATAGGGAACAATAAAGTTCATGACAAAACACAATTACCTCGTACAATAATTTATTAAAACTTAACGATGATAGCGTAAGTTTGCAATTTATCCTCACTTAATATGAGTTTCAAGCACTCGACTAAATTTTCTTGCCCCTTAAAATTTTCGTGCCCAGGGCACGTGCCCTAAGTGCCATTGCGATAATCAGGTCCTGAGTTCACTGTTACTCTATACATAACTTAATTTTTTCTATTCTCCAATATACCTCTTCGTTCATGTACTAAGGTAAAGTTTCTAAAGGTGGCGGTTTAACAGCTATCAGAATGTTTCTGTTAGTGAGTGTTTGCTTCATTTTTACTATAAAAATAATAAAATTAGTTTCTAGTTATAAGTTAATAATAAATGAATTCCACATTGTTGTGATATACATCAAGACAGTAATTTCGGTCATGCATAGTGTGGCACAGTTAGTTGATTTGGATTGGTTAGTGGCCAGTGTTAGAGGGTATGATTTGATTTATTTTCAAACGAAATTTCATTGAAATCTGACCAGTAGTTCTGGAGATAATCAAGGCAAATCTGAAAATTCTTTTAATTTAAAGCGTCCCGGCTGCCGAAAAGAGCGGAATTCAGTCATTACTTTTTCACCTCCGTTGTCCGCCCGTCTTTATAAAGAAGATGCCAAAGGAACCATTACAAACTTACATTCGAGTTTTCTTTCCACACTTGGGTAATATTTTTCCTTCCTTTTTTTCCTTTCTCTTTTCGACTTCTCTCTTATCAGTTGAGTGCCAATGCGCGCGACCTCTTAATGAGCCCTCATAATTCGATCTTCACGCTCGTATGTATTTTGAATGCCACCGGGGGGGGAGGGAAGTCTCCGTGTGTTTCGATACAACACACACGTACCACATAAAGTACAGGGCCGTAAATAAAGAGCGTTTCCACACTTCGAACCTTGTCCCAACACGGCCCGAAACCAGATTCCTAACGCCGCATTTCCCACAAAAAATCTCGCAGCCCGGAATGAAGAATCACAATTTTGCGTGCGACTCTTGCGCCGTTTTATCGGTCGTCGTAATTTTCGATGTTGGCCATTGTATTTCATTCGGCCGGGGAAATTTCCAGTTATAAACTGCCCTTGCTCGCGTCGTTCTATTAAAGTGTTTCCCTCGCCACCGATTTTCTTCCTGATCCTGCCTTCTTCCCCGTTGGCTAACATCCCGGCACGTGCTTAGTGATAGCTTTTTCTTGTGAGATCGGTGAAGCCATCTGTATTTCTTCTGTCTGGCAGAAACGACCTTGGGGTCGAACAGAACGGATCTCTATTCAGGTGACATTTTGATTCGAATTTGTAAAATACAGTGGAATCCTACTTATATGTTTTTCATGGGACCATCGAAAAAAATTGTAAATGAAGTACCATTGGAGTACCATTTATACTTTTTCAACTTTTTTTTTTTTTTTTGAAGATTTTTCACAATCTATGCCTTAGCTGACATGGTAGAATGCTACTTTTCAGAACCGGATTCAAATGTCGCTGCTGGCATGGATGTTCGTAGCCGATCGGGATCGGCTCTAAGCTGTAGGTTACGGTCGTATTATCCATCGTGACAGGGCCGTAGCCAGAAATTATTTTCGGAGAGGGACCAAGGGAAAAAGACATCTTTTATCTCTGAATGATACTTCAATTAATGAAAGGGAAAGTACTGTATTTCTGGAATACAGTACCGGAAATACAGTGCTGTATTTCCGGCCAGCGGCCCAGCAAGACTTTTATGGTCTCAGCGAGTTTTTTTCTAAGAAAATAACTGTACATGTTCATGAACAACTAGGCAGATAGCACATACAGACACAGTAGTGGGACATTGTCTATCTACAAAATAGTCTTTCAAAATTTCGGGGGGGGGACCAGTCCGCCAGATCCCTCCCCCTGCCTACGGCCTTGCATCGTGAGCAAAACAATAGACCGTAGCGTTCCTAATGGTCTAATTTCGAGTGCTAGGGTCTACTTTTTTTGCAACACGAGGGCTAATGAGACCGGGATCTACAGTTTAAAGCCGATTCCGAACGGATAAGAACATCCATGTCTCAGTGGGATTCGAACCCACGAACTCCGGTATCGAAGGCTAGCACCCTAACCAATCGGCCATCGTTCGGTCGTAGCGTTCCAAAACAGCAAGGTTCATAAAGTTCAGATTATGTCTAAAGTTTATTTTATAACAAATAGGTCTTTTTTGCAATGTTCATCTAGTTTTTGCCTTACAATAAACTTGAAAAAAAAAACACTTTTTATTCACTTATCTTCTTTTATAACTGGGTGGTTTCTATTTATATGCTGAAATTTTGATTTAATTCCTTGACTAAATTTCCCACTCATATACACTATAGAAGAACAGAGTTTCACGCGTTGCTATTCTGATGCTTAAAATAAGTTTGCATTCTTTACTTCCTACATATAAGCTTCATATAATTTAAGTAAATGGTATGATTGTTGAAAGCCTTTTAAAAATAGAGAGAGAAAAAAAGGGCATAATTTTAAAAGTCTGTTCAGCTGGGAATAAAGTCAGTGTGAAGAATGGTGTTTTGTTGTTCACATAACCACTTAGCTCGTTTCCCGGCAATCCAAATCATCTGTTTTGCTAGTGTGAGGCTTCTTTGGTGGGCAAAACAAGAAATTTCATCTCTGGTAAGCCGTAATGCGTGAGTTGTTTAGCAGGAATTTTTATTGTGGGTATTTATTCTAAAGGGTTTGAACTAAATGCACTTTCAGGACTTTGTTTCGAAGTCAGCTGTGTGTGTTATGAAATGGGAAAATATTAAATAAAATCCTAACGTACTTTATTTTGCATGTTATATCACTGGAATTCACTGCACCTGACAGCTCAACGTTAAATAAAAGTATTACTAGAAATTATATTTACAAAGATGAATCTTTTTACTTTGAAATAAGAATAGAACTTATATACTCTGTAATTATGTAATAGGTCAAAATTGTTCTTTGTGTTTGGTTGTCTTTTAATGTCTTTTGCTTAATTTTATGTGTTTTTCTAAAAAGAGCTACGAGTTAATGTATCGAATAAAAAAATTCAAGGAGCAATGAAAGAATACATTTGTTGCGCTACAAGTAATGACTGTTACTTGAGTCAAAGTTTGTCCGATTCGGTTTTAACTGAGCAAACATGCAATCGGAAGAACCTGTGTCCGATATAAGTACACCCCTTCCATCACTATAGTCCATGTAAAATCTATTGGCTCTTCAAGGTCACGCTTTCTCGTTTCCCCAGTCATCGGTTACTATGGTAGCGACCAAGATGCATGTGCATTTACACTTATTTTCAGCACTTCAGTTGAGGATTTGATTCCAATACTTTCTTGCTTTTCTTTCTTCTCTTAGATATTTATTTTGCACTTATCTGATATTACTCTCATTTTTTTATCTTTTAATTCATTGTTTTATTTAAATTTTGCTTCATATTTATTTTAAATTTTTATTATTAATTTTTCACTTTATAAAATATTTCCTGTAGTGGCTAGTTTTGATGTTAGAAAACAGTCCAAAATACTGATATTTAACGTAAGCAGATACTTGAAAGGTCTTGTTGAATCCAATCCAGTTGCTACAGTTTTGGAATTGTTTTCGCAAACTCAATAAGCAACTGCTGATGCCCGTGGTATTTCTAAAATAATTTGTGCCGATCCAGAACTGCGACAATATTAAAAAAAAAAATTTCACATAAAAGGCGCGTAACAGAATTAGATGATTTCGACAAAAGTGTCACCTTTTCTGCCTTTAAAATGCCGTTTAACTAAAAAACAGGAAATATTTTTTATTTAGTTTTTAAAGAAAAGTTTAACAATATGTATAAAAAGTTTATAATGAATCATAGATGTTCTTGTAAAAATACAAAAATTTATTTTAATTTAGAATTCTTACTAAAACATTAGGAATCTGTACCTTCTAAAGAAATTTTCACTTTCTAAAAATGTGTCAACAGACCATAAATCTTTAAATACATAATAAAATTATACAAAATATTGTTATTGCATTAAGACCTCTTTCAATTCTTGTAAAATCATAAAATAATTAATACAGTACAATTTTGGAATAGAAACTTTACTACGGTCCACATAACTTCATAATATACTTATTAACATACAACTTAAATTTAAGGAATTTCAGAACTACATTCTCTTAAATAAATTAATTATTAAGAAATACTTTTGATATTTAGATTAAAAGAATCATACAAATATAAAGAACAATAGTGAGAAATTATAACTAATTACTCATTAAAATTAGCGAAATATTCAATCCTCTTAATGATATTAATTATTTCAGTAAATAATGCAACTGTGTGTGGAAAAAAAAATTAGATTTACTTTTTCAGTAGAATTTTTTAAATCTTACGGATTAGAATATAACATACAATTTCAAATTGTAATTTTATGAAATGGGATTATATCTTAAATTTATGAACTTAGAAACTGGTCTGAAATTACTCATAAAATTTTGTGTAAAGTATTAAGTATTCTTCAAAGTGTAGTCTAAATAAACATACTTTCATCATGCACGGAGAGCCCACACGATGCATGACACTCCTTAACACAGTGGGAAAAAAAGAGTAAAATCATTCTCCAACTGTCGTTACCATAGTTACAGTTGGTCATCGGGGAAAAATCAGTGACCTTGAAGTGCCTATTGAGTTTACACAGAGTATAACTAGTTCGTTTCAATGGTTTGTTTTGAACGAATTACAGTTACTCTTCCTTACTTTTAACTGTTACTGAAATCACTGATATTCAGATTTAGGTTCTATAATATTTTTGACTATAAAATACAAACCAAATCATCTAACGATAGGAGGAATTACCATCTATAAAATTCCAGTTGTTTCCTTTATATTACTTCAGCATTTAAACCACAATTTTAAAAACACTGCACCGGTGTAAATAAGAGATACAGTATTTTGTCAGAAATACACTGAACTTGTAAGTATGTTTTTTTTTTTTTTACTTGTTTTCATAAGATGCTTTTCTATTTTGGTTGAAAATAATTTAATATCAACCTTACATTTAATTTTTTTGTTGCATTAACCGAATTTAAAGTAGAATTTTAACTATCAACATATATAATCTGACTTTTCGTAGATCCTTAATAAGGAATCTTTAGTTGTTTTGGAAAAATTAATATTTGCTATCAAAATTTCACATTTGATATTCTATTGTTTCTGACAGTTATTTTGGTCGACACGTAAATATCAGGCTTGCAATTCCGTCACTTTTCTCACCTTTAGTCACTTTTTTTACAATTGATCACTTTTAGTCACTTTTTTTCAATCTGTATCACAGAAAAAGTCTGTTGTTGAAAAAAGAAAATTTGAATTAATAACAAAATATTTTAATAAAAGACCAAAAATGTGATGCTCTAATCTTATTTTTCTTATTAAAATGTAATTAGTCATATGGTTTCCAGAATTTAGTGATTTTAAAAAGTCGTAAAGAAGTTCCTGAAATCTACATTTGTACTGAAATGTACATTTAATACATTACAGTAATTTACGTCAAAGCACACATTTCTCTTTTTCTGTTTCTTCATAATTTTTGTTTAGATACTCTAATCTAGCTATCTCCATATTTCAAAATATCATTAATATATGCAGAAAATTGTGATTATAAAATTAATGTATTGTATGTATTCAAATCTAATTTATAGATTTTCTTGAATAAAAAGAAATGTTTAGTTGTGTTAAACAAAATTTTTAACCTTTTTGTATTTGACTCTAAAATCATGTCTTGCATGAATAATTTGATTTAGAGTTAAAATAAATAGAAAAATCTTAATAATAGCATATGTAATGAAGAGGAGAAAAAAATCGCTTTTTTTTTTCAATGTTTAGTCACTTTTTAGTCCCTTATTCTGTATTATTTTGCACTTTTCTCACCTTTTTGAAAGTACCTCAGCAGTTGCAAGCCTGAAATATTTGGTTTGAAATATAAAAAGAGGTTAGAATTAACTGTTCTGATTTGCTTAATCGTAAATAAGCATCTAAAATATTTTATTTATTTTTTATAGAAGTGTAGCTTTCGTTTAATTTAATGTCATTAAATTCGATATACTCTACAGTTAATTTTTATGTAAGTATAATGAATCTGTTATTTAAGTGTTAATGACTTATTTGTCTGTAAATCTTTTCAACTAATATGGACTATTTAACAGTTCTAAACATCTCGTTTAAAATTAGTACTTATTTCTGAAGTAATATTATGCGCTACATTTATCGTTATTATATGTATGTAGCACTTTTACACTATTTCTTACTACTCTACTGCTCTATAAACACGTGTTTGAATGTCACTTTATTATTGCAAAATACTTATAATTTCATTGGCTTTTAATGAACCCATTGTGCTCCAATGTCAAGTCTGACGTAACATCATCTTTCTTGTGTAGCAAGTACAACATCCAGTGTGACTCGACAGGGATATTAAATTTAAGAATTACTGCTATTTAACTCAATTAAATCACATTTATTTAACTCAATTAAAATTATTATGTCGCAATAGATGATATAGCACAGTCATTAATTTGGAACAGACTACTGGGAATAAGGAAAATTAATTTGGAAAGCAAAGGGTTATTTCATCTTAGATAATTTTAAATGTAACTCAAATCAAAACATGCAGTTACAAAAAGCTTTTGATTAGCTTCTATTATTCTCACGAAAAAAGAGGTTTTCGTAGACTTGCTAGACATTCAGACCCAATCTGACCACAGATTACTATTTGTCGAGCTGACATGAAAGCAGTACTGCTACTCTATTTCTTACTGCCATACTGCTCTATAAACATGTACTTGAATGCTGCTTTTGCATTACTTAACTCCAATTTTGTTCAATGTGTTATTCTAACGAATGTAGAACATTTCTTTCAGGTAGCGTATCTATAATTTCATTCGCCTATAATGAACTTTAATGTATCATAGATGGTTTTAATTGTAATCCCAATCAGAACAGATAAGCGCAAAAGCTAATGATTAGCTTTTTTTATGCTCATAAAATATATATTAGTAGACTTGCAAGGTATTCAGGCTGTCTGATCGCAGATAGTTATTAGTGCACTTTTATGTATGTAGTATTGTTCCACTATTTCTTACTGCTTTACTCCTCCTTATACACTTATTTGAATACCACTTTGGTATTATTAAATTCCAAATTTTTTCATTAGTTTATTCTAACGTTTCGTACGAATATTTCTTTCAAGAATGTTTCTTTCAGGTAGAACACATGGAATGTCATTCATATTGGATGAAATTTAATGCATTTTAGAGGGTCTTATATGTAACGCGAATCATAACTATCGAGCACAAAAGCTATGGATTAGTTTCTATTGTACTCATACAATATGTATTAGTAGACTTTCGAAGTATTCAGACCGTCTGATTGCAGATAATTATTAGTAAACTTGTATGTAGTGTTCTTATACTGTTTCTTACTACGTTATTGCTTTGTAAACACGTACATGGTACACATTTGGTATTACTGGATTCCAAATTTGTTCATTAGTTTATTCTAACGAATGGTATGAATATTTCTTTCAAGAATGCTTCTTTCTGGTAGAACACATGCAATTTCATTCCTGTCTAAAAAGCATTAAATTTGATGAAATTTACTGCCTTTTAGATAGTCATATGTAACGCGAATCATAACCGTCGAGCACAAAAGCTATGGATTAGTTTCGATTATGCTCATACAATATGTATTAGTAGACTTTCGGGGCATTCACGTTGTCTGATTGCAGATAATTTTTGGTAAACTTGTGTGTAGGGTTCTTACACTATTTCTTACAGCGTTACTGCTTTGTAAACATGTACTTGATTGCGTTTGGTATTACTGAATTCCAAATTTGTTCATTGAGTTATTCTAACGAATCGTATGAATATTTGTTTCGGGAATGTTTCTATCTGGTAGAATACCTATAATTTTATTCGCTTTTAATGAACTTTAATGTATCTTAGATGATTTTAAATGTAACCCGAATCAGAACAGTCGAGCACAAAAGCTATTGATTAGCTTCTATTATGCTCATAAAATATGTGTTAGTAGACTTGCGAGGCATCCAGACTCGATGCGACCGCAGATAACTATTAGTAAACTTTTAAACTAGATTCCAAAACCCTGCATTAAAGGGATGAGCATACCTCTGTTGCCATGGTGGTAGGGCGTTTTTATCGAACGCTCATCTTCCACGTACGCGGCAGGCTGCGAGAGAGGGACAAGCTTTGGCTTCATGGGGGTAATTTGAAGGAAGTTAATGATCTTCCGATGGAAATGCCTGGCCTAATTGACCCCGAAGAGGGCCATAATAAAAGTCCGCTGATCCCGGCCTTCATTCTACGCATCCGCCTGTTTTTTTATTTTTTTAAACAAGCTCATCGGATTTGAATAATTTTGTAATTAGACTTTTTTGTGTTAAGATAGGCGCTGCCGTTATTATCATAGCAGATGGATGGACTGTGAATCCAGTCCTAATCGAAGTTGGATAATAAAAATCATTCTATTCCATTCATCCATCAGAAAAATTTCTGCTCGCATTTTGTACATTGTTATGGAGTTCTTTATCTACTGCGAAATGGATTCGAGGGGAAGAAATAAGTATTGCACGTAGTGCCTTTTAGTGATTGTGTTTCATTTGTAGCGGGAGTGTGTAACGTTATCTGCCACCGTTGATTGTTCTTTTTTCTTTGTAGGTATGATAATCGTACAGGAATCCATTTTCGTAGTAGTTAAAAAAATACAGGGGAAATACCAGTGGCATCTGAAAACACACATGAGATAATATAAAAGAAGAGAAATGGGTATTTACAAACAATGACTAAGATTTCTTGATATATTTATCGTCTTGGATAAGTCTCTATCCTATTGTTGTGTTCAATTTCAAAAGACTCTTTTAGGCTATTATGAAATTTTTTTAACACACCCAACTTAGTCTTATTCAGGATTGTCTAGTTTATTCTTATGAGAGAGAAAGAGGTAGTAGTTCAGCAATCTTGATAGAGTCGGATATATAGATTAGAATTTAGATTTCAAAATCACCACTTGATGTTTGAATTATTGGTATATGGAACTTTAATGATGGGCTTTATGAACACTTAAATACATCAACTTCCCGGAGCCCAAATTCTTTTCTCACAGTTACATCTACTGATTGCATACTTACATGTGTGGCAGAAGTTAAATTTTGGAATTTTGTTTGGATGCTGTATGGATTCACTGTGATATTGGCTACTGAGCTAAATGAAAGAAATTAAGTGGTGTATTTTAATAAATTTTAGTAATTTTTCAATTGCCATTTCATTTTCATTTTCAATTGTTAAATTTATTGATATTTTCTTGAGGACTCACAAAATTGTAACATAAATCCATTTTTTTTTTGGCACAATCAACTGTAAATTGAACGACATTTAAGCGCCTTTAGTAGTCCTTCTACATTTTTACATATGTAATTCGAACATTCTTTACATAGCTGGTATAAAGATGCGAAGTGTTATCATTTACCGAGTATTCTTCTTCCATGTCTCTGTTATTTTGTAGAAAATTAGATTCCGACATTGTTACTCTATCGTATTTTTAATTTACTCATAATAAGTAGTGGCATTATCTTTTTCTATAATATTTCCTAGCAACAAACTACTCATCTCAATAATTATACTCATCGGTGTGTTGAAATAGAGATTTACTCCTTGATTTCCTTACAGAACCGTTATTGCTTTAACATCATTCTTTACCACTATTTTTTGTTAAAACTGCTGAATCTACTACCCTTCCTAAAAAATGAATAGATCTCAGACATGTGTGTTTTTGAGATATAAAGTCTGACGAATACTTTTTCACGTTTCTTCACCTCCGGTTTAAGTCGCTGAATTTTTTTTTTCTTCCACAAACTACTCATCTCAATAATTATACCCATCGGTGTGTTGAAATAGAGATTTATTCCTTGATTTCCTTACAGAAACCGTTATTGCTAAAACATCATTCTTTACAACTATTTTTTGTTAAAACTGCTGAATCTACTACCCTTCCTAAAAAAGGAATAGATCTCAGACATGTGTGTTTTTGAGATATAAAGTCTGACGAATACTTTTTCACGTTTCTTCACCTCCGGTTTAAGTCGCTGAATTTTTTTTCTTCTGCAAAAATTTCACTTTACAGGAGAAACGAGAATTTAAAGGGCGTTGATCGTCTCTGTAACCCATAATCCAGAGTCTACTCCTAAATTATCTGAGAAAGGTTATTTAAAGCTATTGTTAGTTTGCTTTCCATTGTCCTTTGCTAATTATAGAGAATGAAACCATCGAAGACCACGGGAAAATTTATTTTAGCTATGTGATACCAGTATTAATGAACTCTCCTGTTTGAAGTTGTAATTTACTCATAGTCCCCTTTTGACTTTTTTTATTCCAAGTGTCTCTCTTGCAAGGGAAGGATATCATTGGCGAAAATTCCGTACAACGAAACTAAACAATTTTATTAATATAGCCTTCCCGAAAATTTCATTTATCACTGATTAGTCACACGTAAGATAGGTGGAAATTCAGTTCAGACTTATTTTATTTTGTTTTGAATATTGAAAACCTTTACTTTCGGAATTTTACATTCAAAATGTCTCCCAACAGAGCCCTTTTTTTTCACGAAATTTTGATGGGCGAAAATTTAAATATAAAATAACAATGCTGTAATGATATTGGAAATTGAATGTAAATTGTAGACAGAGGAACTAAGAACATTTGTTGAGCTCTATTAAGTAATCTTACAATGAGGAAAAAATAACTTTTTTAAATTTATATACTATGTTTTAAGTTGGAAATATTCTTTAGTAATCCTTGTAGATACATTGATTCACGTTTATGTGAAAGGCAGTTTTAAATAATCTATTCTTTTACAGCGTTTGCTGATTGTAGTTTATTTCCTTTGAAAACTAAATTTATTTACTTTAGGGGATTGTTTTTTTTTCTGTGATACATTCCTATTTATTATAAGGCAAAATGATTTCTTTTAGCTTATTAACACGGCGAAAAATCTTATCATTATCATTTTCTGTTATTGCATTTGTTAATTTTCGTACTATCTATTTTTTTCCTTTTAAAATGAGCTCAACATAGGTTGTCATATTTTGGTTCTCGCTTTTTTTTATTTCTTTATTTCTTCAAAGTAAATATGTGGATAGC
>CM063505.1:60710714-60735714 GCA_032207245.1 Pardosa pseudoannulata | reverse complement strand
AATTACAAAATAATTGAATGTATTTAGATTAAAATTTATATATTTAAGTTTAGGTAATCAGTGTGCTGAATATACTTGATAGATAAGATGTTAGATGTTATAACAAACTATTCTATGTATATTTAAAAAAAAAAAAAAAAAAAAAACATAAAAACATAAAAACATAAAAACAACAATTAAAATTAGTATTCAGGAAAAAATAAATAAAAATCCGATTTAAATAAAAAAAAATCTAATTTAAATCAAATAAATCTGATTTTTTTTATTAAAAAAAATTAATTTTTTTCTATCATTGTAAGTAGTTATATTGTTCGTCTTACACGTATGTTGCCATAAATCACCCTTTTGTTATATAATGAGGAAGAATAAAGGAAACAATTCTTTGTATAACATTCCACAAAAAGAAAGGGAAGGATGTATGAGGTCTTCAATTTCAGTCCTCTCGGTCATCTCATAGCAACCGAAACCTTAACAATGACCTAAGATGATTAAAATCACTCGGGAAGATTTGTTAAAAATGGAGCTTGATTCATTGGGTTGACGTATCAAATGGTTTACATTATGGAAAATAACTTCTATATCAAATTGCAGGTACGTGCCATACACAAAACGTAACTCTTCACTTTTTTTTTTAAGAATTAGGTTGCGTATTATACACGAGTATGTACGGTATAAGGTTATACCAGGAGTGGCCAACCTGCGGCTCACGAGCCACGAACGGCTCTTTGAAGGATTATTGTGGCTCTCGATAAATGTTCCCGAGTTCGGTTTGGTTTAGTTTGGAGTGCTACGGTCTACTTTTTGCAACACTAGGGCTAATGCGTCCGGGACCTACAGCTTAAAGCCGATTCCGAACAGCTACGAAGATCCATGCCACAGTGGTATTCAAACCCATGGACTCTGGTACCGAAGGCCAGCACCCTAACCAATCGGCCATTGTTCGGCTGTTCCCGAGTTCCCTTTTCATTTTTGTGTTATTATATATATAAAAAAAATTACAACTGATGAAGTTCCGGCAATGCTGGGTAAAAAAATCGGTCTTATTGTCCTTTTAAGAGATGATTCTCAAATTCTACAATTCATACCGATTCACTGCATAATTCACCAAGAATATCTCGTTACAAAATATTTAAAATATCCTGATGTTAAGAAAACAGTGCAATACATAATAAATCACATTCACACCAATGCAAAAAATCATCGACAATTAAAAAAAAATTCCTTGAAAAATTAAAGGACGAAGAACTTCCAAATGACATTCATTAAATATAATTTCTGTAAAAAAATGTTTTAATACCTTTTTTTGTATTCTTTTAAATAAGTATTTAATTGCGGCTCGCGAAAAATATCAAATTTTGAAAAATGGCTCGGACTACCAAGGAGCTTGACCACCACTGGTATATACTATATAAAAGCATTTAAGAGTATTTTGTTTTAATGGATAATGACTAGCTTCAGATCTCGCATAAATTTCTTCCTCTTCTAGCATGAGTGCCAGAAAATGCATTTTTTTTCTTATGAAGAGAGGTACATTATGATTAATAGACCATCATTAGTATGTCTTGGAACAACACTTATAAAAGCCCGAAAAAGAAAAAAGATGTATGATGCAAGATCAATTTAGGAAACAGTCATAACATCCAGCTGGAGTGAATTTTGTAAATATGTCATCATTCAGACTTTTCTGTCCAGTTTTCAGATGGTGTTCTGCTTGCCAACAGATCACATTTAAAAGCCGTGATATATATTTGATGAACACTATACTTAATAAAAAAGAACACATCTAACTTACAGACTAACAACATTAGAGTATTTTCAATTTTTATTCTAATTTTGCTTATTAACAAAGCTGTTTTGGACGGGTTTGCTTGCTTCCGTATGTAAGAAAATTGTATAGATTATTTATTTTTACTGAAATAATTATAAAATAATGATAGATTGGAGGAAGACAAAACATATGTGTTTCATTTTTACGGAATTTTTTCCATAGTGTATATATATTGTAGAAATTCCCCAAAAGATTTAAATATTAAGGATCAGTCAGTATATATGAAAATCCTTGTACCTTCATTCCCACTGAATTAGTTAAGTGAATATATAGCAAAAAGTTCTTCATTATGCTAGAGAATATTATCAGAAACAAGCAATTTTGCTGTCTGGGTATTTTTTAACACCTGTTACGACCGTTGGCTTTTTCCTCTGCATGCACATATGTAAGTGTCTATGTTCTACTTTCCATTTTGAAATAAGTATAAATTATACTTGAACAACTGTTTGCGGTGGCAAATTTTAAAGCGTGGATTTCAAATCTACTTAACTTTGTCAATCATATTTTGCAAATTAAGACAAAACATATGAAAAATCCCGCTTTATATCCAAATTGGAGAGGATGGACGAGTTTTGATGCAGTTTGACTTTATGGCCAGAATTTCGGGAAAGGAAAAAAAGAATCCCACCTGTTGCCTTTCGAGCAGAAGCAATGGGGAGGGAAATACCGTAATCTCTTGCTAGCTGCTAAGCCGAGCCTCTGATTTTTGAAGGACTTCTGTCTCAACAAGCATAATAAACTGTAGCTAGAAATACCGAAACCGCAACTTCTTTTCCCGTTATAACTGCTCGAAGGGGAAAATCTGTCTGACACTGTTGCCGAAGCCCCCCGTATCTACCTTTCTCTTCGGAGCGGAAGGGAGGGGGACCGAATATTGCGTCAAGCAGCAATCGTCTACCCCCCTTGCGTCGTCTGCGCTCAAGCCTTTCGCTACCCGTCCCGGAGGTCATTGGCACCGGCTTATGTAGCCTGGGGTCGGCCAATCAGAATGGGCGACATTAATGTGGACATGATTCTACCCTCCCTGCTTCCCCTTGTCTTGGGAAGAGTCCATACATTGTAGATATCGAGAATCGTGATATTTGTAGCCTCGATTGTTGTTCAATTGTTCGCTCGCTTCAAGGATGTTCACTGCAGGAGGAGGGAGAAGTCTGTAATTTCATTAGCCTCTGTTCTCCAGAAATTACTTTTCTCACAGATTGACAGAACTTGGAGCGAATTTGATTTCTGAGAACACGGATAAAATAATAGATCCGATTTAGAAAAGGAAATGGATTAGACATTAAACCATTTTATTATGAACAGCTTTTCTCCTGTTATCTAAACGATTAGTAAAACAGATTTTTTTTAGAGATTAAGTTGGCGTTCACATACTGATCAACAGTTTAATAACGTATGATAATACCTCAACACCTTGGCATACTGGTAAAAATAGTTAATGACAATAGGTTTATTAACATCACAGCTGGCTAACTGAAGAATTCCTATTTAAATATCCGATAAAATTAAGTATCAAAATTTTACATAAAACATACAACAAAGTATAAATTTATTTCTTAGTAATGCAGAAGGTAGACTTCGTATAGCTGAAATTTCCATGCAAACGTGCTTATTATATAGCTAAATATGGTATTTATTGGCAGGATAGTAATCTATTTTATCTTCTGACATCACAAATATACATTTAGAAAAGCAAAACAAACAAACAAACAAAAAACCCCTTACATTCCAATTTGAAGTCTTTCTGTTTATGGACAATCATCAATATTTTAATTAAAAACGAAAGTAGTGGTTATTAAGTTATAACAATATATTCATTTATTGGATATTTTACATAACTTTTGTGCTTACATTTATATAAATTTAGGGAAAATAAATATTTTTAGCTATTTCTAGTTTTTATCTGTAGACTGTAAATGAAATACATTCTTCAGAAATCAGTTATATTCGTTTTATGCATTTTGTTATCAAAGTAAAAGTCTCGTCTCTTATTTATCTGAAGCTTTAAGTTAAGCTAAGGTAACTGAGTTAAGATAAATTGACAGTGTAGTAGTTGGCTTAGTATTAATCATAAATAGTTACATACTTTTGTTAAGAAAAAATGTTGGGGAAAATCGGAATATTTTCCTTATAGCTGAAATTTTCATGCAAATGTGCTTATTATATGGCTAAATATGGTATTTACTTTATTTGTAGTATGGTAATCTATTTTGTCTTCTGACGTCACAAATATACATTTGGAAAAACAAAACAAATAAAAAAACCCTTACATTCCCATTTGAAGTCTTTCTGTTAATGGACAATCATCAATATTTTAATTAAAAACGAAAGTAGTGGTTATTAAGTTATAACAATATATTCATTTATCGGATATTTTACATAACTTTTGTGTTTACATTTATATAAATTTAGGAAAAATAAATATTTCTAGCTATTTCTAGTTTTTATCTGTAGACTGTAAATGAAATACATTCTTCAGAAATCAATTATATTAGTTTTATGCATTTTGTTATCAAAGTAAAAGTCTTGTCTCTTAGTTATATGAAGCTTTAAGTTAAACTAAGGCAACTGAGTTAAACTGACAGTGTAGTAGTTGGCTTAGTATAATTCATAAATAGTTACATACTTTTGTTATGAATAAATGTTGGGGAAAAATCGGAATATTTTCCTTATAGCTGAAATTTTCATGCAAATGTGTTTATTACATGGTTAAATATGGTATTTGCTTTATTGGTAGGATGGTAATCATTTTTGTCTTCTGACGTCACAAATATACATTTAGAAAAACAAAACAAACAAAAAACACCTTACATTCCCATTTGAAGTCTTTCTGTTTATGGACAATCTTCAATATTTTAATTAAAAACGAAAGTAGTGGTTATTAAGCTATAACAATATATTCATTTATTGGATATTTTACATAACTTTTGTGTTTACATTTATATAAATTTAGGATAAATAAATATTTCTAGCTATTTCTAGTTTTTATCTGTAGACTGT
Organism: Pardosa pseudoannulata; assembly: GCA_032207245.1. Lineage (NCBI taxonomy): Eukaryota > Metazoa > Arthropoda > Arachnida > Araneae > Lycosidae > Pardosa > Pardosa pseudoannulata. The sequence goes on along the minus strand of CM063505.1, from coordinate 60,730,886 downwards.
AAATGAAATACATTCTTCAGAAATCAGTTATATTCGTTTATGCATTTTGTTATCAAAGTAAAAGTCTTGTCTCTTAGTTATATGAAGCTTTAAGTTAAACTAAGGCAACTGAGTTAAACTGACAGTGTAGTAGTTGGCTTAGTATAATTCATAAATAGTTACATACTTTTGTTATGAATAAATGTTGGGGAAAAATCGGAATATTTTCCTTATAGCTGAAATTTTCATGCAAATGTGCTTATTATGTGGCTAAATATGGTATTTGCTTTATTGGCAGGATGGTAATCTATTTTGTCTTCTGACGTCACAAATATACATTTAGAAAAACAAAACAAAACAAAAACAATCCTTACATTCCAATTTGAAGTCTTTCTGTTTATGGACAATCATCAATATTTTAATTAAAAACGAAAGTAGTGGTTATTAAGTTATAACAATATATTCATTTATCGGATATTTTACATAACTTTTGTGTTTACATTTATATAAATTTAGGATAAATAAATATTTCTAGCTATTTCTAGTTTTTATCTGTAGACTGTAAATGAAATACATTCTTCAAAAATCAATTATATTTGTTTTGTGCATTTTATTTTCAACGTAAAAGTCTCGTCTCTTAGTTTTATGAAGATTTAAGTTAAACTAAGGTAACCGAGTTAAACTGAGAGTGTAGTGATTGATTGAAAAGTTTGTAACTAGTATTAATCATAAATAGTTACATACTTTTGTTATGAAAATAAGTTGCGGAAAATAGGAATATTTTACTTAAATTAAAATTAATATTCCATAGAAAAAAAATCTGGCTCACTTTGACATATTTTTTGAAATGAACAGTTAACGATTTGAAATGTACTCCTGATCACTATGACGGTTGACACCTAATTTTTTTCAAAATGTGACTTTTAGCGCTACAGAATGATTGCCTTTGAAATGTAACCACATACTGAACTAAATAATGATTACATGGAAAAAATAATGATCGCGGAAATACTCGTTAGTTATTATCTGTAGACTGTAAATGAAATACATTCTTCAGAAATCAATTATATTTGTTTTGTGCATTTTGTTTTCAATTTAAAAGTCTCGTCTCTTAGTTATATGAAGATTTAAGTTAAACTAAGGTAAATGAGTTAAGTTAAACTGAGAGTGTAGTGATTGGCTTAGTATTAATCATAAATAGTTACATACTTTTGTTATAAAAAAATGTTGAGGAAAATCGGAATATTTCACTTAAATTAAAATTAATATTCTAGGGAAAAAAACTGGCTCACTTTGACATATTTTTTGAAATGAACAGTTAACGATTTGAAATGTACTCCTCTGTTCACTATGACGGTTGACATCTCATTTCTTTCAAAATATGACTTTTAGAGCTACAGAATGATTGTCTTTGAAATGTAACCACGCATTGAACTAAATAATGATGCATGGAAAAAAGAATGATCCCGGAAATACTCGTTAGTTATTATCTGTAGACTGTAAATGAAATACGTTCTTCAGAAATAAATTATATTTGTTTTGTGCATTTTTTTTTTCAAAGTGAAAGTCTCGTCTCTTAGTTATATGAAGATTTAAGTTAAACTGAGAGTATAGTGATTGACTTAGTATTAACCTCTTAATGCACAGTTTTTTATAAAAAGGCCGGCCAAAAGAAATCAATTTTTTTAATGTAAAAAACACAATTTAGAACGTTGTCTTGTCAAGAAAATTACAAAAATACAAAAATAATCAAAATTTTTATTACAATTTTGGATTTTGATAACATTGCATAAAATAGTCGACTATTGTAATATTCGACTATTACTTCACAAGGAAGAGATAAGTCATAAGTGATAAGTAGAAAAAAAATATATTTTATACTTGAATAAGTAAGTGTTTCATTGCTTACAATCCCATGTAAATGATAAATATAAATAAAACGATTTTTTTTTTCTTTCACATTATTATTTTCAATTCTCGATTGCATTCGAGTGTGAGAAATTATAGCAACATAAAGTGCAAAGCTCGAATTATCTCGAATTTGCACAGTTTGGCGAGTTTAGCGCGCTCGAGTTAACCCGAGTGTGCACATTAAGAGGTTAATCATAAATAGTTACAAACTTTTGTTATGAAAAAATATTGTTGAAAATCGGAATATTTCACTTAGAGTAAAACTAATATTTCAGAAAAAAAAGGGCTTACTTAAACTGACATATTTTTTAAAATGACCAATTAACGATTTGAAATGTACTATTCTATTCACTATGACGGCTGACATCTCATTTCTTTCAAAATGTGACTTTTAGCGCTACAGAATGATTGTGTTTGAAATGTAACCACGCATTGAACTAAATAATGACTGCATGGAAAAAAAAAAAGAATGATCCCGGAAATACTCGTTAGTTATTTTTGAAGTGCATTTTCAGCGACGGTACTTTTTGGGCTGTCAACATTCAATAACTGGTTGTAGACATCTTGAGCATATTTGTTAATATTTGTACGTGTGTACAATTGAAATACATCGCCTCTTATTTCATTTGTGCACTAAAAAGGTCCCTCTATTACGGTTAAATTGTTTGAAATAACAGCTAAGTGTGACAGGTATGAATAACAGGTATGGGTTCTATAAAACTTGACTTTATGAATGGAATACTTAAAAATGAATAAAAAAATAATGTTTTTTTAAAGTCATAATAATAAAACGTGACTGGGGTAATATTATGTATTTTGTTAGAGTATTAAGTGCAATAACAATATCAAGGATTTGTTTAGTTTAAATTCATTGCTATGCAAATGTTAAGTTTTTCTATTTATGTTGGTATGTTATTGAATTAATATTGTAATATATATATATATACGTATATGCTTTCCTGTTATCTATTTTTTAAAAATATAATTATAACTTGTCTGTGCTACTTTTGTTTCAAATATGTTATTTCAAAAACTAACAAACGTGTATATTTAATATTCTACTTTTTTTTTCCAGGTATGTATATTTTGGTTTTACGTGTGGAGAATGTATATTTTTTCAAGTTTGACTTCCAAAAAATGTTTATTCAAGTGCATTCGTTGAAAGAGATGAATATTAAAGTCCAATTTGTAAGTAGTCTGTAAAATTATCTAATTCTTTATATTCTCGATATATAAAAAAACATTTATACTAAGAAATGCTTTTATTGATGAGAGTTAAAAAAATTATTTGTCATAATGTTGTGAACATATTACCTAATTGTGTTTTCACAAAATTCTACAGGTTCAACAGGTTATATGTAGATACTAGTTTATATCAGCTTAGTTCATTCTCTTTTCTTATTTATTGTTGTTTCATATTTGATACTTTGAAAATACTTCAAAAGTTTAAAAAGTTTTAAAAAGTTTAGCTTCTCAGAAGAATCTAAATCTTTCTCTGGGAAACAAACCTTGCGATATATATATATACATATATATATATACATACACACATACATACATACATACATACATATATATATATATATGTATATATGTAAACCATTTTTTATATCACTCCTTCACAAGGAGAAAGCTCAACAGCTATAAGTAATGAGAATGCAGTCAGGCTTCATATTTAAGAGAACTCAGAAGTCTAATTTTAAACTTTATTTCAGAGCGGCAACACCGCACATCTATCCTTCTGGACAATATACAATCAAAAGCCACAGAGTTCACTCTGCTCTGACACAAGTACACCCAAGAGCACTGACAACAAGAATTTTCCCCACAACAAAAACAGCTTAATAAGCGAATTAAATGCAATATCAGCAAAACGCGAAATCATGTTTTGCCACCAGCTTGAAAACTGCTCTATACACAGAAAGTTTACAGTTTTATGACAGAAAGGAATGTTAAGTGGAAAATACTCCGTTGATTAAACCATTTAGAGGCTGGTAAAGATATTTAAATGAATTAAAATTGGAGAGAGGAGGCTTTTGAAGAAATATTAAAGCTAAATAATTTTGATATATTACATATATATATATATATATATATATATATATATATATATATATATATATATTACATATATATATATATATATATATATGCGTGTGTATGTATGTATATGTATATATGTAAAAAGAGGATTTATAAATTTTTAATAAAAATAGACAGTGTTCATTGCTAGGAATGTTACCTGATATCATTCTTTTACTTTCACTATTTTAAACGATTGCTCTCTAAATTATACCTTGTGGACTGTAGCCTAGAGCTAGGCCTGATATGCAGACACACACACACACATGCGTATGTATGTTACATGTGTCCCATTCGCAAAAACAGTACTGTGTTCAACTAATAAGTATAAACGGAAATCCTGGTGTTTTTTCCATCCCGCCCCTTTTTTTAAAGTACGCGTGAAAATAAATCACAAAACCGTGGACAACCATTATTTTTCAATGATTGAGTGATTTATTAGTCTTTATTATCCTTCTAACCCCTCGGAGTGAAAATGGCCCTCGATGGAGTAGAGCGGGCCCACTGAAAGTTAATGATTTGTATCTCATTTCTCGGAAGCTCTGTGGTTCCATTATTTCCAACCCATTGCATCGAAGTATGAGCCACAACAGGTCTACAAGGGATGAAACCATGCGTGAAAAATAGCTATTCATTATATTTTACCCTCTCCAAGTGCTTTGTCTCTTCTTGTCTGTATCGTCGTAGAGCCAGAAAGAAGCCGGTGCTTTCGAAACGTTTTGTTTCATGCTGCAGCGATCTGGTAAATAGATTTGTTCGAGGATGGTAATGATATGTGAAACTCCTGTTGAAAGGAGGAATGATCTTTGTAAAAGGAATAATACTCGCAGCTTGTAGCGGATCAAAATGGACAGATTTTTAACTTCATTATGAATAGCTGTCGATCTTTGATCGTGACAAGATTTCCATTCCGCGCTATTCTTTCATTATGGTGGGAAATGTTAGCACGAGTGTATTACCACGACAATAGGATCTTTTTGTCCGATTTGAAGAGCGGGCAAAATGACAACTGTGTTAAAGACCATACATTTCGGAAAATGATTTAAATTTCAAACAATTAACTTATAATTGTCCTGTAAATACGTTCGTAATATATAATCTGATTCATGATAATTCGCACTTTTAGATTTAAAAATTTACAATTTCCAAAATTATCCAGCCATTTTCTTTTAGTTGTTGAGCGATATACACTGGAACTTTGATCTGTTGTTTCCACATTAGTTGTCTATTAGTTATTCACATTAGTTATTCACATTAGTTTTCACATTAGTCACATTAGTTGTTCATTAGTTGTTCTACATTAGTTATCCTACATTGATCATTCCATTCATTTGGTCCTCAATTTATTACCATAGAACCAATATTATTTTTGGCCATAGAACCAATGTTATTATTATTATTATTATTTTTACATTTTTTTTTGGCGTTTACCATTGAAAAATGGAGCTGAAAAAAATTGGTAGCAAACGAAGCCATGTGCCCACTACGTGTCCCAAGAACAAGCTGTAGCTCTGGCCAAACGTGGATTTTAATTTATCTTTGCTATCGTAGTTGTGTTCAAACATAACCCAGTAAGATTATTCTGACTTAGACCTCACCAGACATAACACTAAGTGAAATCAGGACATTAGGTTAATAATATTAAAAGAACTTTTTTATTTCAAACTTTTTAATTGCCAATTAATTAATTTAATAGTTGTAAATGATTGAAGAAAATTACTTATATCAACATAGAAAGCTTTATTTTGCCGTATTAATTTTCAAGTTTTAATTATATTTAGGTGATTGTGAAGAAAGAAGTTCTGCTATTAGAAAAAATGTTATTTTACTAAACAAATTCATAATAAGGGAAAAATCGGTGAAGATTAAAATGGATTTTTTAGTGATCACCCAAAAAAATAACAATTAATATTCAACAAATTTGCCGTTTCCCCCTTTTCACTGTTTTGTTTGACTTTCTATAAGACCTCTTTATGTGTGTTATATTGGACAATTCGTAGAACCATACTAGAAATTATATTAAGAGTGAAATAATTAAAACCTCATTAAACTCAACATTTTCGTTTTGTAAGTCATTCATATAGCTTTTGATGAATAACCATTCTTAATGAAGACTCTTGAAACTTTAAAAACTTTTGCTCAGTAACTTGTCATACAATTATGTTAATTCGCATGTATGTAAACTTTCTGCCTCATGTGGTTGAATTTTCAATTTAATTATAATTGCACATTCCTGTATGGATTTAAAAAAATATTTTTGAATCAAGGAACTGTGTTGCCACATTTTATTCGTTCTTCGCTGTTATCTAATGTACATTTTATCTAAACTGATTGACGGTGAAATAATTATTTTTTCATTATAAATCTCAACAAGCATATTTTCTTAGTCGCTCATTAAGTTTTTAAATACTAACTCTTCTTAATGCAGATTATATTTTAATAATCTCATGTCTTCTCAATTATGGGTCATAGAGATTATATAAATTCTCCAGTAAGTTAACTTTCTGTCACATTTAGTCAAATTTTACTTTTAATTGAGTTAACATTTTCCAACACATTTCTGGGACAAATTTTTTAAATCTCCACAGAACTGTTTTCGCATTTTGCAATTATTATTATTATTATTATTTTTTTTTTGCATATTCATCAATCATTTCTAATTCTTAAGAATGAAACAATTTTTCATTCTTAATTATATATTGCTATTCTTTTTCATCATTAACTCAACAAAAAGTTTCTCTTTGTTATTCATTCACAATGTTTTTAATTACGAATACTTCTTAATGCTTAAGATTTTCATGTTCTTTTGCTTAATAATGTGTCATACACACTTTACAAATTCTTTTGTATGTAAAATTTCTGCTCCATCTAGCCAAATACTATATTTAATTGTGATTGCACATTCCAGGATAAGAATAAATAACTTTCCAGAACTCTACCAACTATGTCCCTGCATTTCATTTGTTTTTTCCAACATAATCATCCATCATATCTAATCTTTAAGAATGAAACAATTCTTCTTTCTTAATTAAATATTAGGGTTATTTTTCATCATAAAACTCAACAAAGTTTTCTCTTAGTTATTCATTCATTAAGATTTTAATTAACAGCCCTTCTTACGCAGGTGATTCTTTAGAGTTCTGAAGTCTTCTACTTAATGTGTCATACACATTTTACAAATTCTTTTGTACCTAAACTTTCTGTCCTATCAAATAAAATCCTATATTTATTTGTGTTTGCACATTCCTAGATAAAAATAAATTAATTCCGAAAACTCTACCGAATTATGTTTCTATATCCCATTTGCTTTTGTCTCAATTCTTTTTTCATCAGAAAACTCAACTAAGATTTTCTCTCAGTTATTGAGATTTATAGAATAACCTCTATTAACGCAAAAAATGCTCTATAACTCACATGAATTCGACTTGTTAATGTCATATAGTGTTTCAAGTGCGTAAACTTTTTGTTTTATACGGCCAAATTCTTTAATTTTATTGTTATTGCTCCCACGATGAAGTTAAAAATAAATAAATACCTTTAACTCTGCAGAACTGTGTTTCCCCACTTTCATCGCCATTTTCTATTATATTACCCATACTATTATATACGGCCAAATTCTTGACTTTTATTGTTATTGCTTCCACGATGAAGTTAAAAATAAATAAATAAACACCTTTAACTCTGCAGAACTGTGTTCCTACACTTTCATCACCATTTTCTATTATATTACCCATACTATTATATACGGCCAAATTCTTGATTTTTATTGTTATTGCTTCCACGATGAAGTTAAAAATAAATAAATAAATACCTTTAACTCTGCAGAACTGTGTTCTCACACTGTCTTTACCATTTTCTATTATATTCATCCATCATATTTAATCCTTAATAACGAATAATTCTTTTTTCATCATAAAACTCAAGAAACTTTTTTTTGTTAGTTATTCATTAAATGTTTAATTACTAACCCTTCTTAACGCAGATGACTCTCTAAAACTCTTCCTCTCACTAATGTGTCATACAGTTTTTGCAAATTCTCCTGTACGTAAGCTTTCTGTCCCATCGACTTGGCTGCGGAACGTTTTTACACCGCCCGAGGGGCATTTTTTTCAGCAGATTATTATTCTCATCGCTATTTTCCAATATGAATTTATATCCACTGACCTGCTGTAGTCTTCTCGTCTTGGCTTAAGGGCTTCCTGGCTTTCATTTTTATTATTTATTTTTATACGAAGCAGTTTTCTGTCATTATTATTATTATTATTTTATTTTTATTTTTTTTTTGCTATTGAGGACTTGTTTACTTTTGATAACAGAATTGATGTAACTGAACGAAGATGATAATACCCCTTTGTTGCAGATGTTAGAGAATTTTGTTGCTCTAACCATCTAACTAAAAACAATTAAGTCGTTAATTTTTTTTTTTTTTTTTACATTTTCATTCAAAAATAAATACGATATAATTCAATGCGATAAATAAATACGAAACAGTTTTCTATTATTATTATTATTATCATGCTGTTTTTATATTTCTGCTGAGATCTTGTTTACTTTTGATAACAGAATTAATGCAACTGAGCAAAAATGATAATATCCCTTTTTTGCTAGGGTTAGAAAATTTTGTTGCTCTAGTCATCTAGCTGAAATAATTGACTAATTTTTTTTTGCATCTTCATTTTTTTATTAAAAGTACGATATAATTTAATGCGATAAATAAATACCAAGCAGTTTTCTGTCATTATTATTTATTTATTTTATTTATTTATTTATTTATTTTTTGCTATTGAGGACTTGTTTACTTTTGATAACAGAATTGATGTAACTGAACGAAGATGATAATACCCCTTTGTTGCAGATGTTAGAGAATTTTGCTGCTCTAACCATCTAACTAAAAACAATTAATTCGTTAATTTTTTTTTTTTTTTTACATTTTCATTGCTTTTATTGAAAAATAAATACGATATAATTCAATGCGATAAATAAATACGAAATAGTTTTCTATTATTATTATTATTATTATTATTATTATTATTCTGTTTTTATTTTTCTGCTATTGAGGTCTTGTTTAATTTTGATAACAGAATTGTTGAAACTGAGCAAAAATGATAATGGCTTTTTGTTACTAAGGTTAGAGAATTTAGTTGCTCAAATGATCTAAGAAAATAATTGACTAATATTTTTTTACACCTTCATTTTTTTATTATAAAATACAATACAATTTAATGCGATAAATAAATACCAATTAGTTTTCCGTCATAATTATACTATTTATTTTTATTTTTTTGGATGAGAGGATTTGTTTAATTTTAATAATATTTGATGTAACTGAAATATGATGATGATAATACCGTTTTGTTGCAAAGGTTAATGAATTTTGTTATTCTAACCATCTGACTGAAAATCCGTATTTTTCATTTTAATTTATAATAAAATAATACGATATAATATAATTCGATGATTAAATACGAACAGTTTTCTGTCATTATTTATTTATTTATTGCTATTGAGGACTTGTTTACTTTTGATAACAGAATTGATGTAACTGAACGAGTGTGATAATTTCGCTTTGTTTCTGAGATTAGATAAATTTGTTGCTCTAAACATGTAACTGAAAAAAAAAAAATTCAATAGTTTTTCTTTTGCATTTTTATCTTTTTATTAAAAAATAAATATGATTAATTTAATGCTATAAATAAATACCAAGAAGTTTTCTGTCCTTATTATTGTTATTATTTTCTTTTTGCTACTGAAAATTTGTTTGATTTTGATAAAAGAATTTATGTAACCGAATGAAGATGATAATATTTCTTTCTTGCCAAGGTTAGAGAATTTTGCTGTTCTAATCATCTACCTAAAAAAATAATTCATTAATTTTTTCATTTTCATTTTTTTTGTATCAAAAATATATACGATCTAGTTTAAAGCGATAAATAAATACAAATAAGTTTTCTTTCGGTATTATTACTATTATTTTATTTTTATTTTTTTAATTGAGGATTTGTTTACTTTCGATAATAGAATTAATGTAACTGAACGAATATGATAATACTCTTTGTTGCACAGGTTAAAGAATTTTTTTTGTTTTTCAGCCATCTAACTAAAAAGAATTAATTCATTAATTTATTTTGCATTTTCATTGTTTATTAAAAAATAAATATGGTATAATTTAATGTGATAAATAAATACGGAGCAGTTTCTGTAAATATCATTACCATTATTTTATTTTTATTTATTTATTATTTTTTTTGCTGTTGAGGACTTATTTACCTTTGATAACAGAACTGATATAACGGAATGAAAATGATAATACCTCTTTGTTAGAAAATTTTGTTTCCCCAACCTACCAACTAAAAAATAAAATAGTTAACTATTTTCTTTCTTTTTAATAAAAAATGAATGCGATATAGTTTAATGCGATACATAAATTATTAATTGCACTCTTAAAACTCTCTTTAATCAAGCAAAATGTACACGGCATTAATTTAAATGTTTCTAGATTAAAAAAGAAGTTTTAAGTATGCTATCAATACTTACTTCTCAGAAACTCTAGGAATTATAAATGCAGTTTAAATTCTAATTATTAAATTCTAATTAATTTAAATTTAATTATCTAACATTTTTAAATTTATGTATGAAGATGAATAATTCTAGAATATCGTCTGAGATTATTTATTATCAACTTGTAATTTTTAGCTTTTGTTATTTTGAATCTTGTTTATGAAACTATTTAAAATCATTTTTTAATTGCTCATTTGAATTGTGATAAAATGAAATACAGCATACAATACAATTTTTACTGCGAAATTTAAAATTAATCCGTCTGTTTGAATTTTTTTTCACTCTCCATTTAAAAACTCTTAGTTTCTTACCTTTCCTTGTTATATTTTCTTCCTCTTAAAGTAATGAATGAACGATATTTGATTGCTGATTCGTTTAAAATACAACGAAGTTAATGTTTCATAAAGAAGAAAAATGGTAATACTTTTAAACCTGAATTGATGTAACTGAAAATGAAGATAATAAAACCTCTTTTATCACCCTCATTGTTATTTTTTTTATTCTTTTTAGAGAGCATTGAATGCACGATATTTGATAACTAATTTGTTTAAAAAACAACTAAATTAATGTTTCATTTGTTAGAGGAATGAATGACCTGAGAATAATTTTTTCGTAAGGTAAATTATTACTTTTCGTGATGTGTCTCTTTTCATAAGACTATTTCTGAAATAAACTTTTGTAAGTTATTATAGCTTATCTCAATTTTTCAATTTTTATGTTAAATATAAATAAATTTGTACTTGGAAAAATCCCCTTTTTTCCTGTTGTCATTTCGTTTTCAGCACTAAAATTAAAGTTGTGCTTCATATCCGCTTATATTTATTTGTGTGTGTAGAAAGAAAATATAATTTAACTTTTGATGACAGAGTTTATGTAACTGAATGACTGTTGCTTAAATTATTTAAGACATTAATAAAACCTTTTATGTTGAGTTTGGGAAATTTTGTTACTCTAATTATCTCACTAAGAAAAATGAATGAAAATAAATTTACATTTTCGTATTTTAAGGAATAATAAATACGATATCACTTAATCCAATAGCATTTTTTTATCGTATCAAATATGGACATTTTATTTGCGCTCATGAAACTATTGTATTTAAAATATTTTAATTTCTCATAACTCATTTGAACTATATAACTAATACTCTGAAATTTAAAGTACTTTTTACCCTTTTCCTTTCCGTTTATTTTTTAAGTGAACAATGATTGTAGGATATTTGTTATGAATCTCTTTAACACACGACAAAATAATATTTCTTTTGCATTAAGAGAAGAAAAAATATTTAATTGTTTTACATTAGAATTGATGGAATTTAACTGATAAAACTGATAATATTCTTTCGTGGCTCTAGTTAGAGAATTTTTTTCGATCGAGTTATCTAACTAAAAAAAAAATCAATATAATATTAAATTTTTCATTTAAATATTTTTAATTGAAAAATCTATAAAATAGTTAATTAAATCTTTTATACTTCTTCTTACCTTTATCTCAATTAAATCTCTTATCTTCTTACTCTTTTCTCAATTAAAAACGTTTATACATAAATAGTAATTTATGTATATAACATCAATGCAATTTGAATTTCAATAATTATAACTTTAACGCTAAAATACACGTTTAAAAATTGATGGTCTGAAAGTGATCTTTTGACATGTATAACTATCAATTTGGAGTTTTTAATCCATCTCTCAGAGCTAAATTATTTGAATATACTTTTTAAAATTTTATACTTTTTTTCAACTGTGCAATTGATGCTATTAAAATATAATATTAATTTCATACTTGGAAATCTTTTTCTTTTTTTTCTTGTCGCTTCTTTTATATTTTCAAGTGAATACTGGATGTTTGAAATTTGATTATGAATTCATTTAAAATGTAATGAAATATTTTATTTACACAAAAGTATAATTTCGCTTTTGAATACTGAATTTAATGCAACTGAATGAAAATTAGTTACATTAATTAAGACATCAATCAGATTGTTGGTGCTCAAGATAGAGAATTGTAGCTCTAACTGTTTTAGTAAAGAAAATGAATGTATTAATTTTACATTTCTTTTCTTTAAATTGAAAAATAAATATGGTATCAGTTAAAGTGATAAATATCTTGTGTTAAATTGATCGTGGATTTTATTTCTGCTTATCAAACTATTTTATCTAAAAATACCTTTACAATTTCTTATTTGATTGAATTTTATATTTAACACTAAGACATCTAAAAAGCTATTCCTGCTTCATATTTTCCTCTGTTACTTTCCTTTCCTTTCCCTTCTTGGTCATTTTTTAAAAATTTTTGAAGTGGATAATGAACGCACGATATTTGTTTATGATTTTGTTTAAAGTGCGATGAAATGAATCTCTCTTTTGTTTTGAAAAAAAAGAAAATTAATTTTTTACATTATAATTGAGGGGATTGAACAAGGATGATAATACTCTTTCTTTTCTCAAGTTAGAAATTTTTTAAGATCTAATTGCATAATGAGTTTGTTTAAAGTGGGACAAAATGAATGTATTATTTGTTTTGAAAAAAGAAAAAAAAGAAAATTAATTTTTTCCATTACAATTGAAAGGATTAAACAAAGATCTGTTACTTTCCTTTCTTGCTCATTTTTAAAAAAAATTTTGAAGTGGGTAATAAACGCACGATATTTGTTTATGTCTTTGTTTAAAGTGCAATGAAATGAATGTCTCTTTTGTTTTGAAAAAAGGAAAAAAAGAAAATTAATTTTTTACATTAGAATTGAGGGAATTGAATAAGGATGATAATGCATTTTCTTTTCTTAAGTTAGAAATCTTTTACGATCTAATCGCGTTTTGATTTTGTTTAAAGTGCGATAAAATGGATGTATCTTTTGTTTTGAAAAAAGGAAAAAAGAAAATTAACTTTTTACATTACAATTGAGGGGATTACACGAAGATATGTTACTTTCTTTTCTTGCTCATTAAAAAAAAAAATTTTTTTTTGAAGTGGGTGAGGAACGCACGATATTTATTTATAACTCAGTAGAAAGGGCGATGAAATGAATGTCTTTTTGTTTTGAAAAAAGAAAAAAAAAGAAAATTAATTTTTTACATTAGAATTGAGGGGATTGAACAAGGATGATAATACTCTTTCTTTTCTCAAGTTAGAAATCTTTTACGATCTAATCGCGTTATGAGTTTGTTTAAAGTGTGACAAAATTAATGTATTATTTGTTTTGAAAAAAGAAAAAAAAAGAAAATTAATTTTTTCCATTACAATTGAAAGGATTAAACAAAGATCTGTTACTTTCCTTTCTTGCTCATTTTTTAAAAAAAATTTGAAGTGGGTAATAAACGCACGATATTTGTTTATGTCTTTGTTTAAAGTGCGATGAAATGAATGTCTCTTTTGTTTTGAAAAAAGGAAAAAAAGAAAATTAATTTTTTACATTAGAATTGAGGGAATTGAATAAGGATGATAATGCATTTTCTTTTCTTAAGTTAGAAATCTTTTACGAACTAATCACGTTTTGATTTTGTTTAAAGTGTGATAAAATGGATGTCTCTTTTGTTTTGAAAAAAAAAAGAAATAAATTTTTTACATTACAATTGAGGGGATTAAAGGAAGATCTGTTACTTTCCTTTCCCTTCTTGTCCTGCTCATTTAAAAAAATGTTTTGAAGTGGGTAATGAAAGCATGATATTTGTTTATGACTTTGTTTAAAGTGCGATGAAATGAATGTCTCTTTTGTTTTGAAAAAAGAAAAAGAAGAAAATTAATTTTTTACATTACAATTGAGAGGATTGAACAAGGATGATGATAATGCATTTTCTTTTCTCAAGTTAGAAATCTTTTACTATCTAATCGCGTTGAGCTTGTTTAAAGTACAACAAAATGGATGTCTCTTGTTTTTAAAAAAGAAAAAAAGAAAATTAATTTTTTACATTACAATTGAGAGGATTAAACGATAATCGGTTACTTTCTTTTCCTGCTCATTTTTAAATATTTTTTGAAGTGGGTAATGAACGCATGATATTTGTTTATGACTTTATTTAAAGTGCGATGAAATTAATGTCTCTTTTGTTTTGAAAAGAAGAAAATTAATCTTTTACATTAGAATTAAGGGGAGGGAACAAGGATGATAATGCTCTTTCTTTTTTCAGGTTAGAAATCTTTTACTATCTAATTGCGTTATAAGTTTGTTTAAAGTGTGACAAAATGGATGTCTCTTTTGTTTTGAAAAAAGAAAAAAAGAAAATATTTTTTTTACATTAAAATTGAGAGGATTAAACGATTATCTGTTACTTTCCTTTCCTACTAATTTTTATAAAATTTTTGAAGTGGCTAATGAACGCACGATATTTGTCCATGACTTTGTTTAAAGTGCGATGAAATAAATGTCTCTTTTATTTTGAAAAAAGAAAAAAAATTATTATTTTACATTAGAATTGAGGGGATTGAACAAGGATGATAATACTCTTTCTTTTCTCAAGTTAGAAATTTTTTACGATCTAATCGCGTTATTAGTTTGTTTTAAATGCGACTAAATGGATGTTGAAAAAGTAAAAAAGAAAATTAATTTTTTACATTAGAATTGAGGGGATTGAACGAAGATGATAATATTCTTTCATTGCTCAAGTTAGAAATATTTTACAATCCAACCGCATTACTGAAAAAAAACATTAATGCAGTTTTAAAAAGATTTACATTTAATTTTTTTAATTGTAAAAAGAAACAAGATATAAAACATTTAACTGAAAATCTTTTATGGTTTTAAATTTATGTCTTGATTAAAAAGTCTTTTAAATAGCTATTTATATAAAATTCTATGAACTGTCATTGTAATTAAAATTTTAATATTTGAACTACATTCCTAGTTCATTAATAGAAGGTTGAACAACAAGTGTTATATTGGTTTGTAATAGTAATTTATTTGTATAAAACTATATGAACTGTGAATGTAAATTTAATTTTTCTAACTATAAAACTGAAATACATGTAGAGAAATAAATAACTTGAGAGTAAATCTTATAAATATTAGCTTTTTTTTTTAATAGCCGGGCACTTAAAATTATTTTACTTGAATATACTTTTAAGTATTTAATTGAAATAAGTAAACGAGTCATTTGTATAAGAGAGAGGGGAGCATGGAGATTTTTATGACACTGGCCTAGGGTCTCAATAGCTGTAGGTCCGGCACTGCAGAATTGATGTAGCCGAACAAAGACGATACTAAATACAATTACCATAACTAAATAATTGTTTAAGACGTTGTAGTTGGTAATTTGATCAAGAGTATTTTCTTTATATATTTATGCCCTGTATGCATTAATTAGTTAAAACTATTTGATTTTCAGTTTAATTGCATTTTAATTTATCGAGAAAAATAAATAAAAAAGTAAATAAACTCTTGACAATGATGAATATATACTATTGTCTCTGTCTATTTTTTAATCATTTCCAAATTATTTATTTTTCATGACACCTAGTAATAATTTTTCAACCCATTTTAACCAATCTAAACCATATTTATTCACATCTCGACGTAATAATAATCTTATAAAGAAACTTTTAATGATGAATACATACTATTGTCTGTGTCTATTTTTTAATCATTTCCAAACTATATTATATTCACGACACCTAGTAATAATTTTTCAACCCTTTTTAACCAATCTAAACCATATTTATTCACATCTCGACATAATAATAATCTTATAAAGAAACTTTTAATGATGAATACATTCTATTGTCTCTGTCTATTTTTTAATCCTTTCCAAACTATATTATACTCACAACACCTAATAATTTTTCAACCCTTTTTAACCAATCTAAACCATATTTATTCACATCTCGACATAATAATAATCTTATAAAGAAACTTTTAATGATGAACACATACTATTGTCTCTGTACAATTTTTAATCATATCTAAACTATATTATATTCACAACACCTAATAATAATTTTTTAACCCTTTTTAACCAATCTAAACCATATTTATTCACATATCGACATAATAATAATCTTATAAAGAAACTTTTAATGAGGAATAGATACTACTGTCTCTGTCCAATTTTTAATCATTTCCAGACTATATTATACTCACAACACCTAATAATATTTTTTTAACCAATCTAAACCATATTTATTCACATATCGACATAATAATAATCTTATAAAGAAACTTTTAATGATGAATACATTCTATTGTCTCTGTCTATTTTTTAATCATTTCCAAACTATATTATATTCACAACACCTAGTAATAATTTTTTAACCCTTTTTAACCAATCTAAACCGTATTTATTCACATCTTGACATAATAATAATCTTATAAAGAAACTTTTCATTTATATGAAAGGTCATTTACCTTAATTAGTCTATCACTTTTCGATCTATACTTTTATCAAATTTTAAAATAAATTTGATGGAATCTGTTCCAATTCATTAAAAAAATTAAGTAAACCGATCTATAAATTTTAAAATTTTCCTGTTATAAAATTATTTATAAAGATTAAAAAAAACTTTATGCAGATAAGTATCTGGGAATATAATACGCAAGAAATTATAAAATAATTAACGAGGTGATTGACACTAAAGACTTTTTGTTTCGTTTGACAACAACACAATAATTAAAGAACCCTTTCGTAAACATTTTACAGCATTTTTTTTAATGATGTGAAAGAGTAGGAAGGAAAAACTGAACCCTTGACTACTTTCATATTCTATCTTGGCTTTTAGAATACCAGAAAAAAAACTCAATATCCTTAGATTGAACTACATAAAAAAACGAAATAAATAAAAATACTTCAAAAAATCCAAAGGTTGTTAGTCAGGCAGAAAGAATTTAACAAAGTAACAAATACTTCTGCTGATCAATCTTCAATCTTTCATTCTCATTTATAGATAACTTTGAAAAGGCTGTCGTCTGCCCATTCTACATTAGATTTGGTTATTTTCTTGCGTCATTTCGTTTCATTCGGTGGCATCAAAGAAGAGTACTAATGGCGTAGTTTTTAACACTTGAATTAGATTTTTTTAACGTTGCTATAATGAGGCAGATATAATGAAAGTTTTTTTCTTCAAAGGTGAGAACGTATGGAATATAATATAAAAAACTGTTAATTAAAAGAGCACCTTTGTGTTTCATGTGTTAGTAAAGTGACTCAGACTAGCTTGTTCAGGCTAGAAAAAGCCTTCCTTCAAAGAAATAATTCTTTTTATTAATTTTCAAGAATTTGCTTTTATACGGTTCATCAAAATGCTAAGCCTTTGTACTTTTTAACTTATGTAGATTAGAATTAATTATAAAGCTTTTTATGCGGTCTATCTATTCTATTTTTCTTTTGTAATTCATTATCTACATCTTTTTTTATTAATTTGCTGTGGTTCGTGTAATTGCTAATTACACGAGTTGCATTGAGCATAAATTGTCACTAATTTTACATTGCTCATTTTTAAAGCAATTTGGACTCATGCTATTGTAAAGACTTAGACGTCAATTTTATTTTTAAATAAAATTCACTTTTAAGTTTGAAAAATGGTATTTTAGATGCTCAGAATTAACATTTGTTCAGTGAAAGCAGTACACAAATTAGAACATGTAAATTATAAGCAGGGTTGGAAAAAGATCATGATTTTTTTAAAAGAAATCAGATTTATTTGATTTTTTTCTGAATTCTAATTTTAATTATTGTTGTGTTTTTATAGTTTTTGCAATATACATAGAATAGTTCTTTATGAGAAGTAACATCTTATTTACCTAATATATTCTACACACTGATTACCTAAAATTGAATACATAAATTTTAATCTAAATGCATTCTATTATTTTGTAATTGGATAGTGCAAACTAAATAAGATGTAAATTTAAAGAACAAATTAAATATTCATTTAATGCAAACTATTTATTTAAAAAAAATTATAATTATTTCAATATTTTTTAAGCAACGAATTATGATTTAAGTTTCAATAAAAATACTAGTTCCGATGTTTTAGCCACTCCTAATTATTTACGAAGTCTAGAATGAACAATACCAAAAGAAGAAAACTGTCTTTCTATTTCAGCAGATGAAGCCACGGCTGTTGTTATTTGGTAGATAAATTGGATTTCAAGTTCTGTAATACTCTCTTTACCTCCAATTACATAAAATGAATTCTACCAATAATAATCAGTCATTGTACCCCAGTACTAGATACTTTCTGATAACAACCCCTAAATTCTTAGAAAACACATGCTATCTATTTAAACTTATTTACTTATTGGTAGTTCTGTGCTGACTGATTCTCAATTCTCCTGTCTTTGTAATATAGGCTTTAAAATTATGAAAAAAAAATGATTTAAATCAATGATTTTTCTTTTAAATCAACTGACATCAAAAATCGTGTCAACCCTGATCATAAGCTGTGATGTGAGATAAGAATAAATTTTAAATGCATTAAAGTAGAAAGACTTGTTTAAATAAAACAAAAAATTTATTTCATAATTAAATATTTCTAATCAAATATTTCTAAATATTTCTAATAACAATTTATATAATGGTTATGATGCTTGTAACAAAAGTTAAAAAAATTCTCTTCTATGACAAATTTTTATGAGTCAAATAAAAACATACTTTTGCTATTTTGAATTAAGGTTCTTTGCTTATAGATGTCTAAACATACTTTCTGTGTTTAGAGGTGTTTTAATTTTTATAATATCATATTATTACCTCGTTCTTGGTGTAACCCAGTAGTCCCTAAGCAGGTGTATTTACATTTGCCAATGAGATGAGTGATAAAATGTAACACTGTTTTATTAATTTTTAAAAAAATATTTATGCACATTATTGTACGTTACTTAATATTTTTATTTGATATTTTCAATGTGTGATTTTTAATAATTGGCATCAGTTAATTTAAAAATTAACTTAAATGTATTTTTATAAAATGGCATCAATTAATTTTAAATCATTAATTTAAAATGAACATCATTTTATAAAAAATAATAAAATGCTGTTCATTGCAAAATGTTCAATTTAGCAATGAACAGCAGTGAATCTAATAATTTAATCAATGAATCAATAAATCAGCATTTCACTGCTGTAAAATATTTTGACTCTAATATTTCCCCTTTACATTATATTTTGTAATTGGTTACTATGGTTACTAGTTGTGATTATTATATTATTTACTTTTTCTAAAAGTTTGTGTTTTAAAAAATGGCAAAGTTATTATTGTTTTTGAGAGTTTAGAATTTTTTTTCTGAAGTTGATGTTATAAAAAAATGGCGTTTATTTGTCGGTAAAAGAGAGTTTTTTATTTAGAGTGATTTGTTTTAATAAATGACAGTTATTGATGATGGATATTTCATTCTGCTTCAGGTTTGTATGGGGGAATATTTTTTAATATCACCCTCTCTAAAAACTTTTACTTAGCATTATTTAAACTTTAATTTTCCTGTTATCGACTGATAACCACACATTCACTGAATCACTGTATATTTAGTTATATGTAGTTTCACTCATAACTAATTTCTTCGTGTCTTTAGCTGTTTCTACAGAGGACATCTTCTCTGTGGTCTTAAAACCATTTTGAGGGATAAAAAAATTTCTTTTGTTAGCCTAGGTCAGTTTTTCTTTCTTTTTTTATGTCTAATCTATAAGCATTGTTTTTCTTATCTTTTTTTATTCTCTC
>CM063505.1:60698214-60705714 GCA_032207245.1 Pardosa pseudoannulata | reverse complement strand
ATTCATCTTAATTTATTAAAGTGAAAAACGTAAAGCACTTAATATTTAATTTTGAGAAAAAAATGTTATATCATGTTCTGCACGATAACCTCATTTAGAATAAATGTATGGACCAACAATTTAAATCTGAAAACAGTGCTGTATAGAATAAATTCATAATACAGAAATCTTTCTATCATAATAAGTTTAAAAATTATGAAAATGACAATAAAAGTAGAATCAGAATGAAATTATAATTAAAGAGTCAAGAAAAAATAATCTGATAGCCTTATTATCAAAGTGATATTATTTCCCTCATAGATAATACAAATATGTAGATACAGAAAAATATATAGATATACTTTTTATTTCAAGCAATAGAAAGCTAATTTAGTCTCCCACTCTTCTCATTTTTTGTTCTTATTTTTGTAGACTGATTAAGATTTTAGGAATTATCCTAAAAATAGAGCAGACAATATTTTTTGCAGAAATTGTAAATATACATTTGGAATTGATATTCTTAATTATTATTTTTTTACAAGCTGTTAGGTGCATAAAATCTTATGGGGGAGAGAGAGGTTAGCTTTATACAACGTTTTTTTTCAAACAGCAAATGGATGTAAATTTACATTTAAGATATGAAGCTTTATGTGAACATTAAATGATGTTTTTCAGTTCAAATTTACTTAATCACGATTCCCGTACTTCTTATTCAACTGAGGAGTTTAACCTTTTTAATGTAATGTTTCAAAGAGTTATACGCTGTATTAAGAGTATTCTATATCTTGTTCAAATCATGTGATTTTGCCAATTTTTTTCGTTATGTGGTTCAATCATATTAAAGTAACAGTATGCTGTTTTTAGTTCAGTATTTATAAGACGCCTTGTACAGATTAAATGCTCTTTATCATGTTTAAATAATTGTAGTGAAGACTTGCAAAATAAATAAATAAACGTTTACCTTGAAGTTTATTTTACTTCAACCCCATACCTTAAATATATTTTATAAAGTAAGTTTGAAATATTCCACAATTTATTTATTAACCATGATGAACCTCTTACGTCACTCTGAAGATATTTGCTGTTCTCGTTTATTTGCTGTTCTAACAAAGATTAGGTTTTATAATTAATACTCATTTTAAAATTTAGTTATATATTGGTCGAATAGATATAGTGCTGATTTCAGAATCAAAATGGGATATCTCTCGGCCTCTGTGTACGCGGGTTCAAACCCCACTATTGCAAGAATTTAAGAAAATTTTTGGAATTGACATTAAGCAGTCTCAGGGGGTTTTAAACTATAAAAATACAAAAGTTTTTATAATGAATTATATTTTGAAATAATTCCAAGATGTTAAAAAAAATCCGATTTGAAAAATTCCTTGTACTACGCGAGTATATTTTAGCGAAAGATTACTAAAGTCGTGCCTGTTAAGAAAAACCACGGGTAAATCAATTATTTAGAAAGAAAACAGAAACAAATTTTTATCATCAAAACTTTGCTAAAATATCTGATTTTCTTAATCATGATTTTCTCGTAAGCCTATTAAATAATGTACATCATTTATTTTGATCATGTGATGCGTCATCAAAGTTATTTTGGGTACATTTTCTTACAAGCCTCAAAGTTAGTTTTGTCCTCAAATGTTAGTTTCACCATTATTTTAACGCAGTAGCTTCATTATTGCTATAGAAGAAATTCTAAAAAGAAATATGCAATAACAAATCCTTCTGTATTAGAAAAGCTAATAATACACGTAAAAAAATTGCAGAGAAATCAGTAAAAACTTTTCATTTAGAGGCGTGTATAGAAGACGAACTTTTATTGTTAATTACTAGTTGAAAACAATATGCCTGCACAATAGCACATCCTACTGTCATAACTGATGCTGTTATTGGAGGTTTAATTAAAATAATGTCAGAGGTACGGCAAGAGCAGATTTTCCTGAAATATCACATACGAGTTCTTTAACATTACGGGATTGTATTCTTAAAACTATAATTTTCAACCACTATTAATCAGCGTAAGATTTTTAAAATCTGATATTGAGATTTTTCATATGCGGTGATGTACTTTTCATCTATAAAAGAAATCAATATAAGGCTGATACTTTAATATCTTAAAATTTTTTAATTAAATTTACATATTTAATATTTTCTGTTTTAAAGTATTATTTTATAATTGTTCATGGCAAATTTATTAAGTAGTAAATTAATTGCATAGACCACGCATTTTTGATCCTTTTAACTTAAAAAAATTTAAAGTGTATATGCTAATTGAAGCTTAAATTTTGTCACGAATTACCCAAGAAGGATTTTTGAAAATGTAGTTGTATTAAGTATTTCATAAAAATTTCCCTTTTATATTAAAAGTTTTTACATCTGATACGGCTTATTCGTTGTCATTAGGGAAAATACGAAGTAATTAATTAGACATAATAGCTAAACAATACAGATTTCATTATTTTCTCTGCGTATTTTCCAAAAATAAGCAAAATAGCATTAAAGCAAATGTATACGTTTTGCTTTTGTACTATATATATATTTTATCTGTGTCAGTAAATGTATTTTGAATATCTTGAGTAATGAAGAAATTATAATCGGGTCAATTGTTTTTATACCTGTTTTTCTGAACTCTGTGAATATTTGCTGACTAATGCCTACTTAGATATTGATTATATTATATTATTGATATATTTAATTGCTATTATTTGCAATTTTTTATCTATATTCCATTCAGTCTATCTCTTACTCTGTTAAATTATTCTTTTTTAATTCCCAATATACCTTTATACCTCTTTATTCGTGTTTTTAGATTTTTTAGATTATGGCAGTAGTTATTTCGTTATCAAAAGTGTGTGTTTGTTTCATTTATACAATAAAAATGACATAATGCTACATTGTGCTATACATCGAGACAATATTTAAACCATAATTATTTAGATAGTATAACGCAATTAAGTGTTACGAATTAGTTAAGCAGTAATGTTGGAGAGTCTGGAGAACATGTGAGAAAATCTGCAATCCGAATATGAGGATTTGAAGAAAAGGGGTAAAATAAGTCCCTTTTTATTATTAAAACTAATATATAAAACGTAATTTAATATATTTTTGCTAAAAATTTATACACGATACAGAAAAAAAATATAGATTACAAAATTTAAACGAATGTATTATTCATAATGCAAACATATATTTGCTGGTTTATTCAATAAGTTAAACATTTCTATTATGTAACTCATTTTACTTGTTTATAATATAATTATGACTTCATATTTTTATGTTGCTATTATTATGTGTTGATTCAATATAGGAAAAATTGTCATTGCTATCAAGCATTCGTCTAATTTTTTTAGCGATGATTAAATCTTATAATAAATTCTACCATACACAAATTTGAAAAAGTATATAATTTTTTTGCTATTTATTTACACTTTATGATTTTAAAATTGAGTTACAGAAAACTTTTGTCCTTGTGGTTTAGGTGTATTAACAGAGTGACCGATACACCTCAATTTCTGAAAGTTTAAATTTTATTGGTGAATTAAATTCAGTATTATCTTTTCTTTTTGAAATTACTGGCAGGAATTTTTTATTTGTTTATGTGTACTAAAGTTTGTATTATCATGATACTTAGGCGGAAAGTTGTTTAAAATATTAAACATTATTTTAGCTAAAATTAAAAAAAAATATCCATTTACAGCTAAATGGAAACAGTCAATAAGGAAAATATTTTGAAACTAAGCTGTCGTGCCGTATAGTAGCATAAAATTTATTTAAAAATTATTTGTGATTTATTTCATGTTAATATTATTTATAGTATAAATGGGAATTAATACATGAAATACTGGGAATTATTATAATGCAAACTATTGGACTCATTTTCACTTTCAGTAAATATGAACTGAAAATTACTGTTTGTGGTCATTGTGTCATAAGATCAGGGTTCCCACAGTCATGAAAAGTAATTGAAAAGTGCTTAAATTTTCTTTTTGTTTTTTAAGGCCTTAAAAGTTTTTGAATTTTCTTTGAGGTCATTGAATTTGAGGTCCGGTGCTTGATTTTTCTTTTTCAAGTCCCTGCAAAATGTTATGTAGCCTCCACACTATGGCCAATTGTTCACCACTTCCTAATCGGGACCTTGAACGATGGTTCACGGATTGCATCCACACGCTAGGGCACTCAATCAGTCGAGCTTGTGGATTCGTCCATTGGGTCTACTGCTCACTTTAGTGGCGCATCTGGCTGTCTTTGATCTTTGGAGAAAAACCACCTCCGAAGCCATTGTTCGTCAAGGTTTTATCGTCTTCCGCCATCGACCACGATAAGCCATACTCTCTCCAAACGGTGGGGATGGCTTGCAGTGGACCATAGTGTGGAGGGGCCTTTAATTCATGTCTGCACTGGAAAATTGAGAAGGATCGTTATCGGCAATTGTGGGCGTGTCA
Source organism: Pardosa pseudoannulata (assembly GCA_032207245.1). Classification (NCBI taxonomy): domain Eukaryota; kingdom Metazoa; phylum Arthropoda; class Arachnida; order Araneae; family Lycosidae; genus Pardosa; species Pardosa pseudoannulata. The sequence goes on along the minus strand of CM063505.1, from coordinate 60,701,287 downwards.
CGTGACTCATCTTTCATGCACTGCAAACTGCACTAGCTACTGTCACCGGCTTGATAAAATATGATTTAAAAAGGGATATAAAAAAATAAAAAGTTTGGAATGCTTTAAAAAAAATCTGTATATTTAAACCAATATTTAATTCGTGTGCTTATAGCCCTTCCTTTTTTTACACCATATCAAAAGCCTGGATTTTTTTTTCTGGGAAAAGAGTGAACATTATATATATAGTTCCACTGTTTTGGGGAGTTATTATAATTTTTTCAATTATGATCAGCGTATCAAATAGGTGATTGAAAAAAATATCAGGTTTTAGAAAAGTCATTGAAAAGTGCTTGAAATTTTCAGAAGCAAAAGAGTGGGAACCATGATGATGCACTCGAAAGGAAAAAAACTGTTTTATTTGTTTGTTTCAGAATAATGCATTTAGATAAAAAAAAACCTGTAAAATTTAATGTTTAAAAAAATTTTAAATTTTAATTTGGCTCCTAAATTTAAATCAATCATATATGTCCATGTAATATGGGCGAGACTCATTCAAAATCACAACACAGTTTATTTCTGGTAAGAAACATGAAATCCGTACAACAGGCAAACACCTTTACAACTTCGTGCTCATAGACAAAGTGATCCCGCACATACAATTTTCAAGTAGGGATTCCTAAGGTAAAAAGACTACGAATAATCCCTAAGCACAATTGATCAAGTGATACAAAATACCCATGTTTAAGAGAATGCGCTAACTATTACTAAAGTAGTACAGACAGAGGCTGAATTAAGTCTATAGCGTGTCTGGAGGGAAAAATCAAATTTACCGCGCAAACCCCGAACTCACTTTATGAACAAAAGTTATTAAATTAATATTAAAATACGTAAATAAGGGATTTTAATATTACATCCATTCACACTTATTTGTATTTAACAGTGTAATATATTTACATATATGATCATATATGTGCCTGTGTGTGTATGTATGTTTATAATAAGCGAACTACTTCTCCACACGCCTACCCTTTTACCGAGTTTATATTATAAATATATATATCCGTTCATTGTTTGTTGTTGGTAACATAAAACTCTTAAATCTTGTCTTGCTTTTTGTTTCTGGGAAGAAAAGATCTGCCAGTGGTTCATCTGGGGTGTAATGACCCAACCTTATTCCTTTTTCTTTCTTTTTTATTAATCCAAATTGCTGTTCACTCCTCCCCCCCCCTTCGAACACAGTGTGCTCAAGTTCATTATCAAGGGAACTTCATGAAGGAAACGACCGCTTTAAAATTAAAAATCGCATGTGTACGGTAATTATTATTGTCGACGAATTCCCTCTTTATAATGAATTCATCACGTACAATGGGCCATGAAGAAAATAATGGTTAATTGCAGTCTCAATTCAGACGTTATTGATAGCTACACGCTGTGAATAATTATTTTAATCGACTGAAATGCGGAGAGGTTAGAAAATGCTGTTCCCTTGTTAAGTGCTTTATTTTATTCTTTTTTTATTCCAGTCGATGCTGACTTTGTTCTTTCTTGTTCTCAAAGATGGTAACATTTATGTTGTAAAGAATTATCTCATCCCGTGGTTAAATTGAACTAGTCAATCTGCTTACATGTTTATAGCAATCATTTTGTTAGGAACTAAAATTGGAAATAAAGTTTCTGTTCCAGATCTGGCAGTTGTTGCCACTGAATGGATGACTGGTTGCCATTGCATTTTTTAAATTTTTATTTTATCGGTGTTAAATACTTCCTTCTCTCTCTCTCTCTCTTTTTTCTTTTTGTAAGTAGATTCTGAAATATTTTGGTCTAGGTTTGTTCACCCCATTTCCTTATATACAGCCGAACGATAGCCGAATGTTAGAGCGCTGCTCTTCGGAACCAGAGCTCCCGGGTTCGAATCCCGAGGATGGCATGGATGTTCGTAGCCGTTCGGAATCGGCTTTAACACTAGATTGCCCGAGATTTCTTGTATACCTATATTGCTCAAAAACAGTCAAAATGACTGCATTGTGAAAAAATAACAAATATGTAAAGAAATTTGTTTAAAATTAATTTTTAATATTATATAATAAAGGAGGGCGGACGTAACTACAATTATTCATAAACCCATTTATATGTTATAGAAAAAGTCACCAAATTCTAAGAAATTGTGTCATTATATTTCATAATTGTTTTTCTAATTGAAATTAAAAAACAGTCAAAATGACTGCCTTGGGCAATCTAGTGTTAAACAGTAGGTCCCGGTCTCATTAGCCCTCGTGTACAAAACAGTAGATCGTAGTGCTATAAACCAAACCAAACCTTATATGCAAAAGTTTTAAAAATTTCTTAATAACACTGGCTTTCCAAGCTTGTTCTGATGGCCGATTGGTTAGAGTGCTAGCCTTCGGTACCGGAGTTCGTGGGTTCGAATCCCACTGAGGCATGGATGTTCGTAGCCGTTCGGAATCGGCTTTAAGCTGTAGGTCCCGGTCTCATTAGCCCTCGTGTTGCAAAAAGTAGGCCGTAGCACTCCAAACCAAACCAAAGCTTGTTCTCGGAGCCGAATATCATATTAGATAGATAATGATCTGATACCACAAAATAAGAAGCCGAAAAATTTCTATTATACTTTTCTACTGCATATGAACTAGATTTAGAAATTATGTAATTAGAAAATACATGAATACTGTACTGCATGTTAAACCAAATTTTCAGATCTCGTGTGCAAAACAGTAGATCGAAGTGCTCCAAACCAAACCAAACGTTATATACAAAAGGTTTAAAAATTTCTTTATAACACTGGCTTTCAAAGCTTACTCTGAGAGTCGAATATCATAATGTTAAATAGATAATGATCTAATACCACAAAATATACTTCTTAAAGGAAGCCGTACAATTTTTATCATACTTTTCTACTGCATGTTAAACCAAACTTTCAGATTACTGAGATCTATAAAAACAACTTCCTTGTTTAATTCATTTACTTTTATTTCATTGTTTTTGTATTTTACTTTCTCTGTTTTAGTACACTTATGCATTGCAAATAGTATGCATCTTATGAATTTGTTAGAATAAACTATTTGTAGTTTTTCCA
>CM063505.1:60633214-60693214 GCA_032207245.1 Pardosa pseudoannulata | reverse complement strand
ATACCAAACTTATATTATACCAAACTTATATTAAACTTATATCTTACTTACATTACGAAATGACTTGTATTTTATTAGGTTATAAATAATAATAAACATAATATGCGAAGCTGATATTCCATGCCATCATACGATAGTTACAGTCGATGTTTATGTTATTTAGTACTACTCTCTTCGTGTTAGAAGGAGAAGTTTAACTAGTCATTCAATGAAGAATCCCCCTAAAATAAATTAGTTGGTACATTTTGTGACGCTAACTTATTTTATTCATTTACAATTCCTTACAAAATAATTACAACGATGAGATAGGAAGACACAGAAGTTATTTGGATCCCTTTCTCTTTCTTTTTCTTTTTTGTTTTTAGAGTAACTCCTGTGGTATTTTTTGATAACACTTTCTATTTCGATATAACCATAGTATTAAGTATAATTAATTTCATATCAATACATCAGGCTCACTATCTAATTAGTAACAATATTTTTATAATATAAAACAAGACATAATTCTAATAGATATTACTAAAAGCGGCAAGACGTTTTAGTTACATTATATATATATATATATATGTTGCTGTTAAAAAAAATCAATATTTAAAATTCTAATTTTGTTATTATGCATTTCTATAGAGTTTTTGGGGGGTGGGGTGGGGGTGGAGTGAGAGTCTGACGTGAGAAGGAATTGTCGGCATTAAAAGTTAGGAAACTGCTGGTTAAAAAATGTAAAGTAAAATTACTGAAACCCATTTCCATTTTTTGCACAAGTTAAATAGGAATAAATAAATTGGCAGTAATTTTTTTTTGTTGTCCACTTAAAACTAGATCAATATTTATTTGTTTAATGTCAACACTTAATGTCTCTTTATTCGGACACCGGAGAAAGATTTCAAGACATTCTTCTCTTGGTTATCTTCAATTCGGTGTTGGGTCCTTTTGCCAATAGATTCCCAAAATTGGATAAATCCTTAGTGATAGAGGATGAATTTATTGAGCTATTCACAAATAAAGAACTGTTTGAAGAATAATACTACAAATTCTGGTTACTAAAGCAGATACAGATTCGATATCCTACGTTATGGATCACTCACTCTACAGGGTCCGTAGAAGAAAAAGTTTAGGAATCACTGATCTAAATGCACATCTATTTTACTATTTTTAAAAATGTTTTTATGTACATGCATGTACATCCCCGTTCTCGTATAAGAATCCTTGAACTTTATTTAATAGGATAATAATAATATTTTTTTTATATAGTTTAGTATAAAATTAAAAAAATAAATAAAATTAGATACATTTTGCAGAGTACACAGAGTATTACAGAGTACATTTTAAGTAGAGCAATTTCTAAAATGTTTTTTCTTTGATTTTCATATATGTGATCAAGATTATTATTAAATAAGTTTTTGATTTAGACTGTAAAAGTTAATTAGTTAGTAAAAAAAAAAGCTACACTACTTTTAGATAGTATAAGGGATTTTCCATAATCTATGGAAATATCATTAGTGATGCTCTATTTATAACTAAAGAATTATTTTCTATAAAATTAGCAGCAATGGTTAATAATATTACGCAGTTATTATAAGCTATTCAAATATTTTGTAATAGAAAATTTGACAGTTATAAGACAGTTTGCAATTTAAATACATGAAAAAATATTAGAACAAAGAGAACTTTCCATATTTTCTCAGTGATAAGTTAGATAGATTTTTCAGCGATAAATTAGTTAGGTTTTGATAATTCAAATTCTATCAGCTTCCCAACATAAAAAAGAGCAATCATTCTATCTTTAACTGTCTTCTGTACAAAGCTCCCCCCAATTATTCTCGTTGGGTGCAAATTCGTTAAAGCATTCTATAACATTTAATTTATTATTTAAAATTTTCAAATTCTAATATTCCATTCTATTAAAAATTGTATTTAACTTTTAGCAAAAATAATTGCTTAAAAATGTAACGTATTTGAAATTTCAAGGCATTTTAAATTGAGAAATTAATTATTTTAATGAAGGAGTCTGGTATTAAAAGCGGGAAATTAATTTTTATGATACATGATCAATTTGATAATAAAATACGAAAAGTATCTTATAAAAACTTTTATTTTTTAGGAAATGGAAATGAGAAACATTTCTAAATTTGTTAATAACGTCTTATTTTCGATGCTAAATGTTTATATATTAAACATAATTGAATATTGATTACGCTTGGAGTTGATCGTATTTTACCAAAACGCTGATAGTAGTTATTTGTTATTAAAATGATTGTTGTCCGAAGAATTTATTTGAAACGTAAAATGATTCCTTTTTCTTTCTAGTTGTCGCACAGGGCCGTAACTAGGGTGTGGCAAAGGTAGCATTTGCCACGTTATCATTAGTCATAGGGGCGCTGCACCATGAGGAAAATGGGATCCGAAAGAAGATAATTCGCCCCAAATAGAAATAAAGAAAAGCTGAAAAAATTTTTATTATAAAATCAGATTTTATTTTTAAAATCCATTGTGTTTAAAAATTACTGTTTTATGAATTTTCTTATTTTTTTAAATTCTCCAAGAGATTAAACTTGTTATAGATTCTTACAAAGGGTTTATCAAACACTCCTAATATGCCTTTATATAAATCCGGGTATTCGTTTTAAATTTTGAATTTATTAAAGTTACTAAAACTAAATTTAAATTTAGAAAATCCTCAATTTTATTATGAAAATTCAACGTACTAATAAAAAAATATTCCCCTCAAATAAATTATTCAGTTTATTAGCAAAATAACACCCCTACAGTGTTCGAAAATATTTTTAAGTATTAATAAAATAAATGTAGAAAAAAATAAAAATTAATATACTAGGAACTCTTTAAGAATTAACGAAATATTTTGAGTTCATTTTAAATATACGATATACAAAATAAAAATATAAAATAAATATATGATGAACAAAAATAATTAATATTAATAGTTAATATTAATATTTCATTTCTGTTAAATATATGATATACAAAAAAATATTGCTATATTTTCTCCCTATATTAGGTGGTATGGGTGCATGTCAGGAACTCTTTAAGAATTAACGAAATATTTTGAGTTCATTTTAAATATACGATATACAAAATAAAAATATAAAATAAATATATGATGAACAAAAATAATTAATATTAATATTTAATTTTTGTTATATATATGATATACAAAAAAATATTGATAATTTTCTCCCTATATTAAGTGGTATGCGTGCATGTCAGTTTTTTGCCACGGGCGCTAAAGAACCTAGTTACGGCACTGTTGTCGCATGATGACAAAATAATTAAGTATGTACAGATATAGAGAACATGTTTTCTAACCAAGAATTTGTAGTTTTGACTTCATTTGTTAGTTCAGATAACGTGTATCTGAATAAATGAACGTGTGATCGTTTAAATTGGCTTAAAGTAAGAGGTCAGATCCTATTTAACCTTCAAATAACAAAAAAATCGTGGGCTTTATTTACAATCAAGCAACTACTGTTCCCCTAAAAAATTTCACGCTTTGGGTTACAAATCCTGAGTAATTGTCTGGAAGGTATTTCTACACATGTGTATTTAACGAGATTATACAACTATACGCATGTCTCAGAGTGTTAATAACTTACACGGTTTCTCTCAACGACGAGAAAAATCCCCTGCATGTAAACTTTTTTTTCAAATGAATTATATAAATGGTTTCTCTACCAATGTTTTTTTTCTCATGCATAGGAAATGCCATTCCATTTGGGAAATTCTGGAGTAAAAACATAAGTTTACTACTACCGTTGGTAATCTTTACTGCCTCAAAGATTAGTGCTGCCTCTGAAAAACGTGTCACTAACGTTCCTAACACCATTTTTTATTACCTCCGTCAAGAGTGCACTCATGCTTAAATGTACCTTATCTTGGAATATTTCAGACTCAGTCAAAAAATATTACAGTCTGTGGCACTTCGACTATTGGTATTCATTATTAATAGCAATATAAATAAATACGCATTGAAATTCTGCACACATCCCAGAATGTGTTTATTGGGAATGTTAGAATTTTTCCGTTGACATTTTTATAACTATAAACTACGCAAGTCCTTGAATTTTTTTTTTATTGCTGAAAGTAGAGTTGTATAGCATATTAATTGTTAGCATAGAGTTTTCTCCATCTATAATTGTCGTTTAGTAAAAAAAAGTTCTAACAATGCATGCTTTATATAAGATCATTATTGTATTTAAACTCTAACGGAATTTTCATGCATCAAATTTGTTATTGAGAAAATTCGTTAAATCAGTATAAGTCAAACTCCTGTTTATTTGATTAAATAGGTTTGAAAACCAGGTGTGGTAAAAATATTGATTTAAAAAGCCACATTAAACGTGATTTAAAAAAAATTAAATCTGATTTTTTAAATTTATTTTTTTTTTCAAGCTAAACATCACAAATGAAATTATTTAAGCTAGGATTACATTCATAATGATTAATAAGTAAGTTTTCGTTATCATATTCATTTTTTAAATTATAATGTGTGCAATATTATCTACATATGAAAAATTATGTATTAAATATATGAAATAGGATTTTTGTTATCTCTCTTTAATACATTGTATGCGGGACACGTACTAGTACGTTTTCTGACGATTGATACTTGACCGCGGGTCACGTACTAGTACGGGTTAGTGTAACAACATGGTTTGTTTGAGGGTACAAAAATAACGGTATATATAGGAAAACGAAGCCGAATGTTCTTGCCTACTACATAGATTCCGGAAAAATTTATACAAATAAAAACTAGTTTTTACATCAGTCCATGCGGTACCACAGAACGGGAAGGTTGAAAAATCAATTTAGATTTAAAATTAACCTTTTTATTTATCCTTGCGAAAATGATATTATATATATATATATATATATATATATATATATATATATATGATATATATATATATATATATATATATTATATATATATGTGTGTGTGTGTGTATATATATATATATATAAATAGAAATATATATATATTATATATTGTAATATATATATATATATATATATATATATATATATATATATATATATATATATATATATATATATATATATATATATATATATATATTTGTTATATATTTCAATATAAAATACAAAATGTTGGTTAAAAAATTAAATAATTTTCGATTTATTGAGATTTAACTGAATAGCTAAATTTACACTCAAAACTCCCGCTCTCTGTACAATTCCGCTGAGAAATGTACCCGCACACAATGTGTTAACTCTTGTTGTTTTCATTGTTTATATTATAAAGCAGTTTATTTCAAGTCAGTTTTTAAAGTCTTAAATAAACTGAAAAACAACTAAAAGTGAAAATATTGATTTGATGTCAGATTCAAAAGCGAAATACTGAAAGGAATCTGATTTGGCTAGAAATTTCATTACTAAACATCATAAAACTTAGTTTTTCTTCTTTAAAAATGCTAAGGTATGAATTGTTTTGCATTTTGAAGCTGCTAGGTTTATTTATCAATAAAAAAATCCTACTTGAAATACTCACAAAGTGTGAAAAAGTGTTCTTGATTTAAATCAATGTTTTTTTAGTGCTATGATTTAAATTATGATTTATACCTAGCTAATTTAAATCAACCAGTGCATTAAGAAACCGAATTTAGCTTAATATTGTGACACTGTATGTATAACTTTACATTAGGATCATAAAAATTAAACGTAATATAATAAATTGTGAACCACCCAGATTGTATAATGGATAGCGTTTTGTGTTTTGTGTTCTCACACGGCGGGTTCGGGTTCGATTCCCGAGTAAGGCTTGGGAGTATTTGTGTGTTGTCCTCCTAAGAGGAGCGATGTTGGTCTACTTATATATCGCTCCCATAATAAAAAGCTCAACATATCAGCGGATTGTATGGAAAAATGAAAATAAAGACAAATTCCTCTCAATTTAAATGTATAAAATTCATTGTAAATGTTACGAAGCAATTTCTGAATATTTTAATCGGAGTATCCAGCGTAAAGATTACTTTTTCTCTATTTTTTCCTCCTTGATTTATATGCATAATACAGACGAAATAAAAACTTTGCTTTTTTAATTTATCAACTCCATGCACTAAAGCTTACTTTCTAAAAGTAATATATTTTAAATCTTTGTTTATTTTTCACACTAAATATTTATCACAGTCTATTTACATTAAGGAGACAAGTAATTTTCATTTTATTTCAATAAAATTCTATGAAAAGTATGAAATATTTTTCGTTTCTAAAGTCAAGCTTCGGATTGAGTCAAATGTCAGCATTCGAATCATTATTTTGTTTCATTAAAACCCGATTTCGTCTTTAAAACTGAAAAAATGTTTTTTTTTTTTTTTTACAATTTAATATTTTATACTTTTTCGGTTACTTCTAAATGTTCCAGATGCACCACTTTTCACTCGATTTCCAAAATTTTTGGATAATGTTCACAAACGTGTTTGCCTTAAATGCATTTTTTTTTAACAAACAAATAGTATTTTGTCAAATTACATACAGTTTAATAACAAAACCGTTTAATAACAAAAAAGTTTGCTTAAGCTTTTCACAAGTTGAAAGATTGGCTTTATATTAATTGTATTTAAAATAAGGGAAAATTGATATCCAGTTTAATATCTATCTATCTGTCTATCTAAACTATATATCATGTATTCAGTAGTAATATTCCAAGTATCTATACTTAGTGTACAGACTAGAGTTAATGTTTGAATATATCCAATCGACTGAATCTATTTTTTATTGTTGTATATATTTTTAAGTTTATTACTTATTTATAATGTTCAAGCAGTTTTTTATTAATTACAATTTTGCGCTTAAGATTAAAAATAAATTTTCATGACTTAAAATTATGACAGTTTATTACAGTACAACTAAGAAAATGACATTTTTGCTTATGCGTTTGTCGAATTTGCGCAATTCTTAAAGGGTCCACAAAATTTTCGTAAATTAATCTTGGACTAATTTATATTTTAATTTATCTCATTCATAATAGTAAGTTAAACCTTTAAGTAATAGTTGATGGTCTAACTGATTGGTTTTATTACATTGTTTTACTTTTTTTAGAGAATATAATTCCCGAGAAACTAGAAAGATATAAAAAACAAAACCGTATTATAATGATTTTTGAAAATACATATTTCAAAAGGATTTTTAAAAATAGTCGCTATTAAGTGAGTTACCAAAATTATTTAACATCTAGCAAAACTTTAAATTATTTCTAATTTTTCATTCCAACCGGAAATTTGTTCTTTAAAAAAATACTTTCCAGAATCCCATTACTTTTATATATAAGAAGGAAAGGGGTGTGCGATTTTTTTTTCATTTATATCGCTGAGGATTCTTTTTAATTTTATTTTACCGTGAATTTATCATTTATCATTTATCATCACAACAATCCATAATCGTTATTTCTAATCGTGGGGAATCACTTTAATGTTTTTTTGACATGGTCGAGACGTTTAACTACTGACCTTCAAAACTGCAGACGAATGCTCTAACTTATTAAGTGACCCTGGCGATATGAGGAAGTCTAATTTTGAGTGGCTTTCTTCTAATATATTTCTTCCCCTTTTTTTCCCTCTAAGCCAACGATGTATAAATTGTAATAGTTTTATTCTGTATGAATTATTTTCATTATTCATCTGCTGAGAGCGAAAATTAATAGGACAATTTATTCATATTAATGTTGCTCAAGACAGCGCTGATTCCTCACATAATTTTCAGTATTTTGTGTATATGAAATAAATCATAATTTGGCTGGAAGAGAAAACACCACAGATTGGCCTTCATTTAGGAACCTTAATGCCGGAAAAGAGTTCGGGAGAGATCGAATAGGAAAATGTAATTTCAATGGGAAATCTCAAGGCAATGATATCATTTTCCGAATTGCAACTTATGTGTACGGGAACCAAATGCGTTTTAGGCGCCTTACATATTAAACATTAATACTTTCTCTGTTTCATTTTAAGGGGGAATTGAAAATACTGGCCTGTTTAGCAAATGATGGTGGAACAGACGAATTGTGTGAAAAAGTCTTTAAAAAGTGCTTTTTATGTGAAATAAAAGGTATAGGCACTTGTCTACACCCGAAAAAATTTAAATATACTCATTGTGCGAAAGGTGTTAATTAAATAACAGATTCATAATTGATCTATAGTCAAGGTTTTGCTAATAACTCATTTGACCGGGAGCGACTAATTTAAATCGATTTCAGAGCTGCTGTAAAAATCCAGGGCAGTATTTGGTTTCTAAGTTCTAGACGATATCATAGGGACCGAATCAAAAGTTAACACATGTTCCCTTTTGGTACCGAAATCCAGGGGTGTAATCCCCCTGATGGCATACTATTAATAAATGTTAGAAATTGACTTTAACACTAGATTGCTCGAGATTTCTTGTATACCTATATTGCCCAAAAACAGTCAAAATGACTGCATTGTGAAAAAATAACAAATATGTAAAGAAATTTGTTTAAAATTAATTTTTAATATTATATAATAAAGGAGGGCGGAAGTAACTACAATTATTCATAAACCCATTTATATGTTATAGAAAAAGTCACCAAATTCTAAGAAATTGTGTCATTATATTTCATAATTGTTTTTCTAATTGAAATTAAAAAACAGTCAAAATGACTGCCTTGGGCAATCTAGTGTTAAATATTTCCGGCCAAATTAGCCAAAATGTTGCAGAAAGTTTAATACCCTATACTTTCCCAAATCAATCTAACGAATGAATGCATTCGAGATACCCTATTGGTACATTTGCAGTTGAAATGTGAATGTACTTATAGGGTTATTTAAAATTTTGACTTGTTTTTTCTTCATGTTTTTTATTTTGTAAATTTACTACGAATAAACTACCCTCATAAATGCGTTTCATGACTTTAGGAGAAATTTATATATTTCATCGAGTGTGTTTATGTTGTATATTCATCTCCTAAATTCCTCAAACATATTTATGTTGGTATAAATTGAAAGTAAACAATTGAACGAAAGCTAAGGAATTTGTAACTAAAACCATAAAATATGCTAAATCAGGATGTTTAGATAGACCCATTGTTTGCTGATATCTTCCGTTTCGCTTTCTATTAATTGCAAATATTCAAACTTCAACAAGGAAAATGTTACACTTATTGGCAAGGATTAACAGATTAAAAATTATTGGTATGGGGAAAAGCTTTCGTAGTGCCCTGCACGCCCTAGTCATTTACGGTATAAAATGAAAAATGCCTTATAAATCCTTTAAAAATCTGCACATCATATTTTTATGTCTGCAAATATAAGGCTATATATTTGTGACAGTATACACTTCCATTTTTTCGTCTTCTATTGTATTAATATTATGTAAGAACTAAAAAACAAAAGGAGAGTACTTCTTTAATATCATTTCTAAGTGTATCTATAAACGTGTGGTAAGTTTTACTTGAAATCATTCGAATTTTTCTGTGCTTTCGTAAGTATTGATTCCACACAAGATTTTGCAGTTATTTAACATGGAGTAAGTGCAAGTGTGGGCAATGGGGAAAACTTAATGATCTTCTTTCCATTCTGATGTTTTTCTGTTACACCAGTGAGATAATAACATGACTCACTGAGTGTAAAGTAAACTTACCATTTTACATGGTTTTTTTTTACCACCGGCATCATTCGATCGAGAGTATCCATATCACTTTAAGCAGTTATGGCTTCCTTATCTAAGACAGACTGAGTGCGGAACGGTGTTTACTATAAGGGAGAAAATAGCATAAATGTGAGTGGAAAAAATATAAAACCTACCTAATCTATTATGCCAGTATTCCTTCGTTTTATTTTCTGCCGTAAAAAAAAGGTGGTACACACCATTGATGCAAGATAGGAAAAATAGTTGTTATATTGTATAACAACAATTAGTATTTAGGCTGAATTCGTTTGTTTCCAGGTTTTGCCAATATCACCTGTTTAAAAAAAATAAATTACTTAAACTCTGACCCTCTTGAAATTCATACTGTATTTTGCTAATGAATAAGAAAAACATAGTGTCTCTTTGTAGAATATGTATTTCCGTTAACCTAAAACTAATGATCAGAAAAACTAATTCAACGATTCAACTTGAAAGGTAATTTTGTAATTTGGAGCATTGCTATCGAAAAGCCTATCCTTCATCAAGTACTAAATTACATCTGCCCCATGTTATAATGTATTTTTAATCGTTAATTGCAATTACATTCTACAATTCTTGTGATAAATTAATTAAGTAATTTACTGCCTAATGTAATAAATCACATAAAAGTTCATCTTCTACACATATATAGTACAGGCATGTAACTGGCACACTTATGATACCTACGCTTGTTGATTACATAATTTACCTTTTCTCTACGCTTATTACATACACATGCATAAAGTTTTATTTAAAACACATTACATATAAAGATTGTTTTAGAGCACAAAGTTAATGCTCCGAACAAAGCAAGTCATCACATGAAAGGAAATATATTTTACCAGTTACTAGTCTGAATACCCTCCGCTTCTTGAGTTCTAATAATAAAAGGAAAAGTTATAAATTGATTAACTGGCGGTACAATTTTGTTCAAGGGCACTTTAAAATATTGTTACCGGACATCAATCGAAGGCAAAAATAAGGTAAAAAAGCGTTAGATTCACCATGACCTTGACCTCTCAAGAGTTTGACCTACATAATACCTTTTAGGGGTTAACCTGAATCACTGCGCAATTTTCCTCAAGATTGATTTATTCACCTCGGAATGTGTTGGGAATATACATATATACATACATTCAATAGAGCGTTACCCCCCCCCCCTTAATGGGCGGCACTGAAATCTTCCACGGGACAATGGGCTCAAAGGAAAATGGGGGCCGTTAAGGCAGTCAAAAAGCCTGCCAGTAGACTGAATATCTATAAAAATATGCACGATGTCTATAAAAATAATAAATGTATATCATATTTGCCATAATAAATGCGATAATTAATATTCAATTATAAATTTCTTGAATTCCACCTCAAGCTGCCGTTTGGTTATCCTTGAGATAAAATACAGAAATTTAATTGCCTTCTTTCATAGTATTTTGCTGAAAGTGGGCTCAGTGGAGTTGATAGTTGACTGTCTAAGAAAAGGAACTTTATTGAAAGGGTAGATTTACGAATAATGTTAACGAAAGGGGAACCCGACATTAACAAATTGCAAAAAATTGACCATAACATCATTATATTTTAGTTTTTATTGATTTTATGCATTAAGCTTTTAACAAAAAAAAAAACTTTATTGCTTTTGATGATCATTTTAAGTAATTTCGATTTTGTGATTCTAAATACATAGATAATCAGAGAAAATAGGTATAGATAATATGCAATAATATTTCAATGTTATAATTATTTATTATGGAAGAGGAGGGGTGTTTGAATATTTTTTCTTGTAAGGGGTGAGGAACCGAAAACGATTCGGAACCTTTGATATAGAAGATTTAAATTATATAATTATATTTAAGGAACTGTACACATCTGATAATTATATGTATTTCTAGCATTATTAATAAATACTCATATTAGATAAAAAAAAAAAGGATGTGCTTAAGTATAAAGGCTACCTACACTTTCGTATGTTATTTCCTGGGTAATTTAAGAGGAGTAACTGTCTGAGCTGAATAATTCCGAATTTCTTGTCCCGACTGCCTAATTGTACCAGTTTTACTCCGAGCGTAGTTTTAATCTCTCTATATGTGTGTGTACAATGGTCCAGAAAAGACAGAGAACCTATGATATAGAAGATTTAATTTATACTGTAATATTTTAGAAACTGGACGTATCTGCTAATTTTATGCACTTCTGGCGCGATTAAAATTATTAGATACTGATATAATTAGATAAAAAAGGAATTACCCAAGTATAAAAGCTACCTACACTTTCGTATGCTATTTCCTAGGTAATTTAAGAGGAGTAACTGTCTGAGCTGATTAATTCCGAATTTCCCGTCTCTACTACCTAGTTGTAGGAGTTTTTCTTTGAGCGTAGTTTTAATATCTCTATATGTGTGTAGTATGGTCCAGAAAAGGCAGAGAACCTATAATATAGAAGATTTAATTTAAATAGTAATATTTTAGAAACTGGACGTATCTGATAATTTTATGCACTTCTGGCAAGATTAAAATTATTAGATACTCATGTAATTAGATAAAAAAAAGGAAGTGCTTAAGTATAAAAGCTACCTACACTTTCGTATGCTATTTCCTAGATAATTTAAGAGAAGTAACTGTCTGAGCTGAGTAATTCCGAATTTCTCGTCCCGACTGCCTAGTTGTACCAGTTTTTCTCCGAGCGTAGTTTTAATCTCTCTATATGTGTGGACAATGGTCCAGAAAAAGCGGAGAACCTATGATATAGAAGATTTAATTTATACAGTAATACTTTAGAAACTGGACGTATCTGATAATTTTATTCATTTCTAGCACGATTAAAATTATTAGATACTCATATAATTAGATAAAAAAGGAAGTATTTAAGTATAAAAGCTACCTACACTTTCGCATGCTATTTCCTAGGTAATTTAAGAGGAGTAACTGTCTGAGCTGAGTAATTCCCAGTTTCCCGTCCCGACTGCCTAGTTGTACCAGTTTTTCTCCGAGCGTAGTTTTAATCTCTCTATATGTGTGTGACCCTGCCTCCCTGTTTCCTTTCCTTATGGGGGAGTAGGCAGACTACTTAAGATTATCTTCTTTACATCCTTCTATGGATTCCGGATCTGTGGAATTTTAAGCGTCAATCTTCATTCTTCCCCTCCCGACTGAGCTGCTATGTTGCTCAAACGTGTTTTGATAGAGAGTGGGGCCGATCACCCCAGACACTCTTTTTGAATAATCGAATTTTTTCTTAGAATAAAAAAATATGTTTGTCTATATATAAATTCTGACAAAGATGTGTAACGATCAAGGAGGAGAGTTACTTTTGCTTTTTTTCATCTAAGCAAACACGCGGAGATTTGCAAGATTTCCTTACGCGGTAAATAAAGTTGACAGGAACTGTCACTGCTTGTTCGCTGTTGTTTATTTTGCCAGGCCTAACGACATTATCAGGATGGGATCCTCTTGGAAATATTTTTTTTTATACTTATTTTATTTTTTTTTTTTTTTTTTTTTTTTTTTTTTTTTTTTTATTTTTATTTTTTTTTTTTTCTTTTATTTTTTTTTTTTTTTTTTTTCAGTTGTATTTGGTCTGTTTGTTTAACATAACATATGATATACTTTCAATGAATTTCTCAATACGCCAGCTATGCTGTAGTCTACGGTGGCAAATTTTCAAAGAGAGGGGGAAGGGGGTCATAAAAAAAAATATAAAAAAAAAAACCCCCAAAAACAATAAAATATAAAAAAAACAAAAAAAACAAAAAAAAAAAAAAATAAAAAAACAACAAATAAAAAAAAAAAAAACAAAAAAAAAAAAAAAAAAAAAAAAAAAACCAAAAAAAAAAAAAAAAATAAAAAAAAAAAAAAAAAAAAATAAAAAAAAAAAAAACCACGAATTACTTAAACATTTTGTATGCGGGACACGTACTAATACGTTTTCTGGTGATTGATACTTGAGCACGGGACACGTACTAGTACGTTTTTTAACGATTGATACTTGAGTATGGATCACGTACTAGTACTTTTTTTGACGATTGATACTTGAGCGCGGGACAAATACTAGCACGTTTTTTGACGATGGATACTTGAGCTTGGGTCACGTACTAGTGCGGGGTGTAACAACATGATTTGTGTGTACAAAGATAACGGTATATACAGGAAAACGAAGCCGAATGTTCTTGTGTACTACATAGATTCTGGAAAAATTTAGACAAACAAAAACTAGTTTTTACATCAGTCGATGCGGAACCACAGAACGGGAAGGTTGATTAAAAAAAATCAATTTAGATTTAAAATTAACTTTTTATCTATCCTAGGGAAAATGATATTATATATATATATATATATATATATATATATATATATATATATATATATATATATATATATATATATATATATATATATATATATATATATATATATATATATATATGTTTATTTGTCTCTTTATATATTTGTTCATATATTTCAATATAAAATTCGAAAAGTTGGTTAAAAAACTAAATCATTTTCGATCTATTGAGATTTAACTGAATAACTAAATTTACGCGCAAAACGCCCGCTCCCGGTACAATTCTGCTGCGAAATATACCCGCACACAATGTGTTAACTTCATGGAAATCATGTAAATATAAGAAATATATGCAAATGTATTAAAGTTCGTAAACTGATTGATCTTTTCCTAGTATCGATGTAGTTTTATAATTTTAAAAAATCAATGGGATTAAGCAAATGTTTTTCCGGATGTTTGTTCTTATATTTGAAACGAATTAAAATATATTAACGCTTAAGTAGGTCTGTAAGATGAGTAAATTATTTTACCAATTTTATCAAATGAGATTGTCTCAGTGGATTCGATTTTATTTTATGATGGGATAAAAACTTTCGCTGAGAATAAATTCAGTGAAAGCAAGTTTTATGATATTACGTAGTTTAGGAAAAATTTCAACCACGTAGGTCTTTGTATTATGAGAAAGATAACATTTTGAGAAAAGAATGTGGAGCATTCGGAATGAATAGAATTTCTTCTGAAGGAGAATAAAAGAAGCTTTAGAGGACCTTCATAAAAAAAAGCAGAGTAAACTAGCAAGTACCTTTTATAGTAGTAAGTTTCATTGAGAGGATGAAGTCTTTCAAACTCTGTAGTGTTTTGTATAGTAGTTCTAACAAGGTATTAACTACTTTCAACGTCTGCAGTGATTTGTATAGTACTTCTAACAAGGTATTATTTTTTATGAATGGGAAATACGAAACGATCGTTTCACCGCTACATTCCCTTTTCTAAGTTTTTAGTGGAGATTTCAGTTAAGAAGAAAATGTTTCTTTTCTGGGTGTTTGCAGTATAAGTACGTCTTTAGAGAGTCATATATATTTTTCACACTGTCAAGAACTGAATAAAACAGTTGAAAAGAGTATTTGAGTAATAATTATATATATTTTAAGATTTGCAAGGAAAAGTAATTTATTAACACACTGTGTGCAGGTACATTTCGCAGCGGAATTGTATGGGGAGAGGGCTTTTTGCGCGTAAATTTAGTTCTTCAGTTAAATCTCAATTGATCGAAAATTATTTAATTTTTTAACCAACTTTTAGAATTTTATATTGAAATATATAAACAAATATATAAATAGAAATATATAAATAACAACCATAAGATTTTTGTAAATAAAAAATATATTTTTAGTGGATAAATTTATAATAGTATCGTAAATATGAAAAATGAAATAGAAATAGTAGTATATAGTTTTAATTTTTTCCCGTTCTGTGGTTCCGCATCGACTGATGTAAAAACTAGTTTTTATTTGTCTAAATTTTTCCAGAATCTATGTAGTAGACAAGAACATTCGGCTTCGTTTTTCTGTATATACCTTTTTTTTTTTTGTACCCACAAATAAACCATGTTGTTACATTAACCCGTACTAGTACGTGACTCGCGCTCAAGTATCAATCGTCAGAAAACGTACTAGTACTTATCCCGCATACAATGTGTTAAATAAGTTACATTCTAATGAAATAATTACTTATAAAATATATAAAAAGGAAGCACATTTCCAAATCCCTTTCCTTAATATTTAAACTACTAGAAATGTTTCAGAACATTCTAGGTTTTTGTCACAACTTTTAAATTACTAAACTTGATGGTCACCAATTCTATAAAAGTTATCTAGTTTTATTACCGAGGAAACATTTTAAGAGCTGTGGTTGTGATGGTATTTATTGTAGTTTCCTGGAAAATATGATTTCTCGTTCAGACGTGCATTTATAATAGAATTGTCAATGCCCTAAAGCAATTTTGTTACATTTAAAATTGCATTCTTATGTTCATTTTAACACTAGAATCTAAGAGTCATTTTGACTCAAAAGCTACTTTGTGTTATCTTAACACATTTATTCTTTTTCAGATGGTAATAACAGAAGTAATATAAATTGTTAAGAAAATGACTTTGAGGATAAATTCTGAAAATATATTTTAATGAGTATTATATTATTTCTATTATTACAGTTTAAAAAAAAAATGTTGAAATCTAATAACACAAAGAGATGCAACTGCGGGGTTCTAGTGTTAAAGATACCTCAAACTACAAAGCTGGATATTACGCAAATATGAAATATAACAGATATGAACCCATTTTGAACACTAAGCAAAAGACAATTTGAGTTCAGATGGCTTTATTAAAGACAGGTCACTCCCGGTATAACACAGAAAAAGGGGAAATTCTAATAAACTGGTCCATAGGTTTTACTTCGGTTTCTTTACTAGTGACAAAATTATGACAAAGTGAAGAAGTACCTTTTTAAGATTTCTATTAACCTAACACAAGCTTACTTGTAAAATATTTCCATATTCAAGAGGCAGTTTTCGCGGTCTTTACTCAGTTACTCCAAAAATAACCATTATCTCGGACAGAGTATTTTTGCCGTCAGCCTGTATTGTTAAAGACGAGAATCCGTTGTTATTAATTAGCAAACTTTTCCAAAAGAATGATTGCTTTTAACGTTATTTTATTTACTGTTATTTACGTTATTTTATTTTATAACTTTTCTTCGGGCATCACCAGTTAACCAGGCTCGTCGATGTTTCCTAGCGTAAAAAGCAAAATTGTTGAGTTAGGTTGTACTCCTTTACGAGAATCACTTTGTAAACAAGCAATGTCCGGTATAGCACAGAAGAAAGCAAGATTATGATAAACTGGTTGGAAGATCTTACTTCGTGTTTCCGTGAGAAAATCATGATCAAAATCTCGTTTGAGATTGCTTTTAAGCAAATACGACCAGAGTTTTTAAATATTTCTATTCATATGGCAGTTTCGTGGTCTTTAACGTTACACTAAAAATAAATGTTGTCACCTGAATATTTTTGCATTCATCCTGTGTTTAAAATATTATAAAATAATCTGTAACTAGAACATTTTATTATAAATTTCCATGTCTTAGGTAGTGCGTATAGTGTAAAAAAATTACACTTAAAATTTGGGTAAAAGGTAATAAATAATTCAAGACATGTATCAAAATTGAGATTTTTTTTGCTATTTACCTGGATTACGATTTATTTGGTGAAAATAATGATATATATATATATATATATATATATATATATATATATATATATATATATATATATATATATATATACATATATATATACATATATATATAGATATAGATATGGATATCTATACATATATATATATATATACATATATATATATATATATATATATATATATATGTATATATATATGTATATATATGTATATATATATATGTATATATATGTATATATATATATATATATATATATATATATATATATGTATATATATATATAGTATATATATGTATATATATGTATATATATATATATGTATATATATGTATATATGTATATATATATATATATATATATATATATATATATATATATATGTATATATATATGTATATATATGTATATATATATATATATATATATATATATATATATATATATATATATATATATATATATATAAAATATACATATAAATTTTTTATCCTATCTATTTACATATCAAATAAACTTCATATCCATTGAAAGCTTTCATTCCTTCAGAGAACAGTAAAAGTTAAAAAGTAATGTAATTATTTTCTATGAGTTTACTTGGTATTCGTATAAAGTGAATTTCAACTAAATCTATAACATTTAAAACTGTTAGAATTTAGATAATTATATCCAAATTAAATATATTGAAAAGTATTGCTAATTTTGAAATTCCTCATTGTGTTTTAGTTTTAATTTAATTTAATTTTTATTATATTTTTAATTTAATCTAATCATATCATATTATTACTTAATATAATATTTTGAAATGCATAGATAATACTTCGTAGATTGCTTCAATAAACCATTTATAGGAAATGATTTTATGTCTTTATGCTTAATTTTCATGTAAAAATTCCGAATTCTCTAAATTCAGTTATAATTCTCTAAGTGAAGTCGAAACATAAAGTGGATACGTACATTTATTTTAATGTGTGTTAGGCATCTATGAAAATTGAAGCCTTGGAGATAACTTATAAAAGTACCAAAATATATTTTAATGTGTGGTGGGCATCTATGAAAATTGAAGCCTTGAGGATAACTTACAAAAGTACCAAAATACATTTTAATGTGTGGTAGGCATCTATGAAAATTGAAGCCTTGAAGATAACTTACAAAAGTACCAAAATACATTTTAATGTGTGGTAGGCATCTATGAAAATTGAAGCCTTGAAGATAACTTACAAAAATACCAAAATATATTTTAATGTGTGGTAGGCATCTATGAAAATTGAAACCTCGAGGATAACTTACAAAAATATCAAAATATATTTTAATGAATTTTAAAAATTATCCGATTTTAAAAAACTTTTTTAGGTGTAGTTCATTGTAAATACACGTTCTAAAGAGCCTGGAAGGAAAATTTGAAGATCTCCAAACCAAACGGATGTGTGAAAAATTTTATATTTTTATATAATACATTTTGGATTTTATAAAAATGCTTTTTGATGTCCAAATCTACTTGATATTTATGACTACTTTCATGATGATGTCCAAATTCAAATTTTAGAAAAAACGGTAAAAAGAAATAAGTGTTCTAAGTTGACAACGGCCGTGTAAAAAATTTCCTTTTACACTTTGATGATCATACGATCAATAAAAATTGTGAAAGAAACTCTTTGATCCGAATAATACAACAATCTTTCCTATCGCATCGATCATCTCAAATTTTCAATTTTACTTTTTTTTTATAATATATCGTACGTCATCTTCCATTATTTATACATGGCATGAGATGTTTTTTTTCCGCTCGAAATGAAGGTCTTCTGAATTAAGGAACAATAATAAAAACGTTGTAATTTTAAAGACTAAATCTATTCTGAAAGTAAAATGAAATTTTATGAGGCAGAAGTATGATTTCTTACGAAAAACATTCCTGTTTAAAGAGTGTTAGAAAATTTAAATAAAAGAAATATGTGCTTAAAAAAAAAAACTCAGAAAAACTCGCAGCGTATACCCAGGTAAAAAAAATGCAAAAATATGTAACTGGAAACTGCATGAATATATAGGCTTAAATATTAAAAGCCCATGTTTAAACCTTTATTTGTTCTATTTATCACACATCTTATACTATTTCATAGTGATGATACTAAATACATGTCTATTTGAGCAGGTAAATGTTATTACTATAGAGAAAGTGTATGTTTGTAAGCAAATACGAATACTGTCTACAACTCAACTTTTCGTTGGTAAAACATTTCTTGTTTTCATTGTAGCTTATGAGCTTCGATATAAATCACGTAAACAACAAAACTAAATTTTATTTAAGGGGAGGGGAAGGAAACACCAGAAACTGGCCAAGTAATTCAAAACAGATTTTTTAGCACTTACAAAATTATATATTTTTTAAAAAAATTAAACACTTTACACTGTACTATTAAGTATCATATTCAAAGTATAACTACTTTGATTATGTTAACAAGAACAATAAACTGTTACATAAATAAGAATCTAATAAAAATGTAAAAAACCTGATCATTTTAAGGACAAAAATAATTACTTTTACTTTTAAATTTTACAAAAAAAGATTAAAAGTGAAAACAGGTATGTTTTAATAAAAAAAAACAGTCAAAAATAATTACATTTACTTATAAATATTTAAGGACAAAAATAATTACATTTACTTTTAAATTTTACAAAAAAAATATTTAAAAGTGAAAACAGGTATGTTTTAATAAAAAAAACAGTCAAAAAATTTCTATTACTTATTTAAAATTACACCATAATAAATAATTTTTTAACTGTTTTATTGAAAATAAAACAATCACTGCAACTTTGAATTTGTATCATTTGCTTCATTTCAATTCTCTTTTAAAATCATTTCCCATAAAACTTATACAAAAAGTTGAAATGATATTGCAATTTCATAGAACAATGTAACTCTAATAACATTTACATGTCTGTGTTCTAATAGAGAATGTACGTTTGACGTCAAGTGCAGAAAAAATTGCAGCTCAACATCCTCTTTGGCAAAACATTTGAATTTCCTACGGATTGTTATTTGGGTTTTGATTCTGTCAATTACCTGAAAATGGTAGCAAGGTGTTGTACGTATGGCTGTACTAAGCGTTTCAAAAAAGGTGAAAATATTGGATTTTATTGCTTTCCTAAAGATCCTACATTGCGAAAGTTTGGGATAAAAGCTTTGAAAAGGCAAGACTGGACTCCAAGTTCTTCGAGAATTTGCGGCATACATTTTCAGAATGGGAATAAAACATTAACCTTACTGTAATGTAATAGATTATATAAAATTATTATGCTCTAAGAATTTTTTTATTAACTTCTCACAAAAGCGTAGAAAATACATTAGAAATGTGAAACAAAAACTTAGTAATAATAAAAAAATTCTTAGAGCATAATAATTTTATATAATGTATTACATTACAGTAAGGTTAATGTTTTATTCCCATTCTGAAAATGTTTGCCGCAAATTCTCAAAGAACTTGGAGTCCAGTCTTGCCTTTTCAAAGCTTTTATCCAAAACATTCGCAATGTAGGATCTTTAGGAAAGCAATAAAATCCAATATTTTCATCTTTTTTGAAACGCTTAGTACAGCCATACGTACAACACCTTGCTACCATTTTCAGGTAATTGACAAAATTAAAACCCAATTAACAATCCGTAGGAAATTCAAATGTTTTGCCAACGAGGATGTTGAGCTGCAATTTTTTCTGCACCTGACGTCAAGCTCACATTCTCTATTAGAACACAGAAATGTAAATGGGTTTAGATTTACATTGTTCTATGAAATTGCAATATCATTTCAACTTTTTGTATAAGTTATACGTGAAATGTTTTTAAAAGAGGAGTGAAGTGAAGCAAATGATACAAATTCAAAGTTGCAGTGATTGTTTTATTTTCAATAAAACTGTTAAAAAATTATTTATTATGGAGTAATTTTAAATAAGTAATAGAACTTTTTTGACTATTTTTTTATTAAAACATACCTGTTTTCACTTTTGAATTTTTTTTCTAACCATTTTGGGATCGTGAAATGTATTGAAACATTGGCAGCATTTCAGTCATAACTCTAATTTAAGAAATGTTTTTAAACTATAATTATATTGCTATATATGTATATATTATATTTATGTATATGTATGTAATCGCTCGCTAATACATGTATTATTTACATTTCAAATTGAATTTAAAAATTGTTGTTTTTTTATTTTAGGTAAGTCATCGACCTTGATTTTATTGTTATTTTTCATGTGGAATACATTGGAAACGAATATTTCCTGCAATGGATTAAAAATAAAAGTTCAGTGCTCTCCTATTTTTAAGTAATTTCAACAGTATTCATTCATGTGAGTTAAATTTATCTTTTATCATTTTTTTTGGGCACAGAAGTATTTTATAAACCTCATCTGAGTTTGTTACTTATATATATAATGTGTGTGTTTATTTATATTAAAATACTTTTAAAAAGTACAAGTACATAGGTATTTACATATCATTCGAGCTATTAAATAGATAGCATACATAATTCATAGAATAATCAATAGAATAAGCTTATTATTTAAAATACTGTTTCTGTTTGTTGTAAAATTAAACATAGAAGGAAAAAACATTAAACTCAGTATTCTAAATTTCGCAAGTAAAAGCTACATTATTTAAATTTAAGGCGAAATGAATTAGTTATTTTATGAAGTATTATACTTGTCGAAAAAGTAACTTATAATTATTTTGTTCCCAGCAACTTTTTCCTAACATATGCTATGCATTTGGAAGTCCCACTATGATCATGCGCATCAGGGCTGATTTGTCGGTATCCCAATTCATACCTTATTAAGATATATTGGCCTCTGAAAAAGCAGGTATCCATAGAGGTCTGCTAAGAACAAAAGAAATAATGTAACTTTAATACAAAATGATACTTTGCAAGCATATATACATACAATATTAAAATCCCTTATTTACATAATTTAATATTAATTTATTACCTTTTGTTCACAAAGTACTTTGGGATTTGAGTGGTAATTCTGATTTTTCCCTCCAGACACGCTATAGACTTAATTTAGCCTCTGTCTGTACTACTTTAGCCAATAGTTAGTGCGTTCTCTTTAAACATGGGTATTTTTTATCACATGATCAATTGTGCTTAGGGATTATTCGTAGTCTTTTTACCTGAGAAATCCCTACTTGAAAAGTGTGTGTGTAGGATCACATTGTCTGGATACACGATGTTCTAAAAGTGCTTGCCTGTTGTATGGATTTCATGTATCTCACCAGAAATAAACTGTGTTGTGATTTTGAATGAGTCTCGCCCATATTACATACATATACACATACATGCATCTAGACAAACTCCCGTAAAATTAGCAAAAAGAATTATATAATTCGAACGAAAAATTTCACGCAGTATTGTACCAGATTATTAACTTCGATACTTTTTCACATAAATTTAATAAAAATGTATTGCTTAACACGCTGACTGCCACGGCAATTTTTAGAAATCTTGCTTAAAAGGACAATTTCATTTAATCACATTATATTATTAAAAACTCTAATTCTAGTGCATAGCTATCAGCAAAAAGTATATAAAATGTGTATTCTTTTTTTTAAAAGGTCTTACGAATTATCTCGTAGTTGGCTTCTCGAACAGAAACCTCTTCGCGGAAGCCAACTACGAGTTAATTCTCGCACAGACACACCCAGACACGCTTCGACCTGCCGCTTCTCTAAAGCTGAATCATAGATATGCGTCCATATTCGTCAGTAGCATTTCAGAAATTGTAATCGAGTGCATCACATTTACGTCTTTCTTGAGTGTTTTGTTTTATAATTATTTTTATAATTAAACTATCAAGAACACAATAGGGATAAGAAAAGACCACTAACTCAAACTGAAAATGATAATTATTGTTACGCAAATCTAAGTAATTCAGAAATTGACGAGGATGGTAACGAGAGTAGAGATTAGGAACCTTCTGAGATAATTATATTTTTTGTACATTTTTTAATAAATTTTCTGTTTATGCAAGCCAGCATTGATTTTCTGTTCTTTTCCCAGAAGTCATCTATCGATATTAGCACTGATATACTACGAGTTTATTCGTAACTGCACAAAATGGCAAGTCAACACAGTACGAGATAACTCGTAGTTGGCGTCCTAGAAAAGAACTCAATCTACGAGTTATCTCGTAGTTGGCAATCAACGTGTTAATATGTTATGGACAGTATAAAAGTAGAACATAGAAAATTATTTAATTATTATGGTTTGAATTTCTTCTGTATAGGATATCTTGCAATATATTTACATAAATCTTTTTGTATATTCAAAGGAAAAAAAGATCTTTAACTTTTCGACACACAAGAACTTTGTTGAATGATTTACAGATTTCACAATGAAACTATATCGTTACTAATTATATTCACTTGCATTTTTGTGTTATTGACTTATTAAAACATTTTGTTGTTAGCCCTCGTGTAGCAAAAAGTAGATACCGTAGCTCTCCAAACCAAACCAACATCTTGTTGTAAACCTGGGCATACATTTATTACATTTACTACCGTGTAAACTTCGGATTATTGATGTAAATTCCTTTCATTTAAGTAGAAGTTGGAGAAATTTCATTTAATTAAAATTGGCTTCGGGATTATAAACTGTAAAAAATTGTTAAATGGAAAAAAATTATGTTGCTTTTACTTTCGGAGTTATCTAGTCATAGTCCATCAAAAGATTATTATTGATATCTTGTATTAAGCTTATAATACAGGGGTGGCTAACCTGCAGCTCTAACATGCGACTCTTTGAAGGATTGTTTATGGCTCTCGATACATGTACCCGAGTTCCCCTTTTTTTTGTGTTATATATTAAAAAATTATTACAACTGATGGAGCTCCGGCAACGCTGGTTAAAGAAATCGGCCTTATAAGGCTTTTAAGATATGATTCTCAAATTCCACAATTCATACCGATTCACTGCATAATTCACCTAGAATATCTCATTACAAAACATTTAAAATATCCTGATGTTATGAAAATAGTGTAACACATTGCCGATTACATTCGGATAGATACAAAAATCATCGACAATTCAAAAATTTCCTTGAAAAATGAAAGGACGAACTTCCAAATGCCATTCAATAAATATAATTTATGTAAAAAAAAATTTAATAACTTTTTGCATACCTTTTAAATACGTTTTTAATTGCGGCTCGCGAAAAATTTCAAATTTTGAAAAATGGTTCAGACTATCAAGGAGCTTGGCCATCCCTGTTATAATACGATAAAAAATATGTAAACTGAAATGTATTCTTAAATACCCACTAAAAAATTATGCTGATTTCGCTTTTGGAGAATTGATAGCTAGATGATGTTTGTCAATGGATTATTATCGATATTTAATTTTGCGTTAAGCTTATGATAGGATGAAAAAAATGCAAACTGAAATGCATTCTTAAAAAGTTACAGAATAAAGTTATGCTACTTTTGTTTTTGGACGATTGAGAGCTACTCAACGTTCGTCAAAGAATTTTGATCGATATTTAATATAGTGTTATGTTTATGAAATGATGAAAAAGATGAAAACTGAAATATAATCTTAAACAGTTACAAAAAAAATGCTCATTTCGCGTTCGAAGAATTGATAGCTAGTTAACGTTCGTCAAAGGATTATTATCAATAATTAATCCTGTATAGCTTTTGATGGAAAATAAGTAAATTGTTTTATTATGTTCTGTACAAGGAAGAGGTTATTTAGGTTATAAAGTAAAGCCCATGGAGGGTTAATCTCAGTAAACTAAAGTGACGGTACCGCATGTTCTTCTGTAAATCATTGATTACCATACGTCCACCTTGGTAGTAACACGATTACTTACCGTTGTTACGCGTGTAGCCATCATCACGTTGCCCATCCATCTCCGCTGTGTTGCCTACCGGGTTGGCCGTGAAGAAATGAATAAAAAAAATAACGCTCATATTTACAAAGAATGAGCAGAAAGGAAAAGAAAAAAAGTGCGAAGAGGCGGCAAAAGCGTGCAAATCGTGAGGGGCCCCCGAATGTGTACGTTACGCGCAAATGGATCACGAAATACCGAGGGGTCAACAAATTGATGAGTTTGCCGTGATTTCGGCTTTCTTTCAGCTTCTCGTCCAGCTACTGAACGCCTTGTGCGCCGGGATCTGCTTCTTCAAATGCTCTGCATAATCATTATCCAAAAGAGTATACACTATCGGGATATTTAATGAGACCTGCATCCAATTCATCTCCCACAGCAATAGGTTTTCAATAACGGCGTTTGGCATCATTTGTTACTCCGCGTATTCACATGTCTACCGAATAATACCAGGTATGTCTACTGGTATTACTCTGGGAACGAATATACTGTGTAATGTCATTCAATTCAAAGTCAATAGTACCCTGGACTAGCATGACCTACATTTATGCGGTTTTAAAGTCGATGCATTAGAAGTTTAAATAGCTTTTTCTTTTACGTTTTGTGTTAAGCATTATGATATATTGGTGATAAAAATATTATCTTAAGTAAAACAAGATAACAACATTCTGAATACAAGAAGCTCAAAAATTTATTTCAACTAGACATTTCATGAAATTTTATCTCCACCCCGCAAAAACAAAATCACTAAATAATAAAGTGTTGAGTAATGTTGTTAAAATGCGTGTACACTTTTTAATATTAGGTGAATAATTAGGTGAAATAACAAAAGCGCTACACAGCTAGAAAAAGTAGGGAATAAAAGCTTATCGAGGTGTAAGGTAATTGCTTAACCTAGATATATAATTTATTTTACAGTAATGAAGAGGAAAATATTATTGCTTAAAAAGGCTTGCATATTAATTTTCATTCATCGAAAAATGTGAATAAAGATGAATCAGAAGTATCTGAAATTTACATTGAAGTCTTTATGTCTTTCATTTCACTGTTATAAAATTTTCTACTTTTTAATTACGAAGAAACTGATCATATGCATTTAATCTTTTCAAGCACAATATCCAAATTTTCTTTTTGAAAAACATGAATTGCGTGAAACATAATTTTCATTCATATATACGTGATATTTACTGATGTCAACTTTAAAAGCTTTGAATTATCTGAAATGGAAAAATTAAGAATTATCATCACTTTCCTGTTCGCTTACAATTAACAGCTGTTTTCCGTTAAAAATCATTTACTTTTCATCACGAATTTGCTGTTTGATTGCTTTATCGTGATATTCGGTAAAAATGGTACCTTCTGAAACTCACAAACTTTGCATAGGATGAAAAACCGAAATTTACCAATATCGTGACAAAACTCAGAACTGAGTTTTAGTGATATATCAGCAGCGTAATGCAGATTTTTTTTATATTCCTTTAAAATTACTTTCTTATTCAACTGCAATAAAATGCAAATATTTTTTAGTACAAACTGTTAGCTGTATTGCTGACTAAAGTCGGATGAAATGAAGAAGTCACCTGCCGCTGAGATTGTATAGCGGTTAGTATGTTGTGTTTCCATGAGATCTGGTGCGATTTCTGAATTAGGAGTTATTGTATTAGTGATGATTCCCTAATAGGAAGTAAAGTTGATCACCTATACAGTGCTCGCATAGTAAAATGGTCAACCAAATATACAGAATTGCAGTGCAGAATGTTACAGAAAGGCACCCGAATTTGTAAAAAGATAAAGATGTAACCTAATTTAGATTAATTACCTTATGTATTGGGAGATTTTGCTTATTTATTGACGTTTGTATAAAGTGATCGGAAAAGCTTTTTCTTCAAATAGCATAATCTGCAGCCTTAATTATGACATTGTTTTTTACCCCTTATTAAATCTGCTTAACTAACCTTTATTGATTTACTTTTCTGAGTAACGCAAATATTTTAAAACCATTAAAGCTTTTTTCTGACTTGACTATTCTAAAAATTTGATACGACTAAATATTCGTTAACTTTTTCAGCTCTAATATAATCTTTTCTACTTTCATATATAGAAGTATTATTACTTTCTGCTTTCATCGAGGTCTTATATTTTTATCGTGCAACCTCATGGTGATATTTTCAACGACTAGTTCCTACAACTTAAGTAGGACCTTGTGAATATTATGCAAAGAAATTCTTCTAATATTAACAAACGATTTATTTTAGAGTACTTTTTATGCGTTTAAAAAAATTCATGGCTGAAAAGGTTAAATGAGTAGTTGACAAAACAGCAGGTATTGTTTTATCCCATAAACATGCATATTACTCAGAAATGGTTTTCTGAGGAAAATTATTTACGTTGAGGAAGTTATTAAGACGATATGACACTTATTTTGAATAGCACATTATACTGCCTACAACGCTGAAAGACTTTTCAACAGCGAAGCAGTTGAAATCAATTTCCTTAGCACAATATTATTTACGTTTCAAAATGGCTTCAGTGTTCTTAAATACCGTCATTAAATGAGTAGTGTACGAGATTATGGGTATTATTTTTCTTGTTAAATGAGCAGAAGACGTGATTGAAGGTATTATTTTTCTCATAAAAAGTATATTACTCAGAAATGGTTTTCTCCTAAACATCATCTAAGCTAAAAGGAATTAAAGTTTGATAAAGTATTTACCCTCTGTAGCATATCATGCTGCATATAATAATGAAAGACACTTGAATAGTAATGAAGCTCATATTTAATTTCCCACCACAATATTATTCATGTTTCAATAAAAGTTTGATGTTTTTTTATATAGATGAAACAGATAATTACTGACATGTACAAGCAGAAACTTTTCTTAAACTGCCTAGATCATTTGAAGTATAAAAGAAAATGTGTTTCGGTAAATTTTTCAAATGTTGTTTCACATGTATTCTTCATTTATTCGCACTTCAGCATAAAGTGATTTATTTTTATAAATGAATTTTACTTGTCTTACCTATGAGTTGTCAAAATTCTTATTTTTATAACTGTTACTTACAATGTTTGATACATAATGATCTATATTCCCCATAAAATTATTTTTCTTTTTTACATGCTTCGTTAATAACAAGCTTGTCTCGCTCTGAATTCTGCTGTATTTATTTTCTTTTTCGAAAGATTGCAAGAAACAGTATGGTAGAAATTATTTTTTATAAAGCACATTTTATGTTTTTAAAATTTAGTTTTGATTTCCCGTATGAAACTTAATAGATTAATATATCCCGAGGTGTGTTATTAGGATATTTTTTAATAAAAAGTTTTTAATTGTGAAATACTTCTATGATATATATATATATATATATATATATATATATATATATATATATATATATATATATATATATATATATATATATATATATATATATATACGTAACATGTGAGAGTTTTGGAATTTATATAAAATAATATTTTAGAATGTGCGCAAGACGTGGTTCCTTTTAGATGTATTAAGAATCCAACATCTTAGGCCTTGATTTTTTGTAATTAAGAATTCAAGAGTGATTTAAATTTCTTTAACTATTGAAATTGATTAAAACTGCCGATTAGATGTGATAATTTCAGATTAAAAAATATTCTATCTAGAAAAATTTTCTTTTAAAACTTTCACTTATTTATTTATTTATTTATTTGCGGCATACAAAGTAATTATTCATCTTCTGATATGCTACGTCTTCAATTTTCTATTTTTCAAATTAAATTCTAATTTATAAGTTTTGCTTTATTATCCAAGGATGAAATATTAAGCATAACAATTTATTGGCTATTTCATCCAACAATAGTAAAAAGCTATTATGCTAAGAATCAATTTTATTTATTTTCTAGAAATACAAAAAAACCTCATTTTTTCATCAAATTTAATTGGACTGTCTTTAACCCCTTAAAGCACGATTTTTTTTAGGAAAATCTGACAAAAAAATTATTTGCATTAAGACAGAAAAAGAATATATAAGTATAGTGTAAGTTATTTTTTGCAATTTTATTTCTGGGTGGTGACTAGAGAGCGAGAAAGAGGGTAAAAGTTATAAAAAATTGCTACACAAAAAAGTGTAAACGATTTGATTGCATATTTATTTTGAATTTTGCCCGTGTCAGACACAGGCAAATGCGTTAAGGGGTTAATAACCTAGGTGAATTCTGACTATAGAACTGGGGACTTCTTTGTTTCTAACATAATTTTACGGTGTATTTCTTCCTGTATTTCCGTTATTCGTTATAAAACTTTTCAAGAAAAATTGAGGTTGCTGGCTAATATTACAGTGGCTAGGGATTATGATTTTTCCCAATAATTTACATTAGTTTAGCCGAAAGATTTTTTTTGGCAGAATTTAAAGTTATGCAGCTGGTATTCTCATCATTACAACAAGCTCCCTCTCCGCACAGATGTGTTATGTAAAGTCTAATGTACCCTTTCATCAATATTCATGTAAATTTAGATGCTATAAGTTTTACTCAGTAAGCTGTTGAATCCTTTCATTTCCGGGCGGTTTGAAGGTTTGCTTTTGCAGTTGGGTCAATCTGCCTTTCTATTTGGGATTCAAATACTTCAGTAACGTCATCTCTCATAAAGAGAATCAACTGTGGGTTGGCATCGTGGCTGTGCCAAAACAAGTTCATATACTTAAGGGTTAACACACTCTTAATGGCCCGTAATGGTTTGGCAGACAACAATTTTTTAATTGCGAAGGGGAACCGGAGACAACATGCCTTTTGCCTGCTATTTTGGGAAGGCACCTACCTGTTTTTTATTGTCTTGCCTTATTTATTGATTTGATTCATCTTTCCATAGCTGCCAGCTCAACCGTGAGACGGTAATGCTTAATGGTGTTTGAATAACATACATTGGTGTGGTTCTTTCTTTCTTTTTCATTTTAAGCGAAAGCGATTGTTTAAAGCTTCAGCTGGCATGTAAATGGTTTGATGGTCAGATGTTCAAATAAACGCTTTCAATTATACTTTTCTTTCGCTTATAGTTTTCCACTTTCTCTTTTACCTCAATTTTTCTGTGTTTGCTTTATAATGTCAAAGCTAATCACGTTTAGAAGAAAGACCAAATAACGCATTTTTTAATTCGTTTTTATATGAATTCTAATGGGTGGCATATTTTTAGCAAAAATTTAAACACTGGAAATATGAACATTTTTATGAAATTTCTTAGGATTTTTTATGCTTTATGATTGAGTTTGATTTAGCATAAATTAAAAAAAAAATAGTAGAAAAAGGTATTTTTTTTAAATTCGATCAATTAGTTTAAGTTTAAATAAGAATAAATTGTCTGAAAAAAAATTATAATCTAAAATTTCATTTATTTCTTCATATTTCTGTTCATTTTCACTTATTTAACTTAAGATTGTAGCTAAGATTCTTCTCTTGAAACTTAAAATCTTGTTTTAATAAATATTTATGTTTTAATAATTATTTTATAAATATCCTTGATTTAAAATTTATATTTAAGAAGGGAGGAGTTAACATAGCACTGCAATTTGAGAAAAAGTCACTCCGAGGTCTCCCCTCTTGCGCTTATGTATTCATATAATTAAAACACCTAGATTGTACTAATCTAGGAGATGGAGAAATATCTTGTTGAGATTTTTTTACCCAAATCAAAATTTTGGTTTGAAGTACTGGATGAACCGGAAGTTAAGCAATAATTTACTGTTCGAGTGTTTTAACATAAACCGAATCCCGCAAAAGTTGCTATTTCAGTAACCACGTCTTAATTTTGAAAATTTAACTATCCACTTTCCCTACCCCTGAATGCATTTTGAATACTTTAGTCCTAATGTCTGTACGTCTGTGAGTCTACTGTACGTCTCTCTCTCTCTCTCTCTCTCTCTCTCTCTCTCTCTATATATATATATATATATATATATATATATATATATATATAATATATATATATATATATATATATATATATATACATATATATACATATATATATATATATATATATACATATATATATATATATATATATATCTCTCTCTCTCTCTCTCTCTCTCTCTCTCTATATATATATATATATATATATATATATATATATATACACGATTCTTTTATATCAAGTAATATAAAAGAAATACCTAGACACCGGTAACTTAATTACTTTAAAATTTCATTTAACATCCCTTTGGCAATATATTAATTATTACCCAATTTATAAGGATTTTTGTTCATTATGTTTAAATTGTGCCTAATATTTTTCAAAATTAACAGTAACGAACTGAAATGAAGTTATGTTATCGATTCTAAATTTCGCTTTAGAACCAAAGATTAAATTAATTTTGCATATTTTTATTTGTAACATAAATTTATGTATATACGTACATTGCGAGTCGTCTAGTGCTGCTTTTCATGTAAATGTGATACAGTTAATTTGTTTTGCGTTACCATTTCTATAGCAAAGTTGTGGCAAGTTGGGATATGAGAAGTGAATATTGTGTTCATAATACCTATTTCTGTCAGTCAGTTTCGATGATATGCAGGTGCACATATGTACAGTGCAATCAATTTAATTTTTAGCAGTAATATTCGCGACTTCGTGCATTTCGAATTCCATGTTATTTGAGAGTTGTCGCAATTTTTAGCCGTACTATTTGCCACTCCGTGCAAATCCAGTACTGTGTTATTCGAAAGATGTCAGTATATTCCTAATTTAGATACGATCTTGCAAGAGATCGCTTACTTCTTGATGCAGATAGTTCTATTGCAATTACGGTAAAAAATTTTTATAATATTTCTAATATATAATACCAGGGTTGAAACCTTAACCTGCCAAAACTTGTTTCGATCAAAAAAGTATATATTAGTGGTTTTAATCATCCAAAATTGCTTAAAAGCTAGTGCTTAAAAATTGCCAGAACTGTAAAAAATTATTAAATAATATGTGTTGTATGTTGGTGTTCGGATATTTATGTTATGACAATTTTTTATTTGTTATTTGCTGGTAATGTTATTTGTATTATGATATTTTCAATAAATGATAGCTTAGTTTTAATACGTGATAGTGATTAGTTGTAAGTCGAATAATGAATTTTAATGGTCAAAAATGGTCAATTTGATATCGACGAGGATGGTTAACTCCGATTAAAACCACTAGTTTAGAACTTCCATGATTAAAACCAATACAATCCTGAATAAAACACAATAACTAAGCACGTAAAGCTTTTTCCCATAGAACCAAACAAACACAGCCGTCAATTTGTTGTTTTTACTTCAGCAACCCGACAACTAAACGCTGAACGATATAACTACTGCTGTTACTCGGAAACCTTTTCGGAGACCAACAATAGACAATATAGGTATTTCCATTTTACAACAAACTATTAAGGACACCAACCCTCCATCTCGGCATCATTTTCCGTCTCTTTATAATGGTTCTTTCTCTGCATTTGTACCAGCAGCCGAAAATTGTGTGTCTAACGATGGCTGCGGAGTCGGTGGGTGTTGTTCCATTGTATTCTCACACCCCTAGTATTCTAAATGGAAATAGAGTCCTCTTAATGTTTACGCTTTTGGTATGAATCCCTTTGGGCTGTTTCTTTTCATGTAAGGCCGCTGTTTAATGCGGGGGCGGTTGATAACTTCGCCGTAATGGAGTGAGTGAGAGATTTCTTTTTGTATGCACTGAGCGTAGCGGCTTTTTTCGACCAGGGTGGTCAGATACTCGGGAAAATCGGAAAATCTTAAACCTTTTCGGATCCAAATTTTGGGTTTTAGTTTAAAATAAATTTTTTGTTTCTCTAAAATTATTAACCTCTTGCCTTATGAATCGAGCGACGATTGTGTGTTCCACTTTCGATGAAAGCTTTTCTCGTGCGTCGTGAACAGAAGCAGTTTCATCACTAACTAAATTTTGCACACGTTTTTTTAGAGGAAAAACTACAATGCTATCTTCAGATGTATCCAAATCAATATCTGTTTCCGTTTCTAAGGTGTAATCAGGACACATTCCAGCACCATTATTAGTATCAATTTTCCTTTTTGCCATTAGGTTAAATTTTTATATTTTTTTAAGAATTTCTAAGCACCAACAGTTAATTATTTATTGCATATAATATAATACTCTGTTGCAATTACGCCTAAGAATAAACGACCAACTCTTATATTGAAACTGTAACAAGCAATAACGCAAAAACAAAAATCTATCGCCTAAAAACAATAACATGTTTGACACGAACTTTACACATTTGGCCTGACAGAATCATCACATGTGTGATACGAGGTTCTCATTTTAGGTACAGCAGTACGATCACGTCTGCCATAAGTTGTTTTAAAGCAAAGGGTTAATATTTAAACTTTATTATTTTAATTGAATCGTTGATATTTTCTACCAAGTTGGCAAACGACCGTTGGAAATACAAAATTTTTAGCCCTTTAGAGTTCGAATACTGGTTTTAGTTCAAAAATATTTTTTGAATCTCTAAAACACATAACAGCTTCATCTGAAAGGCTTATACCAAGCTTTGTTTCAATTTCTACATACAATTTTGACAACAGTTTTGAACACATTTTCAATTATCCATAAGTTACAAATACAAATTACAGTCGGAATTCTACTTAAAGAACTTCTGTTTTGCGAACTTTTCCAAGGAACCAGGAATATTTTGCGAATTTCTTCGTAAAGAAATCCCCAAATACGAAGTACAATTTCTACTTAACGAATTTTTTACTTTGATTTATTTTTTCCTCTGTTTCTCAAAATATTTCTGGATATTCTAATGTGATAATGTCATTAAAATTAATTAATTTGATTTAAAAATTTTAAATAAAAGTACAATATATCCCTTGACAATCTTTTGCTTTGTTCTTATTTTAATTGCAGATTTATTTTTTAGGATCAAAATAAATTAAACAAATAAACTTGTAACATTATAAACATAACTTATAATATTATAGTATGCAAAAAATGTTATTAACTAGCTTTTAAATGATACTTAATAGTTATAAATTTAAATACTGTTTTATGTACTTTAAATTTCTATCTAACAATAAATCTATATTTAACAAACTTTTTTCGTTTAATCCATTTTTTTCTCCATGTTTCTCAAAATATTTCTGTATATTTCGAACATATTTTTCCCTTTAACTCATTTACTTGTTATAAAAATATGATAATGTCCTTAAAGTTAATTAATTTCAATATAAATTTTTAAACTGTAGATGCAGTGTATTTACCAACAATGTTTTTATTTGTTCTTGTTTCTCTCTCAGATTTATTTTTGATGGGCAAATTAAATTAAACAAAAAGTAATTAATGTATGTACTTTAAGTAATTATGTACTAAGTAAAAGTAATTGTGTACTTTAAATCTCTAACAAATCTTCCATACAAAGAACTTTCTTTAGGTATTAAAATATTTATTTGAATCGAGGTCCGACTGTATGTTTTACTGTAAAAGTGGTATAAAACATTGTGGAAAGCAGGGATATAAATTTCATTGCACTCACATCATGCAGACATGCCAACTACTCCGGATTCTCCGGGGCAGCTTCGGAGAAATAAGAAAATTTGATAACTCACTAAACTTCTCAGATTTCTCCGGAAAATAACAAAACTTTTGAGCAGGTAAAATATTACAATTCAGCAATTAGATACAGAGTTTTGTAACAAACAATGCTGAATATTACT
The DNA here is from genome assembly GCA_032207245.1 of Pardosa pseudoannulata. Taxonomy (NCBI): domain Eukaryota; kingdom Metazoa; phylum Arthropoda; class Arachnida; order Araneae; family Lycosidae; genus Pardosa; species Pardosa pseudoannulata. Next base: position 60,658,460 of record CM063505.1, on the reverse strand, counting down.
CTTTTCACATAGTAATGCTGCATGTTATAAGGTTTCAGTACCATGCAAAAAAAAAAAAAAAAAAAAAAAAAAAACTGAATTTAAGTCAAATTTGAGTAGACAAACTCTAGAATCCCTGATGATAGAAAAATGGAAATATTTTAATCAGGATCAATGTTGCTATAAGAAACACTGTTCTGAAAAATAAGTTGTTAAACCTAAGAATGCTACTCATAAATTTTTAAATTCATATATTTTAATTTATCATTTACAATTTACTACTGTGTAAATGTTTTAAATTTAATTTTAATTTAGAAACCAATAAGATATGTACTTATGTATCATCTGTAATTAGCATGTTAAAATTTTAAACCACGCTACTGCTCAGGACACATATGGCTGTATGTTGGTATGTCTGATCATGACTGACACACCATAAAACTTTCTGTTACACTCAAAACGTCAAGCATCAGTAAATAAAACTTATGCCGATACTACATGCAACAAACTTAAAGTACTGGCACTCGAAAAAAATAATAGGCATTTTTAAATTTTATTAAAAGTAAGAAACTTTTACCTTGATTTTGCAACATTCATAATATTCTATTTTCCACCCTTGATGTAAAAAATGTTCTATAAACGGCAATGTTTCCAAATAATAATAAAATTGCTTATAATATTAAAAATCAGAGTAGACAAAAGTTACATTCTTATTGAACGCGAAAGTATTTTAAACGTTAGAATTTTACACGAGAGGAATCCCTCTTCAATGAATATTTTAATAAAAGCATAACCATCTTTTAGGAAAATTAGGCAACATAGATTTAGTCTTTTCAATAGAACACGAGTATTTTGTGGAACATTTTGTACAATTTATTTTAAGTTAGCGAAATCAAATTTCGTGTCCGTAATATTTGTAGGACACCAGAAAGATCTGAAAAGGTTAAGCTATTTCAAAAATAATCTATGTTTGAATTTCTTAAACTGTATCAAATAATATTCAATTTTCGATCCATTCAAGGGAAATGTAACTTGTGATTTCCTTCTTAATTTGATGAAGAGAATTTCTTTAAGTAGCGAGAAAGAGACGCTTATGGACCTAGAAAGTTTTGCCTTTGTTTTTGCTTTCCTACTTTCATGTATTTATTGTTTCATTTAAAATTTACAACTAGCCAAAAAACACCAGAAATTCATTTTATAACACAGGGGTTTCCAACTGTTAAAGCAATTAAAATGGTAAATCTTTGCTTTAATTAAGCTATGCATATTACATCATACTGGTACCTCTGCTCTATATGAGGGATTTAACGAAAATTGGGTGATAATGAAAGTGCTAACAGCAACCATACACAAGTTTTCCAGTGTGTTTGTTCCTGAAGCCCTTACCTGTTGGAAAGCTATGGCTAACTCATATCTTTATATTGCATTTTAGCGTACTGTATAACTTCTTTACTTTGGATTTTATGTAAAGTAATTTTCAAATAACCTATTTACTCTATACTTATCTTTCGAAAGCGCCTCCTACACAAGTATTTCCTATTTGTTTAAATACTTACAAGAAATCGTTATCTTACACTTACTTTTGTTTTCTGCTACTTAGTAACCTACACAAGTATACCATATAAAATGTAAAACAAAACTTTTTAATATCATAATAGATTGTATTTTAGAAAAAACTAATTTTCTAAATGGCAGGCTATTGATAATTCAGAAAACAATAGCTTAAAAATTGTCTTTAAATTTGCAATAAAAATAAAATTGCAAATCTGAAATTTTTAAAAAGGAAAACTTAATTTAAATAAATCAACAAAAATGTGTAAGTATTTTGATTTAATACAATTACAAATAAATATATGACTGTTCCTCTCTTTATCTTAATGACTATGTCATTTTAAGATAACTTACATGAGGAAAATTTTTAATGAGAATTTGTAAAGGAAGGGAGTATCCATTGACCAGAAATCGGGGCCAATAATGGCGCAATGAATGTCATTAACATTAGAAGTATAGCTGCAAACTTGAATTTCCATCGATGAAATAAAGGTAATGTAAACGAAAAGGAATAAAATACATATTTGTGTACGGGTGTCTACTTAATTTTTTTTAGTTCTATTTCTTTAAAATGACGTAATCAAATAAACCTTCTTTTACATACAGAGCATAAAAAAATCTACTATATATATTTAGGGCTTGGCTCCATATGTATAGGTGTATATAAAAACTAAACTCCTGTTGGGGGACAGGGCCTACAGTGCAAATCTCCGTTTACATGATCAAGAACCCTAGGGTGCGAAGCATATGTTCCGGTTAGGTGGTCAATCTTACACATAACCCCCAGTATTTAGTTCCTAAGCACGCTTGGTCCTCAGTTCATCTACCCACTGAAGGGATGAAATGCTGAATAAACTTTGCCAGGCTGGTGATAGCCCTCATAGGTGTATATATATATATATATATATATATATATATATATTATATATATATATATATATATATATATATATGACATACACATATTCAATATGTATATGAGAGTATGTGTATCGACTTTTCGAACTTGATTAAATAGTATATGAGTTGGTCCAAAATAATTTTTGTAAATCAATCAGTTTTCTAATTTCCTGATCGTCGAAACTTTTTTCCACAATATTTATCAGGTTTTTTTCTGTAAGAAGAAAGAAGTGGAAATAATTGCCATCGTATTTTGCCGAAGATTTGAGCTTGATCGATGGAAAAAGGTCAATGTCCTTTACATTTATAGAAGTGAAAAATATCCCCCCTTTTCGTCACCAGCATTCACCTTATTTAATAATTATTATAAAAACATTTTTGTTCTAAGCATAGATTGACTATATTTTTTTCTATGAAATGTTTTGATAAATAATTTTATGCACGAAATAAGTTTAATTTTTCTCTTCTTCTCCCTCTTTTTCTTCTCTCACTCTCTCTCTCTCTTTATATATGTATATATATGTAATATTAAAATCCCTTACATATTTTAATATTAATTTAGTAACTTTTGTTCATAAATTACGTTGGGGGTTTGCGCGGTACTTCTGATTTTTTCCTCCAGACACGCTATAGACTTAATTCAGCCTATGCCTGTACTACTTTAGCCAATAGTTAGAGCGTTCTCTTTAAACATGGGTATTTTTTATCACTTGATCATTTGGGCTTAGGGATTATTGATAGTTTTTTTACCTGAGAAATACCTACTTGAAAAGTATGTGTGTGCAGGATGTTGTAAAAGTGCTTGCCTGTTGTATGGATTTCATGTATCTCACCAGAAATAAAGTGTGTTGTGATTTTGAATCAGTCTCGCCCATATTACACATATATGTCATGCAATAACTTACTTTTTCCTGTTGTAAAAATCAAGTAAAATGTCAGTTAAGATAACAAATTTCCATTGCAAGAATTCTGAATTCCTGACTTTGATAATATTAATAATTTTAAAGTTGTCTCACTCTAAAGTAAACTACGAAAAGTAGAGAAATATATACGAATTCAACTGGCAAATTCCAACTAGTTCATAACGACCTTTTATTCCCCACAGATTTTAACTGAGATGTTGACCCAGGTGTTGAGGGCCTGTTACTTATAACTTCATGTTAGCTGACCCCTCAGTTTGTCCTGTTCCTCTAATGAAGTGGGAACCTGTCCTCCAACGTTCTGTTAATAATCATTTATAACTAAAAAGGTGTCATGTTTATGAGCCATGACTGCAACCACCCATCGTGAAGTCCGTCTTATTACACACACACACACACATATATATATATATATATATATATATATATATATATATATATATATATATATATATATATATATATATATATATATACATATATATATGTGTATATATATATATATATATATATATATATATATATATATATATATATATATATATATATATATATATATATATATATATATATATATATATATATATATATAATATGGGCGAGACTCATTCAAAATCACAACACAGTTTATTTCTGGTAAGAAACAGGAAATCCGTACAACAAGCAAACACCTTTACAACCTCGTGCACACAGACAATATCATCCAGCACATACACTTTTCAAGTAGGGATTCCTAAGGCAGAAAGACTACGAATAATTCCTAAGCACAAATGATCACGTGATACAAAATACCCATGTTTAAAAAGAATGCACTAACTATTGGCTAAAGTAGTACAGACAGAGGCTGAATTAAGTCTATACCATGTCTGGAGGGAAAAATCAGAATTACCGCCGAAACCCCGAACTCACTTTATGAACAAAAGTTATTAAATTAATATTAAAATACGTAAATAAGGGATTTTAATGATATATATATATATATATATATATATATATATATATATATATATATATATATATATATAACAGGAACTATAAAAAATAGGAAATGTGACTGAAACTCTATTTTAACCAGTCATTTTATTTATCCTTCTATCTTTTCACTTATTTTGTTAAAATATATAAAAATGCAGTAAAACTAAAAGGTACTACCAAAAAAATTATAATTTTAAAAATATATATACAGTGCAATCTACCTGTAATAATTTTACTTACCCTTCTATCTTATCACTTATTTTGTTGAAATATATAAAAATGCAGTTAAACGAAAAAGTACTACAAAAAATTATAATTATCAAAATATATATATACAGTGCAATCTACCTGTAATAATTTTATTTATCCTTCTATCTTTTCACTTATTTTGTTAAAATATATAAAAATGCAGTAAAACTAAAAGGTACTACCAAAAAAATTATAATTTTAAAAATATATATACAGTGCAATCTACCTGTAATAATTTTATTTATCCTTCTATCTTATCACTTATTTTGTTGAAATATATAAAAATGCAGTAAAACTTAAAGGTACTACCAAAAAAATTATAATTTTAAAAATATATATACAGTGCAATCTACCTGTAATAATTTTATTTATCCTTCTATCTTATCACTTATTTTGTTGAAATATATAAAAATGCAGTAAAACTAAAAAGTACTGCAAAAAAAAAATATAATTTTAAAAATATATATACAGTGCAATCTACCTGTAATAATTTTATTTATCCTTCTATGTTTTCACGTATTTTGTTAAAATATATAAAAATGCAGTAAAACTAAAAAGTACTGCAAAAAAATTATAATTTTCAAAAAATATATACAGTGCAATCTACCTGTAATAATTTTATTTATCCTTCTATCTTTTCACTTATTTTGTTAAAATATATAAAAATGCAGTAAAACTAAAAGGTACTACCAAAAAAATTATAATTTTAAAAATATATATACAGTGCAATCTACCTAAAATGTTTTCCAAGGAACCAAGAAATTAAAACTTATTATAGAGAAAACTATAATAATGCATTATAAAAATACCTTTATATTTTTATCTAAATTTTAATATTATTCGTTTTTTAAACTTTAAGTGTGTTCTAACCATCATGTGGTACTATTTTTTAATCAAAAATAAATCTAACATGTTACTTTAATCAAGACTGTCATTTTTAAAACATCTAAAATATTAATCCTAACCAAGAATAATTTAAATTGTTTTAAAATTAAAAAGGGCATAAGGTTCATATAAAGACTAATGAAAACTTGTAATAATATAATTATTTTAATTTATCTAAATATTTTTAGTCTTAAGAATTTGTGATTGATTTCTTTATAACGGATTTAGTTTAATAGTTCCTATTTTTTATCTTCGTTTGGAAGGGTTTATGAAAAGAACAAAATTGAATTTTCTTATTTAAGGTTATACATTTCATGCCTTACTTTTAGAGTGTCAAAACATCCTAATACCCAACATGCTACTGTAAAAAATAATGTTTATAGTTACTCTTATATAATTCAATTTTTTTGCCGTTATCTTTTGTAACTCTCTTCGGTAGCAGATTATTTCAGCTTCAAAATAAAACCAGAACGAAGTTTGAAAGAAATAAAACTTTTTAAACAGCAAAACGTTTAAAGGTAAAACTTCTTAAGCGGTTGAATTTACTTTTATTCATATATGAATGAAAGTGGGACCGCAGAAATGGAACGTCTTAAACTGAAAACGCTTTTAATGGAAACTTCTTAAATGGGTTTTCCTATATAAAAAATTTATGAATCAAAATTTCATATATTTTTCTTTACGGATTCATTGAATTACATCATGTATGTTAACTTCCCTATTTTTATGGATATTAAACAAAGCCACACAGATGTTCTTGCTCTATTGTGCTTCCGAAACAGGTTTTCAGCCTTCTTAACTTTGGTTATTTAACTGATGTGCTTTTTATTTTATTATTATTATTATTATTTTCAGGAAAAGTCAATCCCGACCGCCCTCCCTCTAGGTTCACGGCTGTACACAGAAATAAATAAATAAATATCCATCTCTCTCTCTCTCTCTCTCTCTCTCTATATATATGTATATATATATGTATATATATGTATATGTATATATATATATATATGTATATATATATATATGTATATATATATACATATATATGTATATGTATGTATATATATGTATGTATGTATATATATATTATATATATATATATATATATATATATATATATGTGTGTGTGTGTGTGTGTGTGTGTGTAATATTAAAATCCCTTATTTACGTATTTTAATATTAATTTAATAACTTTTGTTCATAAAGTAAGTTCGGGGTTTGCGCGGTAATTCTGATTTTCCCTCCAGATAAGCTATAGACTTAATTCAGCCTCTGTCTGTACTACTTTAGCCAATAGATAGCGCGTTCTCTTTAAACATGGGTATTTTTTTTATCACGTGATCAGTTGTGCTTAGGGATTATTCGTAGTCTTTTTACCTGAGGAATCCCTACTTGAAAAGCGTATTTGTGATTCCCGAGTAACGAGTTTTTTTTTTATATTTAAGTTCATAAATATCGTGTCGCTTATCAGTCAAAACACATTTTAAGTTCTCATATTTGTAGTATAGGGAAAGTACTGTAATATTTAAAAATTCTATTGATTAACACATTTAAAACTTGATTCCCAAAGTACCATTTATGGAATTATGTGTGTACATCTATGTCATACGATAACCCAAGTATATTTTGACTTACAGAAACCAAATTTTGAAGCATTGCGTACATTAAAACAAAATTATAGATTTCTTTCAACTTTGGGTTACTTTCTCAACCGGAAGTAGCAGTTTATCTACTTCTTCCGGTTTGTTTGCTACTCCCCGTCGTGATTCCCGAGTAACGATCTTTTTTATTTAAGTTCATAAATATCGTGTCACTTATCAGTCAAAACCCATTTTTATGTTCTCGTATTTATAGTATAGGGAAAGTACTGTAATATTTAAAAATTCGATTTCGGAATTTCGATTGGTTAACACAATTAAAACTTGATTCCCAAAGTACCATTTTTGGATTTACGTGTATACATCTATGTCATACGATAACCCGAGTATATTTTGACTTACAGAAACCAAATTTTGAATGCGTACGTTATAACAAAAGTGTAGATTTCTACCTTTTGTCTTACTTTTGTCAACGGGAAGTAGCAATTTACCTGCTTCTTCCGCTTTAAATACTACTTACTTCCGGATTATTTGCTACTCCCCGTCATAATTCCCGGGGAATGCAACGGGTTTTTTTTTTATTAAATTCGTAAATAACGACTTAGATAAAAGGCAGATATTGTTTGTAACAGTTTTAATATGTTTGTGAAAGTAAGAACAAAAACATAACTAACGAGAATATTTAGTTTCTTTTTCCAGGAGTATACAAAAATGTCAAGGGGAGGATACTCTTGATATTTAATCAAAATTTCTGAAAAATTAGGAAGTTTTCTAAGTGGTTTGATTTAAAGTAGTACGCGGAAAAGCTTACTGCATTACATGTAGTTTTGTTATTTATATTTATATTTGTATATTTAGTAGTTAATATGATATGAATTTCCAACGCTAATGCATTATAGATCAATTTTATGTTTTATGTAAATATTTGGAATCCGTCTGTAAATCACTATTGTGGAAGTAATTGAGGGAAATTTAATATAGTTTATATAAATAATAATTATATTTATATTTGTATATTTAGTAGTTAATATGATACGAATTTCCAACGCTAATGCGTTATAGATCAATTTTATATTTTATGTAAATATTTGGAATCCGTCTGAAAATCACTACTGCGAAAGTAATTGAGGGAAATTTAATATAATTGATATAAATAATAGTTATATTTATATTTGTATATTTAGTAGTTAATATGATATGAATTTCCAACGCTAATGCGTTATAGATCAATTTTATGTTTTATGTAAATATTTGGAATCCGTTTGTAAATCACTATTGTGAATGTAATTGAGGGAAATTTAATGTAATTTATATAAATAATAAATTATATAAAACTAAAGTTCCATGCCAAAATACAAAATTGCAGTTTTCCTTCTACCTATATGATGTTACAAAGTTAAATTCAGCACAAATAAGCAATGAAACATATTGTATAGCAAATATTTACAAAACTTCAAAGAATTTGAAGAACTGAGACAAGTAAAAGTCTCACTATTCTGTTGAAGTCTGTCTCTTCAAAGAATTGAGACATGTGAAATAGTTATTTTGAGTAGCATTAAAGAAAATATTGTCTAAATTATATGAAGCTGAAAATCTGAATATTTAGAAAAATTTCCTCTCTGGCGGGGAAAGTGTTGAAAATTCATTTTACGCTGATCCAGTATCAACTGCGCTTTCGTATGCGTTTCTCAAATGAAAAATTATTTAAATTTCTCCTTTCAGTAGCTTTGTAGTTCTGAACTCTGAGTTGGGTTTGCATTTGGAACAATGGTTTTTCTTTCTTTTTTCTCTCATTTTTTTTTCGTTTATCACGGTGACGTTTCAAGGTACTGTGTTTAAAGCAAGTTAGCGAAACGTGACAGACAAGACCTACAGGTTTTTTTTTAATAAAAAATACTTCTTGTCGGGCATATTCTTTATTAAAAATTCCGTATTTGGTTAAAGAAAAATTTGAAAGTTTGGATTTCATGTACATGCGAGTGTCTCCTCTTTCCATAAGCTCCCATGCTTTTTTTTACTTACATTTTAACTCGCACTGTGTGTCTACGTACATGGAATAATATTTTTTCTTGCTACATTGCTAATTACCTTTTTGAGCTGAAGCCGAATGGTAGCTGATTGTATAGGGTGCTTCTTCAGTATAAGAGCTCGTGGGTTCGAATCTCGCTGCTGGCACGGGAGCTTGTAGCCTTTCGGAAAAACCTTTGAGCAGTAGGTCCCGGTCTCATTACCCCTCGTCTTTCAAAAATGTAGATCGTAGTTCTCTAAATCAACCGACTAACTACTTGAGCTGAAATTTTCTAGACTAATTTATCTATGAATTATCTAATTTCGCTATTCCATAAACATCCCCATCAGAAGTGGAGTTAACTCCATATTCTAACGTCCTAGGTACCTGAAAGTAAGATGATCTTTATTGGTATATTTGTCAAATGATTTACGAATTTAATATTACCTCTATTGAACTGTTAACTTTAAAACCACATAATTATATGTCTTGCTCTTTTAAGATACCCATCTTATCTTGCACTTAATGCTTATAAATAATAAGTAAATGACTTGACACTAATTAGAAAACAAAATTTTAGATAGTTAAAGTAATAATAGAATTTAAGCGTGCTCAAGACTATTAAATTTGTTTTTGAATTCTTTATATTTTTGCATACACTAAACTGCAAACTTTTTTATGCATCTTGATATCATTATTATAATTAACCATAGTTCAGATGGAAGAACAATTAAAGCAACTTACTATCAAAAATATATACAATCCAACCCCGTCTTCGAGATCTCGGCATATAATGAACAAAAAGTTTAGTGTAGCTGTTTTACATTGATTTTAATGCAATTTGATTTTTTATAGTAAACCTTCAAAATCTTATAAATCGGATAAATATAATAAACTTGTTTTGTTGGTTAGAAAAATTTACATTTTTTAAAAATTTTTTGGAGGTGGGAAAAGTATTTTTTCTATAATTTCATAGTAAAATACGTGATATTAATAAATTTTACTCCACACGCACTGTGGAATATAAAGTTCTGGAATCCTTCGTTGAATAAGTCAAAGAAATTTCACATTACCAAAAGCTTAACAATTAGTATAATAAAGTGAAAGACACTTGATGGTAAAAATTCTCACTTGCCCTTTAATATTTGCTTCATTTTAATAGACATATTATCATTTTAATTTGATTGAGTTTATTCATTTAAAAACTATTTTTAATATTTTTTGTTCTTTTTTTAGATTACCTTATTGAATAAACTATAAAATTAACCAGTTATGTCTTTCGTTTAGTCTAGCATTTATTTTTCTAACAGTTCAGACATAGCGAACGAAATTTTTGGTTTCTTTAAATTCGTTATAGCAATTGCAACTATATTGGACTGTATTTATGTTGTAAAAACAACACATATCTTCTTTAAAATCTTTTTAAAAATAAAACAAATAATTAAGCTAATTCCTGTTTATATTTTAAACCAAAAATTTCTAAAGCACTTAAATCACCTTATATCCTAAAAATAAAAATAAAACTCCATCGTTTAAAGTGTAAAAGTGCAATAAAGAACGCTAATCCCTTAGGACTTTAGCCTATTAAACATATTTTATTTAATAATAGAATGTAAACTCCTTTGGTACATATTCTTTATAGCATAAAAAGAAAGGAAAATGAAGAACTAGTAAACATTTTGAAAGAATCGATAATAATAAATTTAACATGCGGAAACTACAGCAAATTTACGATATATAGGAATTAAGAATTATTCCTTTATTTTCTCATTTTCTGTTAATTGATGTAGAAATATATGAAGTATATATTGTATACTTTTTCTTTCTTTATATAAGTATAGGATGAATAGATAAATTATTTTTAAAATATAATTTCTATAAACCATATGTGTAATTGAGGATAAATTATGTAAAAAATATATTAAATAAAAGTGAGTTTTACAGCTTTTAAATGCGTAAAATTTATAAAATAAAAAGTACTTTATGAAAATATAGTATAAATTTTATGTTAAGTAAACTCTGTAACTGAACATGCATATGTTAATTAAAAAAAAAAATGTAAACGATATCGAATAAAATATGCTTGAAAAATATGTAGTGGGCGAAAATAAGAATGAAAAATTAGGTAATGTATTAAAATTAAAACTGCATATAATATAAATAAATAAAACTTTGAAACTAAAAATAATAAAATTTTAAATAATAAAACTTAAAAATTGAACTTCAAATTGAAAAATTTAAACGTCTATAATAAAATTGTGTAAAATATTTATAATGATATAAACAAAACTAGTATAATAATTATGGAAAATGTATAAAAATTAGGAAATGGTGAAATATATGCTTAAAAAATAACAACAGTAAAAATTATTTTGAAATTGAATTTATTGTTGTCAAAAATCTTGAAAATCCTGCAATATTCCAGTGCTATGTAAAAACAGCAGAAATAATGTTCTAAATAAAGTTTGGTGTTGAACGGGGATATACCAGACCCCCATGACATTTGCAACCATAAACCCCCTTTGGGGGTTGGTTGTGGACCTGGTGATCAATCAATCAAATCCTTTGGTACATTTTACACTTTGGCTTTTTCTCGTTATTTATTACGTTATTCATATATTTTAATGACCTCTGTTGTTGTTTTTTCAGAATTATTCTTTGCAATTTCGTTTATTTTATTCTGCTTACCTACTATAATACTACAAAGAGTCGGCTATTACATTTCTCTGTCTAGTGTTTTGTCGAAATTTACTACTTTCGCATCCCTGTGAAATTAACTCATTTAATTTCGAATGAAGATTGCCTAATTAAACAGAAATTTGTTTATTTTAATATCGTGTTTAAACGCTTTAATCACGTGTAATATTATAGAAATTTTGATTCCTATATTTTAATGATCTCTATTGTTTTTTTTTCAGAATTATTCTTTGAAAACTTATTAACACTACTGTAATACTGCTTACCTCCTATAATACTACAAAGAGTTAGCTGTTACATTTCTCTGTCTAGTGTTTTAGTCGAAATTAACTACTTTCGCATACCTATAAAATTTACCCATTTAATTTCAAATGAAGATTGCCTGGTTAAACAGAAATTTGTTTAACTTTAATATCGTGTTTAAATGCTTTAATCACGTGTAATATTATACCAATTTTGATTCATATATTTTAATGACCTCTATTGTTTTTTTTTCAGAATTATTCTTTGAAAACTTATTAACACTACTGTAATACTGCTTTCCTCCTATAATACTACAAAGAGTTGGCTGTTACATTTCTATGTCTAGTGTTTTAGTCGAAATTAACTACTTTCGCATCACTATAAAATTAACCCATTTAATTTCAAATGAAAATTGCCTGGTTAAACAGAAATTTGTTTAACTTTAATATCGTGTTTAAATTCTTTAATCACGTGTAAATATTATACCAATTTTGATTCAAAAATGTGAAGATCCCTATGGTTTTTTTTCAGAATTATTCTTTGAAATTTCGTTTATTTTATTCTACTTATTAACACTACTGTAATATTGCTTACCTACTATAATACTACAAAGAGTCGGCTGTTACATTTCTCTGTCTGGTGTTTAGTCGAAATTTACTACATTCGCATCCCTGTAAAATTAACCCATTTAATTTCGAATGAAGATTGCCTAATTAAACAGAAATATGATTAACTTTAATATTGTGTTTAAACGCTTTAATCCCGTGTAATATTATACCAATTTTTTTTATTCATATATTTTTAAGATCCTTGTCATTTTTTTTTTCAGAATTTTCATTTATTTCATTCAATATTTTTTAAAATTCTATGATATTAATAAGATCTTTAATAATCTTTCCGTAACAACGAAAAAGAAAATGATGAGATGATAGAATTTTAAACGTAAATTCTCTAGATTCTCTTAGGAGTAATTCTATCCAAGTCATTAATCACTGCGACATTCATGCACGACAATTCAGGTCTTGTTCTTCACGAAGAATAACAGATCATTCACGTCGAAGTATACCGAAATTTGGAATAAAATATACAGCCTAGCCGATCTATCTTTTACATCTAAAGAAAAAAAAAAGATTTTGCAGTATCCTATTACTTATAGATCAAACTGTGGATAAACACAGTTTCTCGTTGACTGCTTTATACGGAAAAGCCGGGCTACCTTATTCAATGCAGAGCAGCGACTAATTTATAATAGCTGATCTGTCGCTAATAAAGAAGATCGAAGACATTGACATGTCATTTTAGGGTCTAAAAACTTCTTAAACTCCAAAATTATCAATTTTTTTAATTATAATATTGCTTGAAAGTTTTTTTTTATTTTAAAACAAACCGCATTAATAAATTTCGCTCAGTTTCAGAGTTGTGATACATGACTATCACTCTTGTGATTTATATGTTTGGAAATAGATTTTCAGCTTAAACAATATAGAAGTATATATATGTAATATTAAAATCCCTTATTTACATATTTTAATATTAATTCAATACCCTTTATTCATAAAGTACGTTGGGGTTTGCTTGGTAATTCTGATTTTTCCCTCCAGACACGCTATAGACTTAATTCAGCCTCTGTCTGTACTACTTTATACAATAGTTAGCACGTTCTCTTTCAACATGGATATTTTTTATCACGTGATCAATTGTGCTTAGGGATTAATCGTAGTCTACCTTAGGAATCCCTACTTGAAAACTGTGTATCTGCGGGATCACATTGTTTATGTGCACGATGTTGTAAAAGTTTTTGCCTGTTGTATGGATTTCATGCTTCTTACCAAAAATAAACTGTGTTGTGATTTTGAATGAGTCTTGCCCATATTACACACACACACGCACACACACACACACACACATATATATATATATGTATATATATATAAATAAATATATATATATATATATATATATATATATATATATATATATATATATATATATATATATATGTGTGTGTGTGTGTGTGTGTGTGTGTATGTATGAGCACAAGATAGAATATATTTCTACAATTGCAAGCAGTTTAAGTTTTTTTTAAACCCTTGGTGGTAAACAGCCTTCCCTAAGGATTAGGCTTTGAGATCTTTACCACGAAACAGTTTATTCCGCAATAGTTAAAAAAAAAGAGAATATAGTCATGAGTTATCATATAAAAATGTCCATAATTTAAGTAATTAAAACGAAACCCTGGAAGAAGGTAGTATTAAGCTTGCCGTTAATGTTAAAGTAAGAGAAAAAGGTTAAAACTACCGAAAAAAGGTTTAAAAAGATAACCAAAACTAAAACGAAGCTGTAAATTTGGTGATGTTAATTGGCTTCCAAGATAATGTTGGGAAGAAGTTGTTTTTACATAATTAAACTTGGAGAGAGAGGGGGGGATCTCCAAGCATGGATATGAAACAAACACTTGACTGTACAGATATTTGAATTTGTGCTATAATGTCCTAAAGAGCTTTACAAACATCTTGAGTAATATTTGCATTTAAAAGTAACTAGAGAAAGGAACATAAATTGATAACAAAATGAAAACTTTGTTGCCGTGAGAAATCATTTATAGAAAGTCAAGCTATTATTACTTGTGTATTTTTTATTGTTTTAAAAAAATAGTTCATTTAGATATTGTTTAACAAATATTTACAAATAGTTATCTGTCGTTTTTAAAACAAACCACATAAAAAAATTCTCTCAGTTTCAGAGTTATGATAAACAAATATAACTGCTACTCTTGTTATTTATATGTTTGGCAATAGACCTTTAACGTAAACAATATATATGTGTATAAATATGTATGAGAGCAAGATAGAATATGTTTTTGCAACTGCAAGCAGTTTAAATGTTGTTTAACAAACCGTTTATTTAGATATTATTTTTAAAATATTCACAAATAGTTATCTGTTGTTTTTAAAACAAACCACATAAAAGTTTTTTCTCTCAGTTTCAGAGTTAAAATAAATAAATATAACTGCCACTAGTGTGATTTATATTTTTCGCAATAGACTTTAAAAATAAATAATATATATGCATGAACGCAAGATATCATACGCTTTACAGCTGTAAGCAGTTTAAGTATTATTTAACAAATTGTTCATTTAGATACTATTTCACAAATATTCAC
The DNA here is from genome assembly GCA_032207245.1 of Pardosa pseudoannulata. NCBI lineage: Eukaryota > Metazoa > Arthropoda > Arachnida > Araneae > Lycosidae > Pardosa > Pardosa pseudoannulata. The sequence continues at coordinate 60,643,295 of CM063505.1, read as the reverse complement.
AAATAGTCATTTAAAATATATAAAATATATGTTGTTACAATACAAAAATGCTTTTCCCTTTCGACTATTTGTAAAAAACACCTGTTCTTAGTTTATGATAACTTTAAATTATTTTTTTTTACAATTTGACTTTTATAATGATGCGTGCAAGATTTCTCCAAAAACTACTTATTATTTTTGCGTGAAATTTTTATTGTTTCAATTCTATGATGCTGAGCTAAAATATTTGTTTTAGAGTGATAACTATATCCAAAAATTCCTTCTTCGAAATGTAAATAGAATACAAAAATGCATGTAAATACTGTAAAAAATTAAAAATAGATGAATAATAATTTTATGAGTTAGATCAAATTTTAGAATTTTGTTCTTTAAGACTTAGACATTAAATTCGTATGCAAAATATTTTTTGTAAACATGAGTTAAAAACTTTTTACGATCAGAAAAATCAAGCTATGAATTTGTGTTTACTTTTAACATTTTTAATTATAATTTCAAGCGTTTAAAATTAAGTAATTAAATGAAGTTATGCATTAAAAGATTTTACAGTAAAAAATGAGACAATTTTACCTCACAAAATGATTATGTTAAGTCAAAAATCGATAACGAAACACTGATATTCTTATACTTAAGGCCGAGCGATGGCTGAATGGTTAGTGTGCTAGACTTCGGTACCGGAGTTCGTGGGTTCGAATCCCTCTATGGCATGGGGTTCGTAGCCGTTCGGAATCGGCTTTAAACTGTAGGTCCCGGTCTCATTAGCCCTCGTGTTGCAAAAAGCAGACCGTTGCACTCCAAACTTAACCAACTTATACTTAAGAGTTCTGAGACCGCTGAAAAAACTGTACTGAATATGGAATATGATGCGCAAAGTGTAAGAACCAATTATGAACAAGGACGTAATGCAAATGAAATTGGGGAGGGGGGTATTTACCCTTGAATTTTTAAGGGCATCAGTTATTACGGTTAGTAATGTAATCGAGCTTCTAAAATTTTGCTAAACATTATGTGTAAAATATAACAATCAGTTATCAAATGGTGTTATGTGCAATGAAATTGAGGGAAGTAAAATGTAAGAATCAATTTTCAGTAGAGGTGTTATGTAAAATGAAATTAGTGGAAATTTAGTGAGTTTTTTTTTTTAATGGGGCTAGTTATTAACTATTAGAAATGCAATTGATCAAAATTCTAAAACTGTTCTGAATGTGTTGTGTAAAATGCAAGAAACAATTGTCAACAATGGCTTAATGTCAAATGAAATTAGGGGAAATTTTCTAGTGAATTTTTATGGGCAGTAATTACGATTAGCAATATGATCAGACTTCTAAAACTGTATTGAATATGATGCATAAAACGTAAGAATCAGTTCTCAACACAGATGTAATGTGAAATGAAATGAAAGGAAATTTACCCTTGAATTTTTTAAGGGCACCAGTTATTACGGTTAGTAATGTAATCGAGCTTCTAAAATTCTGCTAAACATGATATGTAAAATATAACAAACAATTATCAAATGGTGTAATGTACAATGAAATTGAGGGAAGTAAAATGTAAGAATCAATTTTCAGTAGAGGCGTTATGTAAAATGAAATTAGTGGAAATTTAGTGAGTTTTTTTTTAACAGGACTAGTTATTAACTGTTAGAAATGCGATTGATAAAAATTCTAACACTGTTCTGAATATGTTGTGTAAAATGCAAGAAACAATTGTCAACAATGGCTTAATGTCAAATGAAATTAGGGGAAATTTACTAGTGATTTTTTAAGGGCAGTAATTACGATTAGCAATATGATCAAACTTCTAAAACTGTATTAAATAGGATGTATAAATCAATTCTCAACAGACACGTAATGTGAAATGAAATTAAAGGAAATTTACCCGTGAATTTTTTAAGGGCACCAGTTATTACGGTTAGCAATGTGATCAAACTTCTAATAAGAACGGAGTCTCGCCAAAAGATGTGGTAGTAAACAACGATTAGGTGATCGAGCTGATTGGAGAGTGACTGAATTCGATCTGTCCTCCAGACGGGAAATCGTTTGTCTGTAATTGCAGACAATCTGAATTACAGATGAAGTGTATTAACAGTCTCTCGGGGTGCAGTTTTCTGAACGTTATGTCGTACAAACCACATAAGCGGAAGATTTGTTATCTGATGGACCATGAAATACTTCCACTGCATTGTGGATGTATGAGAACTGATGGGGAAGAAAGTGTTATAAAATTTTCAGAATTTTAAGTTTACAATCACGTACTAACGATTTAGAAGTTTTAGTAGAAGTAATAATTAGGTATTAATAATAATATATTCCCTCATATATAAATCTCTCTGACTGGATTATAGGAAATAATTCAAATCTCAGAAATGATAATGTTATCTCTAAAAGTATTACATCCAAACTTGATGTGAAAGTGGTTTTTAGATACTTATAGGAAGTTTTTTCTAATTGTAATTCAGAAATGTGAGTCGAAATCAGTAGACTTCGTTATGAAATCACTGCTGCGAACTTAAATAAACTAACCTTATTAAATCCATTATAGGCGGAAAAATTAAAAGTCATTTTAAGGTGATGAAACTTTAACTACTTTCTGAAATAGTATTTTTTCTTTAAGTCTGATGCAGTTACTTTCATTAATACGAAAATGATATTTACTGTTATCAAATAGTTACTTTTTTATATTTTTCCTTTTTCCTTGTTGTATGTTAAGCTTTGGTGTCTAATTTAGCCTTACAAAAATTTCCCATATAATAAACTTAAAAATAAAATGCAAACAATTGTTATTTTATGCTGTTAAGAAAATGAAAAACAGAATCACATTGATCAGTATCTTCTTATTTCCGAAAACATGTAAATAAATTAACGATACTGTAGAGACGTAGGAAAATATTGTTTATCATTATAGATGGTTTGATCATTTGAAAATTCATTGTTCTACGCATTGTGTATATAAAATCTTGATTGCATTTAGAGACCTATTTTAACTTCATTATAAAAATTTAGAAGATTAATGTTTAACACAAGTACTGACATCTTGGGGGATTTTGCACTGAGTAAATAAAAATTTCCCTGAGGCCAATTAAAACGCTCTAGATGGGTTTTGTCACTATAGACAGTATTGTTATACGAAACATGTAAATAAGGGCAGTACTATAACGATACTTTAGAGACATAGGAAAATATTGTTTATCGTTATAGATGGTTTGAACATTTGAAGATTCATTGTTCTATGCATTGTGTATATAAAATCTTGATTGCATTTAGAGACCTATTTTAACTTCATTATAAAAATTTAGAAGATTAATGTTTAACACAAGTACTGACATCTTGGGAGATTTTGCACTGAGTAAATAAAAATTTCCCCGAGGCCAATTAAAACGCTCGAGATGGGTTTTGTCCCTATAAACAGTATCGTTATACGAAACATGTAAATAAGGGCAGTACTATAACGATACTTTAGAGACATAGGAAAACGTTGTTTATCATTATAGATGGTTTGATCATTTGAAAATTCATTGTTCTACGCATTGTGTATATAAAATCTTGATTGCCTTTAGAGGCCTGTTTTAACTTTATTGAAAAAAATTAGAAGATTAATATTTAACACAAGTACTAACATCTTGGGGAATTTTGCATTGAGTAAATAAATATTTTCCCGAGGCCAATTAAATACGCTCGAGATGGGTTTTGTCACTATAGCCAGTATTGTTATACACAACTTTCACTGTATAGGGATCAAAATTTTAGTTCATCAAAAAGCTATCACTATTTCTAATTACTTTTTCATGGTACTCTATTGCCATGTTTTGGGACAATGCTTCTTTCTCATTATTCAATTTAAAAATAAATACGTTTGTAATTAGAAACAAATCACTCTCGATATCATCGATATATCGAAAATCTTATCGGTCAGAAGGAATCGGAATTTGGTCTTGATGAAATAAATAATGAAAAATGATATAATGGTAATGAATTTTTTTATATATATATATACAGGTTTCTAAACCTCTTATATGCAGTATGTGGTAAAAGATCGCGGGCTTTATCACGTGAATAAGTAAAAGATAAATTGCCTCTTTTCCCCTGAAAACCTGTAAACAAATATGTAGAACGTCTGCATCATATTTCATCAGAAATTTGTCTCATATAACTCTTTTATGGTACGCTATTCTCGTGTTTTAAAATTGCTTGTTTCTCTCTGTTCACATAAAAAATGTTTATATTATGGGATTAATTCACTCTGGATATGTTTTCAGACATAGATTATTTAAAAGTTCCATTGACTAGAAGAATAAATTAAGATTTTTTTCCTTTTAACGCTTTATTTCTTAACTACTTACTGCGATGTCTGTACAAAGGTCTCAGACTTTTCTCTCGCGAATAAGAAAAGGGAAATCTCCCCCCCCCTTAGAATGTGTAAACAAATAAAAAGAAAGTTTACATCGCACTTCATCAAAAAGCTATCACTAACTATTCTTTTATGGCACGTTGTTTCCGTGTTTTTTTACAACGCTTGTTTCTCATTCTTCATTTTAAAACTAAATTATTTTGGTGCTTAGTTTGGAATTAAATCACCCTGGATCTATTTTAAGATTTAGATCATTCAACTATTCCATTGATGAGAAGAATAAGTTAAGATTTTTGAGAAACAAAATCCTTTTTTTATCAAAGTCTTTATAGCTGTTGCATTGTAACATGTGGTAAAAGATCCTGGACTTGCTCCTTTGAATAACGAAAAAATAAAACTATATTTTCTATCTGAAAGCACGTTAAGAAATATAGTGAATATCTACATCGTACTTTCAGTTCATCAAAAAGCTATCTATTATTATTTTTTATGGTAGGTTATTATTGCGTTTTTCTCAACGCTTGTTTTTTATTATTTATTTTAATAATTTTTTTTCTGTTTAGATTTAGAATTAAATCACTCTGAATATGTTTTAAGCCAGATTACGTCGCCAGCGGGAAGAATAAATTAATTTTTATTTTTAAGAAAGTGAAACAAATCTAGATTTTTAAACCACTTGCATTTTTGATATGTGGTAAAATGTCTCGGACTTTCTTCCATGAATAAGGGAAAAGATCTCCCTTTTATTTTCTAAAAACACGTTAAGGAAATATAGAGAACTTTTACATTATAGTTTTAGTTAATCAAAACGCTATCTCGAATTATATTTTCATGGTACGTTATTTCTGAGTTTTTCATAACTTTCATCTTTCATTTTTCATTTAAATTATTTTATTCTTTAGATTTAGAAGTCCCTCTGGATGTATTTTAAGGCTTAGATTACTCTATTTAAATGTTACATCAGCAAAAAGAATAAATTCAGGCTTTTTGAGAAAAAACCCTTTTTCTATCCAAGTCATTAAACCTTTTTCATTACTTATAGCAGTGAAGCCGAACTATGGCCGAATGGTTAGGGTGCTGGCCTTCGGAACCGGAGTTCGTGGGTTCGAATCCCACTATGACATGGATGTTTGTAGCCGTTCGGAATGGGCTTTAAGCAGTAGGTCCCGGTCTCGTTATCCCTCGTGTTGCAAAAAGTAGATCGTAGCACTCCAAAACCAAACCAAACCTATAGCAGTTAAAGATCCCCGACTTTTTACTTTGAATAAGGAAAAGATAGATCTCCCTTTTTCTCCTGAAAACACTCTAAGAAATATGGAGAAAACGTCTACTTCGTAGTTTCAGTCCATCAAAAAAGCCATCTCTAATTATTATTTCGTCGTACGCCATTTCCGTGTTTTTCACAACCTTGTGTCTCATTATTAAGTTTAAAATTAAATTATTTTTATTGTTCAGGTTTAGAAATCATTATGGATTTATTTTAAGATTTAGATTATTTCATCGACGGGAATAATAAGTTAAGATTATTTCTTTTCATAATGATATAAAACATACCTAGATTTCAAAACCTCTTACATTGTGGTGTATGGTAAAAGATCCCGGACTTTCTCCCATAAATAAAGAAAACATAAATATTCCATTTCCACCCTGAAAACACGTTAAGAAATATAGAAAACTTCAACATCGGGCTTTCAGTTAATCAAAAAGCTATCTCTAAATATATTTTCATAATACCTCACTTTTGTGATTTTTGCAATGTTTCTTTCTCATTATTCATTTTAAAAATAAATAGTTTTATATTTAGAAATCGCTCTTGATATGTTATAAAACATAGATTATTCTATCTATAAGAAGATTAAATTAAATTTTATTAAGAAAAAAACACAAATCTAGGCTTCTAAACCTCCTACATAGCGACATGTGGTAAAAGAACCCAAACTTTTCCCCGTTAATAAGAAAAAAATAAAAATCTAAAAATGAATTGATAAATTTAAAAATAAATTATTTTATTATTTAGATTTAGATCTGAATCCCTCTGGATATGTTTTAAGGCATAGATTATTCCATCGACGAGAAGAATAAATTAAGATTATTATTTTTTTTAAAGAAACAAACCGGATCTAGAATTGTAAACCACTTACATAGCTATATGTTGTAAAAGATTCCAAACTTTTTCCTGTTAATAAGAAAAAGTAAAATTTTAAAAATAGATAAATTTAAAAATAAGTTTATTTAGATTTAGATCTGAGTCCCTCTGGATTTAAGACACTTTAAGGCATAGCTCTTTAAGGCATAGATTATTCCATGGACGAGAAGAATAAACTAAGATTTTTTATTATTTTTTTTTTCTTAAGAAACAAACCGAATCTAGAATTTTAAACCTCTTACACTGCGATATGTGGTAAATGATTCCAAATTTTCTCCTGTTAATAAAAAAAAAAATAAAAATTTAAAAATAGATAAATTTAAAAAATAAATTATTTTAGTATTTATATTTAGATCAGAATTCCTCTGGATATGTTTTAAGGCATAGATTATTTCATCGACGAGAAGAATAAATTAAGATCTTTTTGTTGTTGTTTAAAGAACAAACCGAATCTAGAATTGTAAACCTCTTACATAGCGACATGTGGTAAAAGATCCAAAACTTTATCCTGTTAATAAGAAAAAATAAAAATTTTAAAATAAATTAATTTAGTATTTATATTTAGATGTGAATCCCTCTGGCTATGTTTTAAGGCACAGATTATTCCATCGACGAGATGAATAAATTAAGATTTATTTTTAAAGAAACAAATCGAATCTAGAATTCTAAACCTCTTACTCTGCGATATGTGGTAAAAGATCCCAAACTTTTTCCCGTTATTCAGAAAAAATAAAAATTTAAAAATAGATAAATTTAAAAATAAATTATTTAGTATTTAGATTTATATCTGAATCCCTCTGGATATGTTTTAAGACATAGATTATTCATACACGAGAAGAATAAATTAAGATTTTTTTTTAAAGAAACAAACCGAATCTAGAATTTTAAAATAGTGCGATATGTGGTAAAAGATTCCAAATTTTCTCCTGTTAATAAAAATAAAAAAAATTTAAAAATAGATAAATTTAAAAATAAATTATTTTAGATTTAGATCTGAGTCCCTCTCTATTTAAGGCAGTTTAAGACATAGCTCTTTAAGGCATAGATTATTCCATAGACGGGAAGAATAAATGAAGATTTTTTTTTTTTCAAAAAACAAACCGAATCTAGAATTTTCAATCACACTGCGATATGTGGTAAAAGATTCCAAACTTTTCCCCGTTAATAAGAAAAAAAAATTCAAAAATGGGTAAATTTAAAAATAAATTATTTTAGTATTTAGAATTAGATCTGAATCCCTCTGGATATGTTTTAAGGCATATATTATTCCATCGACGAGAAGAATAAATTAAGATTTATTTTTAAAGAAACAAACTGAATCTAGAATTGTAAACCTCTTACAGTGCGATATGTGGTAAAAGATCCCAAACTTTCTCCTATTAATAAGAAAAAATAAAATTTAAAAATAGATAAATTTAAAAATATATTATTTTAGTATTTAGATTTAGATCTGAGTCCCTCTGGATTTAAGGCACTTTAAGGTATAGCTCTTTAAGGCATAGATTATTCCAGCGACGAGAATAATAATTTTTTTTAAAGAAACAAACCGAATTTAGAATTATAAACCTTTTACACTGCGATATGTGGTAAAAGATCCTAAACTTTTTCCCGTTAATAAGAAAAAAATAAAAATTTAGAAATAGATAAATTTAAAAATAAATTATTTTAGTATTTAGATTTAGATTTGAATCCCTCTGGATATGTTTTACGGCATATATTATTCCATCGACGAGAAGAATAAATTAAGATTTATTTTTAAAGAAACAAACCGAATCTAGAATTGTAAACCTCTTACAGTGCGATATGTGGTAAAAGATCCAGGACTTTCTTCCGTGAATAAGGAAGAGATAAATCCCATGATTGTCCGGCAGGGCGGGGAGTTTTTATCGGTCGGGTTACTGCTTATATCTCTTTCATCCTCAACATGATCTCATTTATTTTCGAAATACGTAAGGAGACCCGATCCATCGGAGTTGTATATGGTGGCGTCCCAACCGGATGCACTGGACAGACATCTGGGGCTCAAGGACACACCTCTGGAGCGAAGGGGCGGGCGTGAGAAAAAGCCGGGCGGGTCACACCTAGGGGTCAGAGAACAGGGTAAACCACGCACCGCTCCCCGGCAAGAGTGCGCTTCTATTGCCCATTCCTCGGCGATGCCTGCGCACGTCCCCAGTAAGTACTCCTTTTTCGCTTTACTGCATTCGTGTGTGCGGACAATCTTTCTCGAAATGAGGAAACGCAGAGAGCTCTGTATCAGGCGTGTAGGATATGTTTGCTCTATTCGCATTAAGATGAAAACAATACCCGAAGGGCTGTTAATTTCACTGTAAAATAAGCCATTCATTATCCGGTTTTAGTGTACGGACGCGTTACAGTTCCTTCTGTTGAATGTTTATTTCGCGTGAAAGTTTATTTTTAGCCTGTAAGTTTTCTTCTTCTCATTGTATTTGTGCGCGAAGCATTTTTCTGGGAATACGGAAACGCAGAGAATTTTATAAGGGGGATTCATTAGCTAGGTTTTAATTATTTGCATACTTGTAGAAATAATACCCGAAGGGCTTTTAATTTCGCTGTGAAATAAGCTATTCATTATCCGGTTTCCTTTATGAACACTTTACATTTCCTTCTATTGAATGTTAAGTTGGCATGAAAGTTTCTTTTTTGTTTGCGAGTTTTCTTCTCATTGTATATGTTTGTGGAGAATCAATGTGGGAATGCAGAAAGAGTTTTGCAGTGGATTTGCTAGCTATTTTTTTATATATATATATTTGCATACTTGTAGAAATAATACCCGTAGGGCTGTTAGTTTAAATGTAATTTAAAGTATTCATTATGCAGTTCAAAAAAAGGACGAGTTATAATCCCTTAGGTTGTATGTTTAGCTCACGTGATATTGTATTTTAAGCCTGTTATTTTTTTGCATTTTATTAAAAATAAGAAACTGTTTTACTATTCGCTTTACATCTGCAAAATCAAGAAAAATTCTCGAAATGTGAAAATACAAATATGTCTCATACACGTGCTGTCCATTTTTATACACATTTTATTTAAAAATAAAACTCAATGACTTATTAATTTGATTGTAACTTAAACGGTTTATTTTCAGATTTAGTAAAGGGAAAATATATTTATTTATTTAATAAAATTGCAGTTTATTGAAATGAATATTTCGTGTATGTGACAATGTATATTTACACATTTTTTTATAATTAAAATTGTAATATTATATGCATAAACTGTATTTTAAGTGCATTTGTAATAACATAAAGTGTAGGATTTTTCTAATCTCCATGTCACTTAATATAAACAATGATACAAGGGCACTATTTAGGCAATAATTTGCTATTTAACAGTTTTTTCATTAACACATTTTGTGCGGATTCATTTCGCAGCGGAATTTTGCGCGTAAATTTAGTTATTCAGTTAAATCTCGGTAGATCGAAAATTATTTATTTTTTACCAAACTTTTCGTATTTTATATTGAAATATATAAACAAATATATAAGTAGAAATATATGAATAACAACCATAAGATTTTTGTAAATAAAAAGTATATTTTTTGTGGATAAATTTATAATAGTATCATAA
>CM063505.1:60580714-60628214 GCA_032207245.1 Pardosa pseudoannulata | reverse complement strand
TCCTTCGTATTCAAACTTCTTTACGAAAAACTGTGCTTCAATTCTTTTTTAAATAATTTCTGGCAAAGAGTTCCGTTGAGAAAAAGGTTTCTGAACTGCTAGTTTAATATGTGGTGCTTCTTCTATTATTGTGATTCTCAAACTCTCACGGAACCCTTTTCTTATGAGATACATACATAGCAATGGAACCCTTTTATTTAATATTGTTTTATGTGAGAAACTAAAGGAATATTAATTATCATTGATTAACAGAGACTGACAAAAGTTGTAAAATCTTAGGACCCCATGGCACAAGTTCTTTCTTCAACTTAATGGCTTTAACGCATTCACTGCGGAATGAAACATGGGCCACTCATAATCAAATAGGGTTTTTTTCTACAACAGGACAAGGAAAATCTTTATTTGATTAGATTATGCAACGGAAAATTATATCAGGTAATGTAACTATAAATCTTAAATGAAATTATTAACATTAACAGTGTCTTTCAGTTTTTGCTCTGAAATCCCATCTATCAATTGACTTCTCAGGATTGAATTCCTGCAAATTTAAGTGTATAAACATTAGGCTATTTAAAGATTCTCTTCTTAAATTTGAACGTAGTTTGTTTTTGATTGCATTCATTGTACTGAAACCTCTTTCACGAGAAGATGTTGAAACAGGAAGGGTCAATACAACAATTGAAAGAAGATTTGTTAAATGTGGAAATCTGTCCTTCATCAAAATACACCTTTCAAAAAGAAAATTAAATGATAAATTTTTCCCAAGAAATTTGAATGCATACCATTCATCCATAATTTTAGAAATATCATCTTTACTGATAGCAAGGCAATCAGAAAAATGTCAGAAAGCAATTCAATTTCAAAAGCAAGTCGCCAGGGGCATTTTTTTAGTCGCCTGGGTTTTGTCGGACTGTGTTGATTAAATATAAATATGAAAATTAATAAAAAGTAGTATAAAAATGTTTACATCTAACCACATCTAATTACGTCTGTTTATGCCTAATGTTCACTTTCGCAAGGTGATTTGGAAATAATTTTTTTTTCTTTAATGAAATTATACATTGATGAAAAGTATCATTGGAACAAATGGCTTTATTTTTGTCTGTCATAACTTTCTTTGACGTTTGGTTTCACCCAAGAATTTTTTATTCTCATATCATGCTCTGCATTCAACATATTCCGGTATTGAGTTTTTGATAAGACTTATACAGTAAAGCCAATTTTGCAAATGTAGATCGTTGCAAATGGTAACAGCAGAAAGCACTTTTCGGATAATTATAGATATTCTCTTTTCAAAGAACACCAGAAATCTGACACTGACATATTTTATAAAGTGAGGAAGGATATTGAACAGTCCGATATCAGTTCTTCAAAACTTTTTCATACTCTTCCGAAGGTAAAGAAGGAAGTTTTTCGTTTATGAGAAATGAATTTTTGACTCTTCATTTATTCTTTAATTTTTGTGCTGTTCATTAGGAAACTTTTGCTCCATTAAATTACTGAAAAAGGCTATGTTATATACAAAAATTCTTTAGGAACTTCTGGAGGATCGTTGTGGAACATCTTTTTGAAACCTATCCCATAAAATAACTGATTTATCTCCACTAGCGAAAGCAGTGTTTGGAAGTAAAAATAATGCCCTACTTTTAGTTATCTGGCTTTTAAATTAGAGTCAGTTTAGTTCTGTAAAGAATATTAGTTTTTATGTTTTACAGTTTTACGAAGTTTGTGAAATCAAAATACTACAGTATTTAGGATTATGTAGTACAGGTTTACTTCGTGATAAAAAGAGTTATCTTCAAATACAGTCCAACTATTTATGTTTATATTGACTTGCACCTACTTTTTGTCTGTCACATCTGAGCAATTCCTAAATTGACATAAAAATATTATTGTTCTTCTACAGGTTCCTTTTCTTTCTTTCGATTAAAAAATCGAATGCTTAATTCGAATATAAGGCCTTGACAGAGTCTCAATGTTCCGATCTGATTCATGAGCAAACGCCGAAATTTTCTCAATAATAAATTATCTTATTATTATTTTTTGTTCGTTTTCCATTCAAACGAGTTTAATCGGATCAGAAGGCCTTTACCTTTAACTATGCAACAAGTTTGTAACTAGATTTATGAACATCGTTCTGCAGTAGAAAGCCGTTGACACATTCTCACGTGTAATAAGTGGCCGAGCATCCACTGGACTTCGTTTAGGCGAGGAGGTTGTTGATCCTCGTAAAAAGCCGTAAATCTGGAGGGGGCGGCCTATGTGACACGGAGACGTCGTTTGCGTCATGCACCTTCTGCTGGGGGGAGGGGGATTTAAAGCTTAGCTTCCTGATCTGATCTTTGATTAGTAGGGAAAAGAATTACCCAGTGAATGCTGAATTTATCTTGCTAAATGTAAATTGACATAATCGAATTAGTTAACTTTGGACTTTTTGGACACAGAAATAATTAAAAGCATTCTCCATCTAGGTTACCTTCGTTGTTTGTTTGTTTCTGAGCTAAAATAGGTTGTAATCTTATCTGCTATGCTTTTTATATAAACACTAAGCTTTGTCTTTCCGCAATTCACATTATGGATGATCTTGTAGTTCTCATGTAATCTTGTCAGTATTAGTGTCAAGGCAGCTCTGATTCAAATCAGACAGGATTAAAACATAGATAAATATACAAGCTGTTGCCCGTTTATTACTGCGGTGCTTAAGAGAGTTTTACTGTTGATTTGTTAGGAATACAAATTAACGCATCGCACTATGAATCGTTAATGATTTTACTAAAAGAATTACCCAGTGACAGAAAATATATCTTCAGTTTTTGTTCGCAGTACTGAATGAAATGTGATAAAAATTAGCGTTTGCTTTATATATTTATCTCTCTTTCTCTACTCCACACACACACAGACATATTTACATATACGCATAAATGCATACAACTCGTAATTTTCCTCTTATTAAATTGTTGCACAGTTAAAATATGAGCTGAAGAAAAGGGTTAAATAAACATAAGAATCCTAAAAACTCCTATTCCCACCTTACTCAGTGTAACAAAAGAAGGTTTTTACAGGCTATTGCCCGTTTGTTACTGCAAAGCTTAAGAGAATTTTACTGTTGATTTTTATTGAATACATTACACTATGAATAGTTAATGATCTTGATAATAAAATTTCCCTGTGACAGAAAATGGAATTTTTTTGTGTTTTCGTTTGCAATACTTAATGAAAAGTGTTAAATATTTAGTATTTGCATAATTTATTTCTCTCTCTCTCTTTTTCCACAAGCATACAAACACATATACATACTCATGTACTCATATTAATTCTTGATTTTAATTTCTAATATTAATTCTTGATTTTAATTTTTAATATTAATTCTTGATTTATATTGATTTATATTAATTCTTGATTGTTATATTGATTTATATTAATGCTTGATTTATATTAATTCTTGAATTCTTTTAATTGTGGATTTTAATTTCTAATATTTTAATAAATTTGAATCTTTAAATTCTTAATTTTTCTTCTTTGTGCTGTACGTTCTTCAATTTTTTAGTTTCTCTTTTACATTTTAATCTTTAATTATTTAATCAAACTTTACTGATTTTCGTGTTAATTTTGTGTTTTCTAAATTTCTACCTTTTTATTTAGTTTCAAATGTTTTTTTTATTAGATTTAGGCTTCTTTCTTTTTTAACGTTTTATCAAAATTGTTTCTTAAATTGTGTTGTTGTATTCTGTTTTTCGTCACGTTTGGCGCAGTTTGTCCCAAGAGGAATTAGCGCCACTAAATTTCAAACAACCAACCAACCAACCATGTACTCATATATAAATGCATATATATAATTTTCCTGATATTAATTGCACAGCTAAAATATGATATGAAGAGGAAGAGTGAATAAAAATAAGACTCCTAAAAAACTACTATTCATACCATCCTAAATGAGACAACCGAAGTTTTTAACAGATAAAGATAATAATAAGATAGTCTTATTGTTTACACAAATATTATTCTAAACTTTCTACAGTAGATTTCAGTGCATAAATTTCATTCATTGACAAGTCAAGTTTCAAATCTCATTTATCTAGATTTAACATAATCGTCTCTTGTGGATTGTTGTTTATGAAATACTAGATAACAAATAACATCTTGACGCATTCAGTGTAAAATAATAGCAGCTTAAATGACAAAGTGGAGATGTACCATAAAGCTGGTTGACAAATGTTTTAAAAGTGATGTCTTGGTATCTGTTCCGTTACTCGTGCTGATAAAAAAAACTTCATAGTAAATCCATCAAAATTTAATCTTTGACTCTAAACAACAAAAGATGTGTATACCCCTAATCATAATGTTCAGAAAAACCAGGAAGAAAAATTATCATTGCCTTTAAAAATCATACATTTCGAATATTAAATATGAAATTTAAAAGAAATAGAGTTTTTTTTTTTTAGATCTTCAATGTAGTCACGTAATTGATTTTGATCACGAGTAAAAAGTGACTGTCGCACTCAAGGAAAAACAGTTGTTTATATATGCTACCATTTCAATAATTCGCCTGCAGTAAAAAAAATTTAAGAATTTGTCATCTTACTCTTTTTATTAGTATGAAGTGACTGTTTTGAAATTCTTTCTGTGTCTGATCTGCAAAAGAAGGCAATGATGGTAGACAAACTGATAGTTGAAATTTTAACAATTCAGTATCTTCGTTTCCCTATATATCGTTTCTATTATGAAAACTAAGCTTACTAATATTCATTCTTTTGTATTCTTAGTGAAAATCGAAGGCATTTTATTACCTAGTTTAAGATGTCTAGTAACCTTTCCTTATTACATTGTGTGCCATTTCTAAATTACAATGATTAAATTTCTTATGACTGATCTAAAGCATAAGTCTGATCAGTTGGCATTTAATGCCTGGCATGTTCAAAATTGGAAATTTTTAACTGGATTTCCTCGACCCTCAGATTTTGAACTTTCTTGTTAGATTTTTGAATTTTACATTTACACAACCAAAGCAAAGAGAACTGTTATATAAAAATTTTCTCCGTTACTGATTTCGTACTTTGAAGAAAGCAGTCAATTTTTTGGAAATTATTCGTAAATTTGAAAAAATAAAGTGTTTTTCTAGCTTTTATTTCTAATACACCTTTTTTCTTTGACGACCAAGAATGATTAACCATGCGTCCTGTCAAAGTTTGTAGATTTCAAAGGATTTTTACCCAGAGATCTTGTAGATTAATCCGTTTTATAGAGTGAAACTGTAGATAAACAATGAATCTTTTGCTGTTTACACTTGATAGTCTCAAGTGATTCTAATAAAAAATCCAAAATAACAAATTTTCTCCGTTACTATTTATTCCACTCATGTACGAACATGGTTAGTCATACTGATTGGATGTTTGGTAAATTTGAAAAACGAAAAGGTTTTTAAGGTCTCATTCTGTTTCTTTGTTTCCTTTCGTGAATAATTTTTCCTTGTTAGTATGAGAAAGGATTTGTAGATTTAAAAGGATTTCTTTCCCACTGCTGTTCGAGGATTGTCCGATTTATTGAGTGATACTTGAGGTAAACAATGCAGCTGTTGCTGTTTACATACGATACTCTCAGCTGATTCTTCCGAAATAACAAATACCTGCTCTTGCCCTTGATATCATCTAAAAATAGTTACACCCGATCTTTTTTCCCGCAGGCCGGTCCGTTGTAGTCGCAATTGCGTAGCACGAGGGTGAAAAAGTGGCGCGTCGTCCATTGTGTTGCTCTAGACAAATCATTATGAATATTAGAGAGTGGCCCTCCATTTATCATCCCGGTTTGAGTTCAGCTCTAATCACCAGCTGGGTACAACGTGTCATTTATAACTGTCTGCCGACGCAAGGGTGGGGGTCGGAAGCAAACTGAGGTTCTACCGATCAGGTGCAAGCATTCAAACCAGTTTCGGGCATAAAGTGGTGAGCTTAGTCTGGGGCTCGTTTAAAAGATCTGCGCGTGCTGCAGGTGCTTAGATATTCGCATGCCCCAGACCGAATGATCCATTTGCTACTCGTGGATCACGTGTGACTTGCGATACTGCTTGTGACGATGGAAATGGGATTTCTCTCTTCTTTTTCTCGTATTTCTATCGGATGAGGGGGAAATAATATCATGCTGTGTTATTTCAGATTTCTATTTATCAAATTCATTTTTGAAAATTATAAAAGTGTAGCAAATCACTCCCATTACCAATATTGCTAAAGAATAAAATTCACGATAAATAATTATTTTCAGCTTACGAGTGGGTTGAGAAGCAATGATTACATTGCAGTTCCAGTAATCTGAAATTTTAAACATCCTCCATCGAAAGCAAGAAATAAAAATAGCTGAAGAGTTCTTTACAGAATTCAATTTTACCATCTGTCAGATTGAGTAGAAATCTTAAAATTGCAAATAAAATTTAGGTTTATAGTAAAAACATTTTAGTTCAATTAAATAATAATCTTTTAAAGAGCAACACAGAATGAACCACAAGGAAAACGGATATTTTTGGCTATCGTTAAAAATAGAAAATTAATTTTTGTGATTAAAGGCTAATGAATGAGTAGAATAATGTTCAAATAATTATTCTAATTATCCTAATTGAATAAGGATATTTTAGGATTATCATATAATAGATATAAGATAAATTTTAAATTAGTCAGTGTAATTTAGTTTTAGTTAGTTTCAAAATTGCATGTTAATCTTCCACATTTGCAAATAACAATCGTGCCCGCAGACATTAGTTTGGTTCAAAATTCTTAATTTCAAATATTTGGAGTGCAAATTTTAAATTCAGTTTATCTCATAAAAACCAGGAAACTCAAAGTATTATTTGAGGTAACAGAACTTCATGTTCCAGTTCAATATTCTATTTACTCCAATACAAAATGCAAAAATGTCCTTAATATCCTTAGTAGTTTTAAAAAAATTGTAGTAGTTCTTCAGTGAAAACTTGAATGTATAGCAATGGTCTATGGTAATGTATAACAATGTATAGCAATATATAGGTAATGTATAGCAATAGCCTCTCATAAAAACCAGGAAACTCAAAGCATTATTTGAGGTAACAGAACTTAATGTTCCAGTCAATAATCTATTTACTTCAATACAAAATGTAAAAATGTCCTTAATATCCTTAGTAATTAAAAAAATTGTAGTAGTTCTTCAGTGAAAACTTAAATGTGTAATAAATACTGTTTTAAAAGATTTTACCTAAAAAGTAAATTCGTAAACTTTTAAAATGTTTGTTTACTTAATCTTCTGCTGAAACCTTGAGACGCTTTTTTTCTCCCTCAATGTTTTATTATTTTTAAAAGAAACATCACTTTTTCTATTCACTTTGCGAGATGAATAAATCATAATTGATGTATACAAAATAAAAATTTCTCCCGCTCGTACGGTTAGTTTTCGAGGCAGAATAATTGAAGGACAAGGGTGTAACTCTCTTCGAAAACTTTACAACTCCACCCTTTCATTGAACTGGTCAGAAAGACAGTAGCCTTTCAGTTTCATATCTTCTGACGTGACGGGATTTCTAAAGTAAAATATTGATATGATTTGCAGCTTGAAAAGTCTTTGAGCGCGGATTTTGAATGATAACAAAACGCCCAGTTATGTGTAATTTCGTTAATCTGCCTCAGAGGAAACTGATGAAATGAGGAATGAATGAAGTGCGAAATGCGGAGGAAAACAAATTTTAAGATCTTCATTTAAGATAGGAATATGGATTGTGCCTTTACCATTCATTATTTTCTTAAGGGAAACATAAAGAACCTCATAAAGGAGTTTAGATCTTGGATTTAAAAATACTCAGCTTTTAACTTTATTTAGAATGTTGTTATGAAACTGCATAAAATAGGTGAAAAATTAAAATATATGTGCAATTCAGCTATTTGTCCCAGAGGAAACGGATTTCTAATGTGATTATGAAAAAGGCTAAACTTTAAAATCTAAGTGCAATTTTGATAATCTACTTTAGAGAAAACCAATGAAATGAGGAATGAATTAAGTGTGAAATGCGGGGGAAAACAAATTTTAAGATCTTCATTTAAGATAGGAATGAATTGTGCATTTACCACTCATTATTTTCTTCAGGGACATATAAAGAACGTCATAAATGAGTTTAGATCTTGGTTTTTAAAATACTCAACTTCTAACTGTGTTTCGACTGTTATGAAACTGCATAAAATAGGTGAAAAATTAAAGCTATGTGCAATTTCGCTTTTTGTCCCAGAGGAAAAGGATAAATAGAATAAATAATGAGTAAAGTGCAAAATGCGAAGAAAAATAGATTTTAAGGTCTTCCTTTAATAAAAGAAAAATACTGCCTTTACCATTGATTATTTTCTTAAACGGAACAAAAAGAATCTCACAGAGAAGTTTAAATCTTAAATTTTGATATATTCAACATTTAACTGTATTTCTAAAGTGATTATAATATGTGTTAATGCAAAAATTATGTGGAATGTTAAAATCTACGTGTAATTTTGTTAATCTGCCTCAGAGGAAACTAATGAAATGAGGAAGGAATAAAGAGCAAAATGCGGAGGAAATCTAATTTTACAATCTTCACTTAAGATAGAAATGAATTGTGACTTTATCATTCATCATTTTTTTAAAGGAAACATAAAGAACTTCATTAAAGGAGTTTAAAGCTTGATTTTTCAAATATTCAAATATTAACTGTATTTCTAATGTGATTATTAAAAAGTCTTAACTTTAAAATCTATGTGTAGTTTTGATAATCTGTCTCAGAGGAAACTGATAAAATGAGGAAAGAATAAAGAGCAAAATGCGGAGGAAATCTAATTTTACAATCTTGACTTAAGATAGAAATGAATTGTGACTTTACCATTCATTATTTTCTTAAGGGAAACATAAAGAACCTCATAAATGGATTTAGATCTTGGTTTTTAAAATACTCAGCTTTTAACTGTATTTCTAATGTTGCCATAAAACTGCATAAAATAGGTGAAAAATTAAAATTCATGTGCAATTTTGCTATCTCTTCCGGAGGACACGGATAAAACGAACAATGAGTAAAGTGCGATTTGTGGAGAACAATAAGATTTTAAGATCTTCACTTGATAAAAGAAAACTACTGCCTTTACCATTGATTATTTTCTTAAACGGAACAAAACGAATCTCACAGAGAAGTTTAAATCTTGATTTTTAAAATATTCAACATATAACTGTATTTCTAAAGTGATTATAATATGTGTTATTGCAAAAATTATGTGGAATATTAATATCTACGTGTAATTTTGTTAATCTGAATCAGAGAAAACTAATAAAATGAGGAATGAATAAAGAGCGAAATGCGGAGGAAATCTTCTTTTACAATCTTCATTTAAGTTAGGAATTAATTGTGCCTTTACTATTCATCATTTTCTTAAGGGCAACATAAAAAACCTCATAAATGAGTTTAGATCTTGCTTTTTAAAATACTCAACTTTTAACTGTATTTCGAACGGTGATGAAACTGCATAAAATAGGTGAAAAATTAAAATCTGTGTGCAATTACGATATCTATTAATGAGGAAACGGATAGAATGAACAATGAGTAAAGTGCGAAATGCGGAGAAAAATAGATTTTAAGATCTTCACTTAATAAAAGAAAAATACTGCCTTTACCATTGATTATTTACTTAAACGGAACAAAAAGAATCTCACAGAGAAGTTTAAATCTTGATTGTTAAAATATTCAATATATAACTGTATTTTTAAAGTGATTATAATATGTGCTGTTGCTAAATTATGTGGAATATTAATCTCTACTTGCAATTTTGTTAATATGCCTCAGAGGAAACTAATAAAATGAGGGAGGAATAAAAAGCGAAATCCGGAGGAAATCTAATTTTACAATCTTCACTTGAAATAGAAATGAATTGGGACTTTATCATATTTTATTAAAAAAAAACATTAAGAACTTCATAAAGAAGTTTAAAACTTGGTTTTTCAAAGATTCAAATTTTAATTGTATTTCTAATGTGATTATAAAAACGGCTGAACATTAAATTCTATGTGCAAGTTTGATAATCTGCTTCAGAGAAAACCAATGAAATAAGTATTTGAATTAAGTGCGAAATGCGGGGTAAAACAAATTTTAAGATCTTTATTTAACATAGGAATGAATTGTGCCTTTACCATTCATTATTTTCTTAAGGGCAACATAAAGAACCTCATAAATGAGTTTACATCTTGGTTGTTAAAATACTCAACTTTTAACTGTGTTTCGACTGTTATAAAACTGCATAAAATATTTGAAAAATTAAAATTTATGTGTAAATTCGCTATCTGTCTTAGAGGAAACGGATAGAATGAACAATGAGTATAATGAGAAATGGGGAAAAATAGATTTTAAGATCTACACTTAATAAAAGAAAATACTGCCTTTATCATTCAATATTTTCTTAAACGAAACAAAAATAATCTCACAGTGAAGTTTAAATCTTGATTTTTAAAATATTCAACATTTAACTGTATTTCTAAAGTGATTATAATATGTGTTATTGTAAAAATTGTGTGGAGTATTAATATCTACGTGTACTTTTGTTAATCTGCCTCAGAGGAAACTGATGAAATGAGGAAGGAATAAAGGGCGAAATGCGGAGGAAATCTAATTTTACAATCTTCACTTAAGATAGAAATGACACATACAAGTGTCTGTGCTCTACCTGTAAGTTATAAGTGTATTTAATTTCTCAAACTGAGAAAAATGAATTTCGAATAAACTGAGCTTATGCTATTCTCTGGAATTATATATATAATTATATATATATATATATATATATATATATATATATATATATATATATATATATATATATATATATATATATATACATATACATATACATATATATATATGTATATATATATATATATATATATATATATATATATATATATATATATATATATATATATATATATATATATACACGTGTGTGTGTGTGTAATATATCAAAATTATTTAACTTTAATATTTCCTTAAAAACCTTCTCTCTCCCATTCTAATTCCTTAAAATCTCTTTCCCAACCTCTAAATGTCTTAATCAAATGAGAGTCCTCGACTTAAAATCCTTTCGATACATTTCCCAAAGTTTTCTGTTCTATAGATGTAAATTTTCTGTCTATTGAACACGTTTTCCAGCTGTCGCCGGCAAATAACTCCGTTTTTCCCGATCTTACACTTAAATTCTCTGAACAAGTGCGAACATTCTTTCTGTCTTCGCTCTTGGGTGCACCTCGATTCGAGCAGAGTGATTTTTGTGTCTTTCTCTTGTCTGTCGTTGACCAATAAAGATGTCCGTTTAACCAGCTCTGAAATAAAGTTCTAATTAGACTTGCGCCGGTCTATTCAGTGCGGTCCGACTGAATATTTATTATTGCTAGCGATTTAGCTTTCCCCTTGCCCAGCAGCTCGGGCAGGTAAAAATAATAGGATTCTTAATTATTGTAGCTAGAGGAAAATTATTATATATATATATATATATATATATATAATTATATATATATAATAGCGAGAGATATAAATAAGTACAAAACTGTATAATCCTTATAACTGTATTTTCAATTTAAATATAATATTAAGAAAAATTGTTGAAAGCCCCTGTTTCCGTAGGTGTTTTGATAACAAAAATGTATGAATACGGGTAGTTGCTCTTTCGTTCCCTTTTGAAAAAGGTATAATTTGAACTGTACTTGAATCCAGAAATTTTAAATTATTGTGATATAGAAAAAATAATGAAGTCTGATCTAATTATTATACTGAGACACTGAAGTGTGTTAAGACCCTTTTACAACTAATTACGTAAGTACTGCCGAAGGGATTGCCCAACAGGTAAAGCACTACCTTTTGATTTCGGAGCTCGCGGGATATAATTTCACAGGTGACATAAATGTTCGTAGCCATTCGAAATCGTCCCGATGTAATAAAGCCTTGTGTTGACAACTTTTGCTATGTAAAGCTCCAAAACAACCGATCATACGTGCAAACTCGGACACTTTGGAAGTACATTTTGCCAATTATAACATTGTACTATTGTATGTATGTGTGCATTCTGCGATTGTACTTGGTATGATTGTACGATTTTGAGCAAATTGAAATAGTTTATGACAGGTATTTTGGGTTTTAAAACATAAAAAATAAATATCGATCAAAATCGGAAAATAGGAGTGTGAGTATGCATTGAAGATATGGGGGGGAGGGAGTAGAAAGAACTCTCGAAATTTTAAGAGGGCTATCTAAAAATATATATGTCAGAAATTAATATTTTTGGTTTAATATAATATTTGTATTCGATTCACTTGGGAACAGGAGAGAGTAAACAATTGAAATCTTACGGATTTTCTGCAGTTATGCTTAAATTTCGTGATAAAAAGTCATGGGTTTTAAACGTACATAAAACAAGAATTTACGAATTATTTTTCTTCAAATCTAATCGTATAACATTGGAAAATGCATTGTATGATTCGAGTTATAGACTGATATATAGAAATAATGTGTAATTAACATGAAAAATTAAAATTGTATAATTTGACATGATTTGAAAGATTTATTAAACTCCAAACGGTAGATAAGCGAATTTTTTCTGTGTACAGTTGTATTACCCATTGAATGAATCCAATGTCGGAAAAAATGAGTCTTTTAAAGTATGTCAAGTAACAATTTAAGAACTTTTTAATGTAGAGAGTGTTGATCTTTGTGTTCTAAAACCATATGGGTCAAATTATGATTGTTATGAAGAAAATTAATTAGAGATTAGAATGAAAAACTAAATTTCAGATGAAATATGATACTTAAAAGTGATATTCCTAAGGGCTTATAATGTACTGTCCTAACGTAAAAATACCCATTTTAGGTATATACATAAGAATCACATTCAATTTCCATAATACTCTTCTAAATGAAAAAAGGCAATCAAGGCCAGTGTTAAGTTACAAGATCTGAAAGAGCTAGCAAAATAGTGAAACCAAAATAGAGTGATAATTTCGAACTCAGCCTGGTAGATAAACTTCCATTAATTACTTTAATAACTTTAATGTAGTCGATTTGGAATAATTTTCACTATACTACCCTTTTAATTGGTATATTTTCTTTAATTTTTAAATATATTAATACAAAAAACATTTAAAAACTTATTGTATTTTTTACTTTAGATAAATTACTGGTTGCTAAGTTGCGAAATTCCGACCTACTTCTCATCCTTGAAATAAAATCTGGATCCTTGAAATAAATTAGCAATGGACCCTGATATTCTATCTTAGTTTGGTTTGGAACACTACGGCCTATTGTTTGGCTCACGAGGGCGGGTGAGACCAGGACCTACTGCTTAAAGCCGATTCCGTACGGCTGAGCTCATTTAAGCCAGAAGCGAGATCCGAATCCGCGAACTCCGGTACTGAAGAGCAGCGCTCTACCATTCGGCCATGTTTCTACTGGTTTTCTGATGGGGAAAATCAGATATGCTCCTCGCACGAAATCTCCTTGTTAGCTTGTTATATCTTATATATTTTTTATTTTAATTGTGTGATGCGGGATCTAAATTATCATCTAATCGTTAATCATATTACGATTCAAAGTTAATTTCATTTTTCAAGATAACGGTGTTCTCTGCGTAGATATCCAGCATTGCAATCTGCTGGAGAATTACATTAACAACTGTTATATTGAAATTTTCCGTTACATAGATATTTCGATATAAATCAGAATTTTTCTCGATTACAATGACTGATTAACCTTAAATGTGAATCAGTAATGGACTGTACAATCATTGCTACTAATGCATATGAATTCGTTATCACCTTTTTGTTGTTGTGTTGTTGTCCGTTACTGGCAGCGTTAGTACCCATTATATTGAAATTTTTATTATATGGTGTGCATATTACAATCAAAAACGAAAATACAGATATAGATGCTGCAACAGTATATGTAAAATTAAAGGGTAAACATAATAAATTAAATGCAAATCACTCTTTTATACAATTTCCCTACCCGCTTATTCTTTTGCATCCTTAAACTCATCAGTTGCTTATGAGTTTGGGTTATTTAAGTCTTATATATAAAATTTCAACTTTTACTGCTAATAATTTTTGAATTATAGCAGATGCATACGTACATATGTACGTACGTACGTACAGATGTCATGGCAAAAGTTGTCAAAATGCATTCAGGGTTGATAAAATGGGATATTCATGTTTTCAGAGTTAAAAGTGTTGTACGTACAAACACATGTTGGACTCTTACGGCTTAAAGTTTAGGTATCCAACGGCTAATACAACCGGGACTTACGGTGGATTTCAAAATACTAGAGACATCCATGTCAAGAGTGGAATTTGAACCCTTAAACTACAGTCTTAAAGCTTAAACTATTCCAAATGGATTTAACTATGGTGATAATCGGCTTTTCCAGTAAAACTGAAGATCAAAATTCTATTTATCCTTTAAAAGGAAGTAATTTTTTTTTCTAATAAGATTTTTTAACCTTATTAGTGGCCTTAAATGTTCCTGGTGCGTTACTCTTTTTATTACTCACTCTGAAGTTTTTTAACATTGTTTATTAATATGCCTGCTATAAAACTGTGTGTGCTTTTTCAAAACAAAAAAAAATATTTATGGAATGTATCAGAGCGTGAAACAAAGAAAATAATTTGCAAAAATATGGCCAAAGTTTAAATGTTTCTTTTTTATTTCCTTGTACAAAGTTATAGAAGTATTTTATTCGCGAGAGATGTCAATATTTGCTTGTCGGTAGAATTATTTATTTTAACCATGATTGAATCATTTGAAAGTTTAAAGGAAATTCTTGTATGTCTTTACAAGGAAACTTTAGCTTTCAACCTTAAAACCTATTCGCTTAAACCCCCCTAAAAGCACTTTTATTAGTTTCATTGGGATATCTGTACGTACGCATATATATATGCGTGTGTGTGTGTGTGATATGGGCAATTTAGACTATCACAAAGATAAGAGAATCAACATTGGCCGAGCTACAGTTGCGAGTAAGATTGTCGAGGGAACAAAGAACAGAATTTTAGAAAAGAGTACTGCAGTTTAGTCCATAGAATCGTCTCCCGAAGGGCTTTGCGGTAAAAACTTCATAAATGAAAATATATAGGTGTGAGCGAGCCAGTGAGAGTTTAATGTTTAGTCATGTGATGATGCAAAGGAAGGGAAACTAATTATACAAAAAGTTATATGAGAGAGGCTGATGGAAGCAGGTATTAATTGTGGCGTATTAGTACTCGCCAAGGAAAAAGAAAGAACAAAAGATATTCGCCGAGGTTTACCATTAAAGTATAGAATCGTTCGAAAGTTGTTGTAAGATACGCTTATAATTACATTGGTTAAAAATATTATTACATAAATACACATACATACATACACACACACACACACACACACACATATATATATATATATATATATATATATATATATATATATATATATATATATGCGCACGCGTGTGTATGTGTGTTTAAGAGAAAGAGAACTAAATCTCTAAACTAATGTAGCGATTTTGTATAAAATCTTGCAGATGACCCCTTAAGGAATTTACTCTCAGAGAACTACCCATTATTAGACAGTTCAATAACGTCAAATTAAATTTACAGCCAAAAGCCCTCATTACTGCCTGAGAAAATTCTCAGGGGACCACATTCTTCATTTTAATTTTGTTTCCCCGAATGGAGATATATTTCGCATTGCTAAAAAACGATTTGCCACAGAAATTCGAAATTTTGTATTAAGGACTCATAAAATATAGTTGCACGAATCCCTTTTCAATTGCAATCTGCACTCCATATAACAAAACATTTCTATGTAACGCATATTAACGCTACCGGACATAAGATTAGTTATGAAATGCTTAAATTTTGTATTAAGAACTCTTATAATATTTGTGTTCTTTCATTTTCAATTGCAAACCGTATTGTGCATAACGAAAATGCTCAATATAACGTGCATTTATATTTAAGGCTGCAACAAAGAAACCAGAAAGATATCAGTTTATTCACAAGAAGTTGAGACACAATCTTTTTCAGCAGTTGAAACAATGCTTTTTAAGTTCATTTTGTAATCAGAATTCCTTTTTACAGGTTAAATGTAGTTTCATTTCTAAAGCCACACACACATACACACAAAAAAAAATGAAAAAAAAATACAAGCGTAAATACAATATTTTAGTTGAGGATTTTTTATGTTAAAATGTAAATTTTGTGTTCAGAAATACCTCACACACCCTTCTTATTATGAGATGGTATAAAATTTATACAGCCTAACATTTTAAGAGTCATAAAGTCCTACAGAATCAGATGTGTGGGACACATTTTTCGAAAAGAGGACCAAGAGCCTGTTAAAAAATTGACGTTTTCAATATTTGAGAGAAAATACAAACGAGAAAGACCACCAATAAGGTGGATGGATTGTGTTGAGAGCGATTTGAGAGTACTGGGCATTAATAGATGGAGAAACATCGCGTCAAACCGTGCTGAATGGAGAAAGCTGACAGAGAAAGCCTTGGCCTCCAGTAGGCTGTAGTGCTGCTGAAGAAGAAGATATATGTATTTTCTTTATTCTTCTTTCTTCTAAAATAATATAGTTTAATGACAACGTGAGAGGGAGATGCAGAAGAGATCTCAGTATACTGCAGCCTTTAAGTTTCAAGTAGCCCAGTATACAAAAGAAATCTAGATATGAACTTAAAGTCGCGAATATGATGTTCCAAGTTATTTAAAAGACGGGATAAAGACTTTTGGTATTTAAAAGACTTGGAATGGGAAGGAAAAATAAATACAGCAACACTTCTATTGAGTAGGAAATTTACTATTTTATTTTCTTCCTTCAATGCCGGTCTATATTCATGGGCATAATATGCCATTACAGGAAGCAGTAAAAATTATTCCAGGGGTAACGCGCACAATTTATGAATTAAATTTAAAAAAAAATGTCCGTTTCACACGGGTGTATCACGTAAATATTATAACAGTAAAAATTAGTAAAAGAGACAGTAAAAAAAATTCCGTGTACAAAGTGCACCAAGAGTTTTTTTCTTTACATTTTGATAAAAAAAAATACGCTTTGTGCACAAGTAGATACGATAAAAATTAATTACATTAAAAAAGAGCGATTTTACGACCCTTGTTTCCTTAATCAGTTAGTCCCGCTCATATTATCAAACTAAAATAAAATAGCAGACCACAGTGCTCCAAACCAAAACATATTTCTTATTTTTTAAAAATTTAACAGCTTATTAAACAGGATGAAGCTGCTGTTCTGTTATGCAGTCAAAATATAAAACCAAAAACAACTTGAAAAGAGTGAAAATTAAAAAAAAAAATAAAAACTAGTTGTTAGAGTTAGGTAGAGTTGTTTCGTTGCCAAAATTGAGCTACTTCTTCTGTGAAGATTTATTTATTTTCCGGGGCAGAACTAATCTATAAAAGCGTGTGTAAGGAACTCATTTAAAAAAAATCATCTTTTAAATATCTAAGAGACCCTACATAAGGTTAAGTCTTAATGAGTCACTTGGTTTTCACATGAGAAACATATTCAGAGAAATTAACTCTTGAAAAACCGAGGTTATTGCGCTCTTGGATTGAGACTTTTTTTGCGACAAATATAGAAATAATTTAACCCGATGTGTTTCTGATAAGTCTGTACTTGCCATATTGGATTCCTCTCCTCAAATTTAACCTATGTAGAAACAATGAAAACCCTCTGGCCGGTTCGACTGTTAAGAATTCTTTTTATAATTATCGTTTGTTTAAAAAATTATATCTCATAACAGAGCTGTGATTTCTCTAGAACACTATCTTTTCCATTTTTTAAAAAATTATGTCTATGATAGATCTTATTTGCATCTCTTTGCCCATATTAGATTTTTTTCGCTCAGTGTTAACCTATGGCTAAATTAAAATTCCCTCTCTCTGTCTCGCATTTAAAGAATTCTGAAAGAATTATATCACACATGCGTTCATACACAAAAATTGCTCGCTCACCAGGGAGCTATATACATCCTTTGTTACTATATGAAATTGTTACAGATCTACAATCACGTTAGTACCGCTCACGCACAATTTTTAATTGCAAGATGGAGCTACTTCACACATTAACCTTAATATTATGAAAGTCCTCAAAAATAACTTTACGGAAGATTGTGTCATCAGCTGCCACTTTCCTAATGTGTGTCCATCCGATTCCCAGACCTCGGCTGAGACTTTAGGCTATAGGGCCATTTGAGACATTTAGTCAATTTTGATAAACCAGAACTATACCTTATCTGAAAGACAGCATTCCACGACATATTCTCAGCATTTTCCCGAACACATTGCGGTCAGTTATAGAGCTTGTTATCTTGTGGTTTTAATTGGTAGCTGAAAATAAAGTCATGTTGAACATGTCTTGTAATAATTTTTTTTAAATAGAGTAAATATTGGCTATATGTGTAATTCATCAAAATCCCTCTGGTGGTGGAATTTTGAACTATTTTTATCCGCTTAAACAAATTTCCATTCTTTTATTATGACCTATACAGCATTTCATAACTTTCTGACCAATTGTTTCAGTTGTAGACCACTTTAAATTAGGGAAGTTTAATTATAGATACTCTGTATATATATGCATGCACAAATCTAGTTGTAATTAATAATTTAATGACGTTAAATAATTTAATAAAATAAATTCAACAGTTCTACAATATTCAGCATGCAAAAATACCGATACCTGTAGTTCTATTTACAACAACTGTTTTTTACAAGTAACAGAATAATTATTACCGAAAGTAATTTCTGTTCTGTCTCGTATGTCTATGTTACATATATTTTTTGCTCTCTCTGTCGTTACCGTTGGCATTTTCGGTTGCCTTGAAGTTAAATTTGCCTAATCTGAAAGTGAATATTAACCTAAGGGATTTTGAATTCTTCTCGGTGTAGTTTTCGAAAGTAAACTGTAATGTAGCCTCTACACTATGGCCAATTGTTCACCATTTCCTGATAGCGACCTTGAACTATTGTTCACTGGTTGCATCACACGTTGGGCCACTAAATGTGCCGAGAGCTTAGGATTCGTCCATAGGTTATACTGCGCACTTTAGTTGCGCATCTGGCTGCCTTTGATCTTTGGAGAATCTTTTGGGATCTTTGGAGCTCCGAAGCCATCGTCCGTCAAGGCTATTTTATCGTCTGCCACCATCGACTACGATAAGCCATACTCCTTCCAGACGGTGGTAAGGGCTTGCAGTAGACAATAGTGTAAAGATTCTGTTGCAATCTTAACATCAAAGATCACATCACACTTAATCAATAACAGTCAACATCATATTTTTCCAAAGATGGTGGTATTGCCGGCCAGTGGTACCTCCCATGATGGCGGTAGCTGTTTCAGAGTCAATGGAGAATGAGTTGACCAATATATATAATATCTATAAAAAATATGTATCTATATAGAAATAATCAATAAATTAATCGATTATATTGTGTCTACCATAATACATGTGATATTTATTTAACTATAAATATAATGCATTCCACTAGGGGCCACATTTTGATTACCCCTGGGGTTAAAGTAAAGATGTTTTAATTTCATTTCTTTTTTCATATATCGATATGGTTTCAGTACAGTAACTAGATGACTGTTTGAGAAAAAGAAATCACTGTGCGTAGATATGGCCGAATGACGTTAACAAAATTGGTACCCAACATTAACAAATCCTTAACACTCCATCAACCTCAACTATCTCATTATTTTTTTAATGATTGTATGGTATTTTTGATAAATAATGTTTACTGCATTTGATGGCTATTTAAACCAATTTCTACTTTGCTTTTTGTAATAGATAGCTCAGTCGGTAAAGGCAGCGATATCGTAACTGAAAGGTTGAGGGTTCGGGGCTGGAGCAGGCCTAAGATCCGCCGTGTTTGCTAAAGGTGACTGGGGCACGTAAAATATGTTTGTGGTCACAAAGTCCTTTAAGTTTTCAATCGATCCCTCTGGGGATAGCAGACCAAGCCTGGGGGGTCTTCTGCTTCGTCCCTGCTTCTAAATTACGAGGACCCAGAGGATTTAATGTTACTCGCGTTCTTAGCATACCTTAAGCTACATGTGCTCCTCGAGTGGTGCTAAATGGGTAACAAGTTCGCAGACTTGTTAAGGTATTAGGATAATGTCTGTTTCACCTGCTTCATTGGGGAAAAAGCTTTGTAATAGATAGATAGGCAGAAGAACAGGTGTAGATAATATGCAATAATATTTAAATATTTGGTATAATTAATTATTATGGAAGAAGGGACATTCGAATATTTTTTTTCTTGTCAGGAGTGCGGTGGTCCAGAAAAGGCTGCGAACCTCTGGTCTATATGAAATACTCCTACCTTTCTTCTGTATGTTTAACTTTACTCAACTCTAAAATAACAATTCAAATATTTATATCAGTGGTTTTCAACGTTTTTAAAGTTACTGCCTCCCTACGGGTCGAAATATGTTCGAATCCCCCTTTGTAAAAATCCTGTAATTTAAAGAGTATGTAAAATGTTTAACTATGTTTTTCAATAGAGTTACACACCATTTTTTTTCACACCTGAGAACATAGGGGATGTAAATTACTAGTTCTAGTACTGTCAGGTAAGTTCGTTTTATTACTGGTTAAAATCGTGTAAGATAGATAATAAATGTAACACATTTATTTGGTATTTTTAAAATTAAGTATAAAAATCAAAACATATTTACATTGCCTTATTACCACCCAAAACAAGTTCATTGCACATCAGCATCGTCAGCTTGCTCCTGTTGACAACCAATCTCTATATATAATATATATATATATATATATATATATATATATTATATATATAAATGAATTTGTGTCTGTCTGTCCGGCTGTCTTTCTGTATTCAATAGGCTCAAAAACCATACATCCAATCGCCGTGAAAATTTAGGAAATTATGAGGTATATCCTTAAGAAGGTATTTGAAAATTTTTAACGTTCGAAATCCATTCCTTCCTTCATTTTCGAGAGTTCCATGTCATCATTCCAAGCATTATTTTCCCCGGTTAAGAACAAACGATGAAGTTTTTAATTTATCGCATCATAATTAAGTGAAAGAACCAATAATTCCTTGCAATGTGACGTCATTCCGTTAATCCCATGTCATTGTTTTAAGCTCCGTTTTCCTCAGTTAAAAGGAGATTAAAATTTTTAATTTTTCTCATAATAAATTGGTGAAAACGGTATTTTTTTATCATTATGACGTCATTCCTTTTAATATCTTATTTATTCATTTCTTATTTTATATTATTGAAACACGTTCTGCTTAGGATCAACTCGATTTGAGCTGGAATTTGAGACATAAAGGGATTCACTTTCGTTTCTGTGTGACGCAAATTATAGCATTTTTATATGAGAATTCATTTTAAATTCAATTCTTGATTCATTTTTACGTTACAATGAAATGTTTATCAACACTATTCTAACAACAAAAAGTACGAATTTCAGTGACTCTCGTGGGTAAATAAAAACCTATCATTGTATATAGTTATTTTTACATTCATATGGTTGTCGATATGAATGTCTGTTTCTGTTTCCTACAAAACCATGGGGTTTGTCATAATAAATTTCCTTCATTTTGGAAAACATTTATTAATACCAACAGAATGAGTACTGTTGCTGTCAAAAGCTCTGCTTCCTATTCCACCACGTAAAATGGCAAGATCTATTAACGTTGCTAATCAACGTAAAGTGGTAACACAGTAATGTAATTTAGGGTTAAACTTATATTTTACCATAAAAAATGTTTGAGAAAATTTAATATAAGACACAAATTTGATTGAAAAAAAACTGAATATTGTTATAATACGCTTATAATAGAAGTATATAAATATGCCAATGGCTTGAACTGAACTGTGACGTATTTAGAGAGTTATGGACGAAAAAAAATCTTTGTTTAAAAGATATATATTAAGTTTACCTTAACGAAGCACGGGCAAACTTGCTAGTTGTCTATACAATCTACTGTCCAATCGTAGACCACACAAATATAAATGTTCTGTTTCAAACAATAAGTCGGTCCGCTTGACGGCGAAAATTTATCAAACATATCCTTATTCGGAAACTCTAAGTATAGAGCAAAAAATAGCTACCCATTAAAGTTTGAAATAAAACTGACTCAAAAAATGAAATCATATTATTGTGTAGTTTTCTCCACGCTTTCATTTTTCAAAATTTGAAAGAAAAAAAATTTTTTTGAAAGTAAGACATCTTTTTGGGATTACTTACGTTGTTTTTTCTAGTATTCGGAATAAAGAACTCGCTTTATTACCCCCTGTTTACGATTCTTTTTTGATGTTATCAATTTATTTACCCTTTTTTTAACATCTAAAGCTGCTCAAAGAATTTCATATTTGTGGTTGAGTGTAAACTACTAAACATATATTTTGGTAGACGAATGCTCATTAGAAGTAAAAAGATTTTTTGTTTCGTTGTCAATGAACTTCAGCATTTCTTTTTTAAGCATAGATTTTTTTGAGAGAAAGATATTTTTCTTTGTAGAATTCATCTGTTTGTTTGATATAGATGAATTTCCCACCCTTTTTGTAAACACTTTCTTTAATAAATTAGTATCTACCATACATTTGCGATACATCGTTTGGGAGAGAAATTTTTTTATTTGTAGAACTTATATCTTTACTTGATAATCCTTTTTTCTACATTTATGATAACTATTTTTCTCTAAACTACGAACTATCTTAAGTTTAAGATACATCATTTGAGAGAATATTTTTTATTGTTCCATTTGTTTATTTGATTTTGTTTTTCCGAACCATTTATGAAGAATTTTCAGCAATAAATCGCCAATCATTATGATTTGCTGTGTATTTTAAAAAATAATGTATAACATCTCTCTTTAAAAAAATATTTAATTTTTAGGATCATTTTGGGCAAAATATCATTTTTATTGAAACAGAAAAATCAGGAAATGAATCAAAGTTTTTAATGTGGATGGAGCCTTTACTATTTTGCTAAATTTTAGTGTGTAATTTTTTTCATGTTTCTATTAAAAAAATAATTAAATAGATTGTATCTTTATAGCAATTTTTTTGTAATATTTTCGTAATAATTTTGAAAAAAATTTATGGTAAATTTTTATATTTATAATAATTTTTATTAGTATTTTACATTTCATTCTAAAGTTCTAAAAGGTATTGTTCCTTTCATTGTAAAATTCATTCATTAGTACATGCTTTTTTATATAATTTTTTTCAGGGCTTGCAACAATTTATCTTTTTCCTGATGTATGTCAAACTTTTTTCTCTTTTTCTTAGAGACAAATCACCAATGCATGGTACGGAATAAACATTTTAAAAAATTAATTAGGTAATCAGTCTTAATGCAAAAGCCCACGAGCCTAATAAAGAATTATAATTTATTGAGTTTCTTAAAAAAAATTAATATACATTCATGTTTAGCTTAAATTTCATAAATGTTTTTTTGGCTTTTGATTTTTTTTTATTATTTTTTTATTTTTTTTTTTGTTATTTTCTAGTCCTGGAAAGTTACGCCTCTACCTATTTATTCATCATCGTTCATCCTGGTATTTTTGCTGTTAATGATAAGATGTGAGATATTACTTGGATTTTATGTGCTTTGTAAAATATTTCTCCTTGTCTTGAAGCAAAATGTTGAATAGAAACAAGTGGTGTGTATGTGTTTATTGTTTAGGTTGTATCTAGTTAGGGCTAAATCCCCGATAGTAATTTGTTAGATATGTAATATACTAATTTTAGCCGAAAATTTTATAAAATTATAGTGGAAATTTTTTATTATTATTTGTTTAAATAAGTTTTAAAAAGTGCATAGTTGTAATTAAGTTAAATCCAACTCAAATAAATTAGTATTCAAAATTCACAACGAGGCATGAAGGTTGAGACTGACTGTATTGTAGTAGTTTTATTGATAAAGGGATAAGTGCAATTCCAATTTTTCTTTTATATTTTCTGTTTTTTATTTTTTGTACTTTATTTTCTGATACTTTAAAGCAACATATGGTAACAATAAACTTTTAAAAAAAATTGGCCGTTGTTAAAAACATATAAAAATTTAGATAAATAAAGACATTTTTTGATTTTTTTTTATTTATAATTTATACAAAAAAAAAATTTATAAAAAATTTTTTTGTTTACAAAAATCGATTTATTTAGATATATTATTAATATTATTAAAATAAACGTAAAAATTTAATTTTTGAGATACTAAATTTAATAATAAATTCCTATTATAATATTTTTTTTTTTATCGATTTTTGTTTAATAAAATTAAAATATATTAATTTATTTCTTGTAAAATTTTTTTTTCTTTATCTTATAAATCAAAATTTAATATAAAATACATATTAATTAAAACCAAAATTTGTCTAAATTAAATAAATAATTTTTTTAAGCTAAAAAAGATATTAAATATTTTTTTTCAAATGATTTGTAAAATTAAATTAATTTTTTTAAAAAATTAAAATTTTTAATATATTAAATAATAAATTTCATTTTTTAAAATTTTGAATTTTTTAAAAATTTATTATTTGTTTAATATTTTAAAAAGTGCATAGTTTTAATTGATAAAATCCAACTCAAATAAAATATATTTCAAAATCACAACCAAAATGAGTTGTATTATATTTTATTGATAAAGATAATTTTGAGAATTCTTTCTATAAAAATTTTCTCAAATAGAAATATTTCAAATTACACACATGAAAAATTAAGTAAATTCATACTTTTATCATGAATTATACTTAGAGGATCACACTAGTATTTTAATATAACAACATTTTGTTTTGTGAAAAATAACATAACAAAGAACAACCATAGATTTTTTAATTGTCTACAAACATAGCTTATAAAAATTTAGACAAATAAAAAATAAAAAAACTTGCTTTGATTTTTATCCAGTATCATCAGCTGCCATGGGGAAATCATGCTGGGAAAGAAATTAAAATTAAGAAATGCTATTTTTATTGATTTCATATTCTGTTTAAAATAATTTATTAAAACTAAAAGTGACTTGTTTGTTTAAAAAATTCTGTATTAGATTTTTATCATACTTTGTTTTAACATTAATATAAAATATAATTTAAAAAAATTATGAATTAAATAATTATGATTTTTGTTTTGCTGAATAACTATACTTTTATATTGTTTTAGACACAGGTACAATTGTTTGAAAATGTAAAACAATTTTAAAAAATAATGACTTTTTTTTTCAGGAATTTATGAAGCTTTTTTTATACAGTAGATACTATAAAGAATGGATTTTTTAAATGATTATTAGCAAATTTCAAAGCAGAGTTCGAAATCCACCTCATATTTTCACTAATGCATTATTTAAGCATTAGTCTCCCTCTTATTCTATACTAAATTCATTATTGATAGGAACAGCGAGGGCGGAGCGCATATTTAAATTTGACATTTTTTACAATCAATACTAAACACTTTTTACTCTTTTTGTAACTCACAGAATACATTTATCGTCGTACTCTCGAATTTTTGCTCCCGAGGTACCCGAATTTTCCTAAATATCTAATTAAAATAACTGCTTTTTTTTTTCTTTTGAATTCTTATTCCTAAATTTAATTATTTTTAAAATAAATTTTTACCATTTTTTCAAATTTTTATGATTTCTATTATTTTTATTTTATTAAATTCACGTATTACCATTATTATAATCAAGAGAAAAAGATCAGGCAAAAAATGTATCAATTTCACATAATAAAAGTAAAAATAACAATTTTTTTTTCTATCATATAACACATTCCTTAACCATCCATTTAATCATTTCTTATTTTAAATTATTTAAATATGTCTAGAATTATTTTCATAGTTTTTTATCACTGAACTTAGATAAAGTAAATAATTTTCTTAAGTAATATTTTGTGCAAAAAATTCTTAAGCCAAAAAAACAAACCATTTTTTTTACCTGCCTCATAGGTAATTACAATTACTAAGAAAATTAAAAAAATTTTACTGATCCATATATGACCTATATGCATGTGTTAAGAATCTTATATGAATAATGACATTTTTTTTCGTACTAACAGGAAATAAAAAAAAAAAAATGTGGGAGTTGTAAAATTATAGTTTGAACATTGAGGCATTAATTACGCAAAGGGATAAGCGTTTATGTAAAAATTACAGTGCTTAAGAAATTTACAATGAATATTTAATAAAAAAGATATGAAAGACTTTATACAAAACATGTATCATTTGGTCCCCTAGTATGCACCCCCTAACATAGTCCGAAATGTTTGCTGATATTAAGAATCTTACTTCGATGTTATGACACTTTTTCGAATACTAACAGGAAATTGGAAAAAAAGAAATGTGGGAGTTGTATAATTATAGTTTGAACATTCGGACCAGGCATTCATTACTCAAAAGGGTGTAAGGCGTTTATGTATGAACTTGTACAGTGCTTACAGAAATTACAATGAATAATAATAAAAAAGATATGAAAGACTTGGGTAGTACAAAACATGTATCACTTGGTCCCCTAGTATGCACCCCCTAACATAGTCCGAAATGTTTGCTGATATTAAGAATCTTACTTCGATGTTATGACACTTTTTCCAATACTAACAGGAAATTGGAAAAAAAAGAAATGTGGAGCTGTATAATTATAGTTTGAACATTCGGACCAGGCATTCATTACTCATTTTTGTAAGCTCGCGGGTAGTGTTGTTATGTATGCACTGATACAGTGCTTCCAGAAATTACAATGAATAATAATAAAAAAGATATAAACTTTTTTCTTTACAACATGTATCATTGTTGTATGAAACATAGTAAAATTGCTGATATTAAGAATCTTACTTCGATGTTATGACACTTTTTCGAATACTAACAGGAAATTGGAAAAAAAGAAATGTGGGAGTTGTATAATTATAATAGAACATGTCGGACCGGCATTTACTCAAAAGGGTGTAAGGCGTTTATGTATGCACTGGTACAGTGCTTACAGAAATTACAATGAATAATAATAAAAAGATATGAAATACTTGGGTAGTACAAAACATGTATCATTTGGTCCCCTAGTATGCACCCCCTAACATAGTCCGAAATGTTTGCTGATATTAAGAATCTTACTTCGATGTTATGACACTTTTTCCAATACTAACAGGAAATTGGAAAAAAAGAAAAAAGAAATTTTTTTTAATTATAGTTTGAACATTCGGACTAGGCATTCCTTACTCAAAAGGGTGTAAAGCGTTTATGTATGAACTGGTACAGTGCTTCCAGAAATTCCAATGAATAATAATAAAAAAGATATGAAAGACTTGGGTAGTACAAAACATGTATCACTTGGTCCCCTAGTATGCAACCCCTAACATAGTACAAATTCTTTTAAAATCTACTTCGATGTTATGACACTTTTTCCAATACTAACAGGAAATTGGAAAAAAAAAAAGAAATGTGGGAGTTGTATAATTATAGTTTGAACATTCGGACCAGGCATTCCTTACTCAAAAGGGTGTAATATGTAAACCGCGTCCAGTCCTTACAGAAATTACAATGAATAATATTAAGATTGGCAAAACATGCGGAGTAAATATAGTACAAAACATGTATCACTCAGCCTTCCCTAGTATGCACCCCCCTAACATAGTACGAAATTGCTGAAATTAAGAAATTTACTGATGTCATATGACACTAGTCTAACAGGAAATTGGTAAATAACAATTTTTATTTTATAATTATAGTTTAACATTCGGACTCATTCCTTATTAAAAATTAATTTATGTATTATTACAGTGCTTCCAGAAATTACAATGAATAATAATAAAAAAATAATATAAGATTTTTAAAATAATTTACAAAAACAAACCATTTTTTTTCTAGTATGCAATTAAAAGTAAATGTTTGCTGATATTAAGAATCTTACTTCGATGTTATGACACTTTTTCCAATACTAACAGGAAATTGGAAAAAAAAAGAAATGTGGGAGTTGTATAATTATAGTTTGAACATTCGGACCAGGCATTCCTTACTCAAAAGGGTGTAAGGCGTTTATGTATGAACTGGTACAGTGCTTACAGAAATTACAATGAATAATAATAAAAAGATATGAAAGACTTGGGTAGTACAAAACATGTATCACGAGGAGGGTCCCTTAGTATGCACCCCCCTAACAAAAACAGTCGTATAGGTATGTGTTAAATTTTCGTAGAAAAATTAAGGAGGCTTATTTGAATGTTGAATTTTTCTTATAATTAGTCTACTTCTGTTAGTATATTGGCCATCTAAAAAGAGAAATTATTAGTATAGAAAAACATTTATCTGTTCTTCAAATAGTAATATTTAAAGAGAAGCCTTTTCCATCTCAGCTATGTGAAGGATGTCAACGAAGAATAATATTTCTACCCATGTGCTTTGTAAATTATTAACGTTCATGCACTCTGCTTTTCTTTATGATTCCTTCAAATAAAAAATTATTTTGATTTGAAATGTCTCTAGAGGATTTCTTGTTTCTTGCCAGCGTGTTTCCAGGATATATTTCCAGGCAGTGTGTCAAAGTTTCTCAGAAGATGTTATTTATTTTCGTTTCGAATAACTCTTTGGTAGAAATCATTTATCTATTTTGAAGAAAAATATGCAGTGAAAGGACACTGGAAGGAACAGAAGAAGAAGAAGAAGAAAAAAAAAAAAGCTCGCTATTTTATTTTTTTTTTCGCCTGTTTTGTTCGGTTTCAGCAGTTTGGTGAACGATGTAATTTAGAAATGATTGGAGCGGAACAGAGGGGGACGTGGAAAGCATCCTTGCCTGGAAAGGTGCTTTGAAGTAATGATTAATGGACCCGGTCTTCAGTTTCGTACGGTTTTTGTGTTTTACGCTTTAGATCCTGTATGGGATTTCGTCACTTCATGCAGTTAATAGAAATAATCGGTAAATTGCTGCATTCTGAGGTGTGCCCCTTTTGTGAGCTTGAAACTTACCTGCTCTCTATAGCGAGGTATCTTTTATAAGCAATTTTTGCATAAGCAGAAACTTAAACGAGCTTTCCCTCGCCATCCTTCTTGAAATATTTTAATAGCGATGGATTTTTTAGAAAAATAATGAAATTTTAACGGGTATTGCTGTATAAGTACGATAGCTAGGCTTACGAGCTATTACTTCCTTACAAAAGATACCATTAACTTTGAAAGCTGTATCACACTGTATATATCAAAATTATACGGTCTTTTTAAATTATACATCAAGACGTTATTATATTTCAGTAAATCGATTGCTAATATTTTATTTTATTATAATTTATACGATTGTCTAAGAAAATAATTTGGAGTGATACTTACAGCCCCTATGTAAAAATATTTATATAATATATGAGTTAAAGCAACAAAAGGAATCTGTACATCACGTTTGAACTTAGATATTTTGAAGCGAGACATCTGGACTCAGTCCTTATAACACGTTTTCCCTTTTTCTATGTATTATCATTAATGAAGGAGTAGAGCACAATGAAGTATACTTTTGACATATCAATCAATTATTGATTTAAGGACTATGTTGCAGGAATACATAGTAATGTTCAAGAAGGCTTAGGAATGGCAACAAATGCTATGCTAGAATGTACACAGATACCGATAATAATTGTAATATGTAATAAATAGTAAATATAATAACTATCGTAGATACTTGGAAGCGAACACAGAGAATGCAGGGTGATATTCCTGAAGGCTTAGGAATGGTAACAAATTCTACACTAGTGTGCATACCGATATATAATAAATATCGTAGATACTTGGAAGCGAGGCACTTGATCTTGGTCATTGTAACACGTACTTTCTCTTTTGATGTGTGTTTTCATGAATAAAGAAGTAAAGCACAATAAAGAGTGTCTTTCACTTTTCAATTCCAATTTTGATTCGAGGAACATATTGTAAATGAAGCAAAGAATGTTTGATGATGATGTTTCAGAAGGCTTAGGAATGGCAACAAATGCTACACTAGAGTGCACATCGATACCTATAATAATTGTAATACGTAATAAATAATAAATATAATGTAGATAAAAAAAATTAACAATCAAATAATTGTATGACATCTGAAAAACTGACACCCAAACGGAGGGGGCAAAGTGTCTGGCGTCCAAACGTTCTGTCCCGAAAAGAAATAACTACTGCACGCTACAAATTATATTAATATTTTGAAGTATTTTTATGTAGCTATCTTTGTAATTCGTACTGCACGTTTAATTTTTATATTTTATATGAAACTTTATTATAAAAGTTACTATTATTTAATTTCTTCTTGTAAAACCGTTGTCACATTTTATTCCAAAGAGTTCATAAAGAAATCATACTGTTTAAAAAATATTAATGACTGCACCTACTGTAATTTATTATGGAATAATTCTTTTTATTTGCGTTAGATGTTTATGCGTTACTGTTTCTTAATAAATATTGTTATTATATATTGCAGTATGATAATTAATTGAAAAATACTTTAGAATTATATAAACAGATCACAATGCTTTATTCTATTTTCATTCAGAATGCTACGTACATTTTAATGCTGTACTAAGTTAAATAAAACTTCAAATTCTGAACGTCAATAAACATCTATGCCAACAGGGACTCCTGCACAGGCAGGCAGTGTTTGAGCTCTTGGGCAGACTCCGCCAATAGAGTTTTGATTTCGTAAAATATTCCACAACAGCGTTCTAATGTTACTGTTTAAATAATTAAAAATTCTTAAATATTATTAATTAATCTTAAATTAGACACAAAGAAGCCTAGTTGTAAGCATTCAGGGCTGGAATCCCGGAGTGCCGTGTTTCTCCACTCTGAGGCTGCTGAATTCGAGCTTTGGTGAGCTCCCTACCTGTCTCCTTAAATACCCAGAGAGCATTCGGGATTAATCTGTAGATCTTGATGTTCTCTGGGTGAGATGTCAACAGGTGAGAGAAAAGTACAGAATTAGAAACAAAAATCCCTCTGTGAGGATTATCAAATTTGAGAGGAATCTTCTGTGTGGCATTCTGAATGTTTTACAGCCGTCAGGCTAAGCGGCCCTTTGCAAACTGCCCTATCGTATGCATGGTACAGACTTTTTTTGTAAACCGCCTGTATACCCTGATAAATTTGATAAGTTCGGGATGCTACGATCCTCTATATTCCTCTCATATTTTATTACCCTCAGTAGCAGGGATTTTTGTTCCTGTTTCAGTACCTCACTCCCACCTATTACCTTCCTGCGAGAGGAGTCAAAATCCACAGATTTATCCTGCATGGTCTCTGGGTATACTGGGAGATGTTGAACACGCTTTCCATGTTCGAACATGTCACCCAAGGAAAGAAGACTCCTTAAAAAGAATTTTTTTACATGTTATTCAAAACGTTTTGATAGTTTCTTTTGGTTAATCGAATTTAATCCTTCTCAGTTTTGATCACCAAATTTTGATACTCAATTTTAATTCTCTGGAGAGGGAATTTCTGCTCCTGATTCCATCCCTCTATCCCATCGGCCAATTTTCGAGCGAGAGGTCACATAAACCCATAGATTTATCCAGCTTGTTCTCCATATATACAGGGAAAGCTTCAGTGCACCTGCAATGTTTGTACCAAGTACTCTGGAAAATGTTTCCATGATGTATTTTCTAGCATGCTATTCAAATTGTTTTATTAGTTTTTTTTTCCACCTGTAAAGCTAAATTATTAAACAGCCTTGCTCTTTATTTTCTCACGCGTGAAATAGGATACGGCTTCATTTTATTTTTTTACTCAATATTTTTCACATTCTTAGGATAGATCAGAGCTGTAGCTAGGTATTTATTTCCGGGAGGAGCCAGCGAACATTCTGTTGTTATTTTTATAGAAATGTTAAATAGATCTACATATCTTGCTATTTATGAACAGTAAT
Organism: Pardosa pseudoannulata; assembly: GCA_032207245.1. Classification (NCBI taxonomy): domain Eukaryota; kingdom Metazoa; phylum Arthropoda; class Arachnida; order Araneae; family Lycosidae; genus Pardosa; species Pardosa pseudoannulata. The sequence goes on along the minus strand of CM063505.1, from coordinate 60,596,304 downwards.
AATGGGACAATTAGTCTTATTGTATTTAACGACTAACATAAGATTTAATAATTAAAAACTAATTTATTCATGGAATCTTTGAAGATCAACACACACACACACACACACACACACACACTCACACATATGTGTGTGTGCATGTGTATGTGCATAGGATATATGTACTCTTCCTGTAGAAGACTTCAAGGAGCATTATTACAGTAAATCCAAAGGATTTAACAATGTGTCTTTTGTTAAGAGCAGAAATGGGAGATGTATGATTGAGACAGATTAATTGAATAAGCAATGAAGACACATGGGAAAGATCTCCAGTAAAACAATATGGGGTATTGATCAAAGTTGATCGGTTATTGAGAAAATTTATTTTATATTATAAAAATAATAATATATTATTATTGAGAAGGCTTTCAGCGATAATAGTAGTTTTTCAAAATTTGGAACTTTACATTCCACGATTGACAAAACGACTTAGAAATATTTATTGAAAATTGTGTTCGATTATTTTTTGGTATTAATAATAATGTCCTTTTTTGGATTTCTTCTTCCGTATATACTGGTGTAGAAAGAGCTCCATGTTCTTTACTAGAAAAAATAGCGGAAACATATCTTGTGTATAACGCATATTTAAAATTCGACATCTAAGCAACTTCTCAAATTCTAAAGCAGTTACGACCCTAACACTATGAAAAGTTACAGGGCTCAATAAATTCATCTGTACAAAGTTACTCAAATTCAATGTCCTTATAAATGTGACTCTAAGAAGTCCATGACTCCTTCCGTTTGTTATTGGTCAACTTAAATAAGGGAATAAATGAAGGGAGCAAAGGAAGGGGTCAGCTATTGGGTGATTGTAATCGAACACCTCTTACAAATTTCCAACTACTTTATTGCTGTTGCACAAGCGATTATGTTTCCTTTAATCTTCTTTATTCTATAAGATAATAGTGTTTTGTGACAACATGCCACTAAAACGAAAAAGGAGTCTAGTTATGCTGCAAGATTCTTATCTGTTGGATATGCGAAAGAAAATAAGAAACGGGCTTCAATTTGGAAATTCATCTGTAAAAAGTTACTCAAAATTAAGTACTTATTGTGTCTATTGTGTCTGTACATCATAAAAGTGTTTTAGTTTGCAGCGTTGGTGGCTAGAGATCTCATGTTTTGAACACTTCGATTTCTCAACTCCAGACATTTTTTTATCTCTAGTTATATTGTAGTTGTTTGTAGTTGTTTTTTAAATGTTTTAATATATTGGTACTGTCTTATATTATTTTTTCATTCAATTTTATTTGTTAATGTACTGTTACTGTCCCATTTTAATTCTTTTAATGCATTCATTTTAAGATTATCTAATGCCGTATAGTTCGTTAACGAGGGGCCTAATGTAAAAACATTGAATTTCATTAAACTGTTATATGAAACAACAACGCTTGATAACGCCAATTAGCCAAGATTAATTTAACTCTCTAGGATTGTAAGCAAATAAAATTTGAATTGTGTGAAAGTTTAGAATTATTAGACTTTACAAATGTACTGATAAATAAGATTGCAAAAAGGGTGCAGTTCTAACTTTATGAGTGCATTTTGTCACTTCTGTTAGCATATGCATATTTAAGAAAAGTAAGCATATAATATATATATATATATATATATATATATATATATATATATATATATATATATATATATATATATATATATATATATACGTCTATATTAATCTTAATTTTTAATTATCTTAATTATCTTAATTTTTTATACATAGATAATAATATGGAGTAATTATGTGAACATAGTAATAAAGATCTATGTACTAGATTAAATTACAAATCCGTAATGATACGGGGGCAAGCATCTCAGAAGCGGCTAAAACCCCAAAACTAGCCCTGCTGATATTTATGAAAAACCAAGAAACTGATATAAAACTGACTAACTCATTCTAAGCCCTTAAAACTCTTTTTATCTCTATATGTATCTCGTTGAATAATAATAGAATGAAGCTGTACTTATCAACATTGCAAAGTCATATACCCTTTTGGAATGCTTTTTAAAATCTAAATTTTTACATTACTGTATGACCATGACATAAAGTCATACTATACGTATTACAATAAGTTAAATGCATTTACAAAAACTACAAAAGAAAATATGTACCAAATTATAGAGAAAAAAATTAGACAAACAAATTTGCATAAAACATTAGTAGGTTAAAAAGAGAATCGTTTAAATAAAAGTGATGAAAATTTGGTAGCATTTGGTAGAAATTAATTACTACAAACCCGAATGCCAAATCTTGGAGGTTATGTCTTGCTCAAGGAATTATAAATTGATCAGTTCATCATCAAAAGAGTGTAATTGAGTCTAAAGAGGACAGAAAAATGTTTCTTACCTTGTATTTCTGAACAATCAAGCATTTGTTGAGGGTAAGAGATTTAAAACGATATACATTCTGGTTTATTCTGTTTTCTGTCGTGTCTGTTTATTCTGTCGTGTCTAGAGGCTAGGTGAACTTAATATTTGTTTTAACGGCAATATAAACAAACAATTTATTTGTTAATTGCAAATGTAAAACCAGTCATTTTGACGGGTAGAGTAAGTCTAGAGTTTAAAGTGTAGCCAAAATTATGATTCAGTTTATCTTACACAGTAAAAAAAGCCGAATAGCTATGTTATTACTTTTCGGTAACGGAGTTTTCGGTTTGCCGCCCTGAATGGGATTTAAGTAGTAGGTCCCTGTCTCATTAACCCTTTAGTAGCAAAAATAAATAAAAAATAAACCTTAGCATTCTTAATTAACTTACCAGTAAAGAAAGAAATTCGTTGTATGATCTCAAGACCTCTACTCTCGGGAATCGTCAAGAACGGGAGGATAAAGTAGGAATAGGGAGAAATGTCAAATAGGTCAAGTAAATTAGTTCCATTGACTGAATATTTACTTATTAATATTATTTTAGGGATGTTGCTGTTTATTTCCTCCTTAACCGTTCATTTCCAGAACCGTTATGACGGGGATAAAGGATTTTATTTTTAAAGTCTGAAAATAAGTTAAACTCAAATTAAAAGGGAAAAAAATGCTGAAAGGTTTATAAAAGAAAAAGTGGATTTAAGTTCTGGCAATTTGCTGCTCTAACTAGCTTTATGTGACATATTATCTGTAGTATTTTCAACAAGGAAAAACATTATAAAAACACCATTTAAATTATTGTAATTTATTTATTCATTTTTTTTAACTTTGAAGAGTTTGAATCTTTTCATATCGTCTTAAAAGTTATTAGATCTTTGGAACTCTACAATACACTTCTCTCACTCTATCTCCTTCTCGTTCCTTGTTTCTCTCTCACTCCTTCCCCCCTTCTCGCCTCTCTCCTCTCTCTCTATTCTTTCTCATTTATTTATACATTTTTTAACTTTGAAGAGTTTGAATCTTTCATACCTTCCTAAAAGTTATTAGTTCTTTGGTACTCTACAATACACTTCTCTCACTCTGTCTCCTTCTCGCTCCTTTTCTCTATATCCTCCTCTACTCTCTCTCATTTATTTATTAATTTTTTATAAACTTTGAAGAGTTTGAATCATTCCATATTGTCTTAAAAGTTATTAGATCTTTGGAACTCTACACTTCTCTTCCTCTGTCTCCTTCTCGTTCTCCCTCTTTCTCTCCTTCTCTCCCCCGTCTTTACTCTTTATACTTTTCCTCATTTATTTATACATTTTTTAACCTTGAAGAGTTTGAATCTTTTTATATCTGCTTAAAGGTTATTAGTTCTTTGGTACTCTACAATACACTTCGATCACTCTGTCTCCTTCTCTGTCTCCCTCTTTCTCACTCCCTCCTTCTCTCGTTCTCTCTGTGTGTGTGTATATGTGTAATATTTCTAAATTTTTAAAAAATAAAGCCTGTTGGGAAATTTTTCGCAAGTGCCCCTCCGAATGTCAACAAAAAGTCAAGAAATGGACTTTTGACATTTCATTAGATCCCTTGAATCTAATACAAATAATTGACTATTACATACTGAAATGATTTGTGCATTGCTTGTGTATGCCTGACTTTTATATGTTTTTAATTGAATGTTGATCCTTTTCAGTGAACGTGGTCGAAGCGTTACAAGAATTCTGGCAAATGAAATTGGCACGGGGTGCCGACCTAAAAAATGGAGCTCTAGTGATATACGAGTCAATGCCATCTACGAATCCCCCATATGTATGTTACGTCACGTTACCGGGAGGTAGCTGTTTCGGTAGTTTCCAGGTAAGTGCATTTCGAGAATTTTCCGTTAACGCGAACAAGCAGGTACAAACAGTAACAAACACTTTGTTTCAGATCCTCATGTGCAAAATTCATATACTTCTGGCATTTTTATTCTCTTTAAAATTTTACTCTTTTAAGGGGTTTCATACATTTTAAAGGATTTTTGGTACTTATCGAAAATTTATCTGTTTTGATATAATTTATCTGTTTTTAATATCTCTTGAAATTAATACAAAATTTATGTGCTACTCAACCCTGTTTGAGCAATTATAGAATCATGAAATTATCCCTTTTCATTGGTCTCAATAAAGAATTTAGAACTATTAATGCATTGGAATTTTTTTTATAAAACATTATATTATATATTGGTGTTCCTCACGTTATGACCAATCCACTTAAGGTGGAATTGCCATATTAAATATTTTTCCCTCAATGTTACCCCTAGTACGTGACTCCAATGGGATAAGTATTTTCTTTTCAGTAATCTTTATGTATTGAATTATTATTCATATATATCTATATATATACATCATACATACATAGATATACATACATACATATATATACATATATATATATATATACATATATGTACATATATATACACACACACACACACACATATATATATATATATATATATATATATATATATATATATATATATATATATATATATATATATATATATATATATATATATATATATACATATATATACATATATATATATATATATATATATATATATATATATATATATATATATATATATATATATATATATATATATATATATATATATATAAACCTACTTATACGAAGACCAGAGGGAAGGGGCATTTCTATAAATATTCCTACAAATGAATATTTGACATATAATCTGAAATATATATCTGAATACCATTTTTCGTATGTTTCCTCCTACAAAAACATGACAAATTGTTTTCCTTGATTTTTTATTAATATATTTTTGAGGTAAAATTGATATTCATGTTAATATCTGTAAACTGTAACAACGAAATTATTTTTTCGTCTTCATTAAAGTTTCTGTATTCTTGAAATGCATAAAACAAATCCTTATTAAACACTTTTAAACTAAAATAATATTCAGTCGTTAAGAAAAATAGAAAACGGGAATTAAAAACTCTCTCCACAGTTTGAAGAATTGTACAAATAAAAATTCTATAAGTAAAAGGAAGAAACCCATTAGATGTTAATATATACAGTACAAGTCTAAAGAATGATTCTGTTCGCAAAAAATTCTGCTTCCTTGGTATAACTGAATAAAATGTACGTTAAAAATTTACATAGGGTATCGCATATTTCTACGTATAAGTGAATGATTTATCACAAAGGCCCTGTTGAAGTTTTGCCGGAGAATGCGTTGTTTGAACTTTTTTTATAATTGAGCTTCACATACATGAGGTTTTACTGTGTATATATATATAAATATATATATATATATATATATATATATATATATATATATATATATATATATATATATATAGGTTTATATGTATAGTGTGTGTGTTGTTAAATTCTGACTTACCACCATATAACACTAACCTCATTATAGCGTCACATATAACGAGAATACACAATTGGATCATCACTAACACCATAGTTAAGACGTAAATTAGTTTTTCTTTTTTAGCTTTAAAGAAAAAAATTATTAACTTAGAATTAACTTAGAAGGCATGTGCAGTCAAACTCTGGTTGACCGTCACTCCCATATAGCACATGCCCCATTTAGCTTCACATATAACTGGAATCAGATCATCACTAGCAACATAGTCAAAACATCGATTAGTTTACCTTTTTAGCTTTAAGAAAAAATGGGTTAACAAGAAGGCATATTCAGTCAAACTCTGATTTACCGTCACTCCCATATAGCACAGGCCCCATTTAGCTTCACATATAACTGGAATACATGATCAGATCATCACTAGAAACATAGTCAAAATATCGATTAGTTTTCTTCTTTAACTGTAAGGAAAAAAAAGGGTTTAACATAGAAGGCATATTCAGTCAAACTCTGATTTACCGTCACTCCCATATAGCACAGGCCCCATTTAGCTTCACATATAACTGGAATACATGATCAGATCATCACTAGAAACATAGTCAAAATATCGATTAGTTTTCTTCTTTAACTGTAAGGAAAAAAAAAGGGTTTAACATAGAAGGCATATGCAGTCAAACTCTGATTTACCGTCACTCCCATATAGCACCTCCCCCCCTTTTATCTTTATATAACTGGAATACATGATCAGATCATCACTAGAAACATAGCCAAAACATCGATTAGTTTTCTTCTTTAGCTTTAAGAAAAAAAAGGTTTAACATAGAAGGCATATGAAGTCAAACTCTGATTTACTGTCACTCCTATATATCACCAACCCCCTTTCAGTTTCACATATAACAGGAATACATGATCAGATCATCACTAGAAACATAGTCAAAACATCTATTAGTTTTCTTATTTAGCTTTAAGTAAAAAAAAAAAAAAAATAGGATTACCATATAAGGCATATGCAGTCAAACTCTGATTTACCCCCATTCTCATTCATCGTCAATCCCGTTATAGAGCCACATATAACGATAATCTATAATCGAATCATCAATCAGACCATAGTCAAAACGTTGATTAGATTTCTTCTATAGCTTTAGCCGAACGATGGCCGATTGGTTAGGGTGCTGGCCATCGGAACCGGAGTTCGTGGGTTCGAATCCCACTGAGGCATGGATGTTCGTAGCCGTTCGGAATCGGCGTTAAACTGTAGGTCCCGGTCTCATTAGCCCTCGTGTTGCAAAAAGTAGACCGTAGCACTCCAAACCAAACCAAACCTTCTATAGCTTTAAGTAAAACAAAAAAAGGATTAACATCGAAAGCATACCATAGTCAAAACGTTGATTAGATTTCTTCTATAGCTTTAAGTAAAAAAAAGGATTAACATAGAAAGCATACCATAGTCAAAACGTTGATTAGATTTCTTCTATAGCTTTAAGTAAAAAAAAAAAGATTAACATAGAAAGCATACCATAGTCAAAACGTTGATTAGATTTCTTCTATAGCTTTAAGTAAAAAAAAAGGATTAACATAGAAAGCATATACAGTGAAACTCTGATTCACTGCCATTCTCATATAGCGCAGCGTATAACAGGAATCCATAATTGGATCATCATTGGCACCATGGTCAAAACGTCGATTAGTTTTCTTCCTTAGCTTTAAAGGAAAAAAAAAAACATTAGCATAGAACGCTACCTATCTGTAACCCAACAACGACAAGATAATCAGTTTCAATAATGTAAATTCATTTCTTAACTACCATTTTATATTATTTAGATTTTATTAACTGCCCATTCATAAAGTTTATTAAGTGAGAACACAGCGAGAGGCGGAGCTTGAGTACCTAACGTGACTGTGCCACTGGACGATGCTATAATATAAAATAAAATCACCGGACTCTCCAACTATTTTAATCATTTAGTATTATTTATTCATCTCTTCTCTGCCCGTGAAAGATAGAAAAAGCAGAAAGGCAGGCATATTTAATGATCCGTATGAGAAAAATTATCTCCCATACCGTTTGAAGAGGGTAAGACAGTTCCTAAATATTTTTTAGTTATTTAAATATCATAAGTCATATTATTTATCTGTTGGAGTTGGTAAAAAGAAGAAGTTTCACTTGATGTTGTTTTACTTACAAACTCTTGACGTACTGACCCCGGCTTCTACTAGACATCATCCCTGTCTGGACAGAAATCACCTGCCTACACGCGTCTTGACCCTTTCATGTCTACTGCCTTTCAGAATCGGGCACATTTCTTTTTCCCACGAGAGAAAGAACTCCAGCTGTGAAGTCTCGGTATATTCTCCGCTTAGGATTTTTTCAATTATTTTCTGAATCTCGTTTGACCTCTGAATTAATGAGAAACAAAATCTTCTCTGAAAGGTTAATTTGATTTCAGGGATTTTGTTGATGAATCTGGTTATATTCCGTACTTACTCATGTCATATACTAGGTGTGTTTTCCGAGGCTGAAATTGCAGCCCCTAAAGGGGAGAAATCAGGAAGTGGTAATATTTTATTTCTGAGGCTTAGACTTATAACTGGACATATAGTAAAATAAATAAAAGCTTATGGAAGATGAATAGCGCGAGTTTTTACTTTTAAAAGTAGTTGTCGTATTATGCAAACCTAAACCGAGAGGAAGTTTCACAAATCCAGAAATACACGTAAAAGTCTTACTTTATGCTTCTGTAAACTTTATAAGTATTGTAGACAAGAGCTGTATGGTGATGCGTTCAATAATAGTTTCTCATTGTGTATGTTGAGCTATTGAGACTTTTCTGTGATATTAATTGTTTAAACAGGTACTAACAACTGGTTATATGCAGCATTTACTCATGCCATGAACAAAGTGTTTTTTCCTGGAGTGGTAATTGTAGCTCCTAAAGGGAGAAATCAGGAAATGGTAATATTTCTCAGTTTAGACTTACAACTGAACATGCTGGAAAATAAACAAACCTTATAGAAAATTTAAAAAAAACGCAATTTTTTAAGAGTAAAATTATATTATAAAAACCTATACCGAGGGGAAATTTTACGAATCCAGAAAAACATACAAATGAATTCCTATAAGCTTCTGTAAAAAAAAAAATTTAATTTATATACAACAACTGCACAGTAATGCATTAAACAATAGTTTCTCCTTTTGTGTGACGATGTACTGGAATTTTCAGTAATATTAGTGATTATAACAGGTAGTTAAATGAAAATGAAATATCAATGATATGTTAATTTTGCCTTTAGCAATTCGAGAAAAGCGTTATTAATAAAGGTTTCATTTTAAAACAAGAGATCTTCTTATCAGAACTTAGTAATGGTTAAAAGATGTTAATAACTATTTTGATCTCAAGAATCAAGGAAGAAGTAAAATGAGAAGATTGTTTAAAATATAGATTTACGACTTGACAGTCTCGAAATGTTTTACTCTTACAACCTTTTGTACTGTTTAGATTTGAAAGCAAAATTTTATAATTCTAAGATTCGCATGCAGGTAGATTTTTGCTATACGACAAACAGTTAAACAATGAATTTCAAGCAATAATTTTTTTTATCAGTATTTCATGTCATTTTCTGAATATTATATTAATTTAGTGTTCATTATATTCAAAATAAACTTTTGTTTTCGTACAAGAATTTATAAATAACTGTACACTTCATTTATATATACTATTATAGATAGGAATATATTTCATTTTATCATAAATTTGATTATTAAATTTAAAGAAATTAATCCAGCAAAAATCCTAAATCTACATGTTACTTCCGAAGTAGCATTTCCTACTAAACACTTCGCAATTTATCTGTGTAATTTCACTCAGCCAAATACAATATGCTCCAGCCCTTGGGAAACAACACATAATTTTATTTACTTTTTTTTCGCTAGACTTGTTCCCATATCGCTGCTAAGGCCTACGCCGGAAGAGTCCAGCCATAGTGAAAAATGAGATAAAAATAAATACGTGGGCTAGCAGAGCGACAGAAAAGGTAAGAAAAGCCTACGGGTTGGAGATGGGAGCGGAAGCTGAGGTCACGTGAAAAACTTCTGTCCCCCCCCCTCCTGAAATCCTCTCTCCCATTTAATTTTTTTTTTCTCTGTCTTACTGGGTTTTCATATCTTTTATTCCTAGACGATTAATTCCCACCTTCCCTTGAATATTCTTTCAAATCTAGCTTGAATTTTTGGATAAACGATGGTTCATATTTATTATATTACCTTATTCTTGCGCATTTGAAGAGTGACTGAAGCAATTTTTGAGGAAGTTTCTTGAATACCGAACGTTGCTTAAGAATTAGGGACAAGAAATTTTGCATATGGGTAGTTATGACTTTTCAACTCGTATCTTAAAATTTATCGAGTAATCTTTATATTATATAACAAGTATACTTAATTCTTATGAGGGGTTAGAATCCTCACATCTTCCCTTCACTACACCGCTACTGAGAATAAGTGTTTGTATATTTATGTATACATTTGTATATATGTATTGTATATATATATATATATATATATATATGTATATATATATATATATGTATATACATATTTGTATATATATGTATATATATGTGTGTATTCATATATGTATATATATATATGTATATAGATACATGTATATGTATTTATATACATGTATATATATATGTATATACATGTATATATATATGTAAGGAAAATTCTCAGGGGTTTTCAAAACTTAAATCAAGGTCTAAAATTTCCCGCGTCATTTTGCATTCCCCTTTTTAACCCCTAACCTAAATTGACCATTGGGGCCTGTATTCGAACGTCGGATATTCTCTGTCTTGATGCAATGATGGAGCATTTCGCGGGAGGCTGGGTCGCTGAATTTCATCTTTTATAAATTTCCGGGCAGTTGAAATCCATTTAAATGTTTCTTTTATTTCGTAAGAGGATAAAATAAGTTTATGTGTCTCTGGTAGACCATGGTTGAGCGAGTTAATTATTACTTCCGTCGGTAAGTTTAATTTTCGGGCCGATTCAGTCTTTTCATTAAAATACTCAGTTAATTGTCGAAAAATCGTTGAGCTTCATTCCAACAAAATCTTCGAATGTTATATATATATATATATATATATATATATATATATATATATATGTGTGTGTGTGTGTGTGTGTGTGTGTGTGTATGTAACCGGTAAAAGTTTATTCTTCACCGATTACATGAGATAGCCCATTTTATTTAATTACCAGGGCTTTCTTGGTAACACAACTTTACCACAGTTATATCTTGGAGTGCAACTCGCTCAAACACTAAGTCCAGACAGATAATTATTATTAAAAATGGGATTATTTTCATCTTAAAGGTGGAGTACACGTGGACACGTCTTACACAGGCAAGAGAAAAACATGCATTTGTTGATTTGAGAAAATTCCATCTTGAGGCGTGCATTATCACATGCTTAATTTTTCATATGAGAAAGAGCTTGAAATAGCTTTTATTTATGACACTTAAAGAAAACATAAAGAAAAAGTGCATATAACGGCATAAATATAGCAAAGATTCTCAGGTTCCCTTGAATATTCTCTGTAAAAAGCTTTAGAAAAAGAGAGTTCGTTGATATATTGGTAGAATAAAGTGCCTGAAAAGATTGAAAAGTAAATTATAAATGTCGAATGCTCATTAGCTTCTTATACAATGCAGATCCAAAACCTTATAATCACAGACTTTGGTTCTTCAGTACTTTAAATATTTGTATTCAACGATGTTTGAAAAGGTAGAAAAAGTAAGTTTTAAGTACTCATTTTATTAAATGAAAAGGCACAGCCTTGTGATCGCTTCATTTGGCTGTCAGTGTTATGGATGTTTATATTAAAAATTTATTTAATCTTTATTTTTTTTAAATACTATTAAATGATCTGAACGAATTTAAATAATGTCTTAATTTATTTTCCCCATTATATTGTGGACCACTGGTTGCCGACCTCTGGTAGTTATTAATTAAAAAGATGAAATCGAAGAAAAGGTAAAATTTCTACATTTTATTTAATTAGGTATACTGTTTGGATTATACATTAATTTAGACTTAAAATTATTTTAACAATGGCTAAACTGGTAGGGCGCTGCTCTATGGCACCATAATTCGTTTGCTGGTATGAATGTCTGTTGCCGTTCGTAATCATTTTTAAGCAATAGGTCCTGGTCTCATTAGCCTTCGTGTAGCACAAAAATAGACTGTAGTGCTCCAAACCAAACAGAAAACCAGATTTTACTACAGTTTTCTATTTTTTTTTTCGCATCATACATGCATTTAAATTAAAAAAATCTTTTTATACTAAACAAATAAGAGGAAACTATTGCATATGTGTTAAACTTAAATATTCTGCGGGTTATACATATTTACCAGATTCCTCTATTTCTTTTTTTGGATTACACATAAATTTAGACTTAAATTTTTTTTATACTAGACGAATAACAGAAAAGTGCTTCTGTTTATTTTACGGTTTACACGTGAATTTAGTTAAAAAAAACTTTTTCGTTTGTTAAAAAAACAGGAAACTGCTTTGAACAATGGCCGAATTGGTGGAGCGCTGCTCTGCGGTACCAGAATTCGAATGCTGATATGGATGTTCGTTACCGTTCGTAATTATCTTTAAGAAATAGGTCCTGGTCTCATTAGCCTTCGTGTAGCACAAAAATAGACTGTAGTGCTCCAAACCAAACAGAAAACCAGATTTTACTAGAGTTTTCCATTTTTTTCGCATCATACATGAATTTAAATTAACCCTCCGAGTGGAACACATCGAGGAAAAAAGTCTCCAAAAATACGCTAAAGATTTATTGTGTCAGTGGCCAAAGCGTTCTATGATTTTTTACTTCACCCTTTGTAGACTAGAACGAAATACGGGAAACCCACCCTTATTATTGTTCCTTTACTTCCGGTAATAAATAGATATATAGATATTATACATTGTTAATTTTTAATACACATAAAGCTCGACAAGTCTCGAAGATCATCCCATAAGAAATAATGGATTCTAAAAGTGTAAATAAAAATATTCTTTAAGAGAATTATTTATATTTTTTTTACGAAAGTCATCCAAGATATTTAAGTGGTGCAATTAGAGGTACATCTGTTACCGCAAATGAAATACTTCGAAATAGAGATTTACAAATCCATGAAAAGCTATCAGCGTCTTTTTGCTTCATGGAGTAGGGGTGCATCCCTCAATAAATGTCAGTCAAAGAGGGGTGCAGTTCCTAAAATATCGACCTGACCTCCTATCTCAAAACTCCATCCAAAACACTGGCAGAAATGTACATTACATCCATTTTCGGAACGTTTTTGGAGGTCGAAAATTGTACGTGAAACCGCTTTGAAGACATCATCGGTTTGGTGGAATTGTACGTGCGAACCGCTTAGAGGGTTAAAACATCTTTTTATACTAAACAAATAAGAGGAAACTGTTGCATATGTTAAACCTAAATAAACCTACAATTATACATATTTACCAGATTCTTCTTCTTCTTTTTTTTATTATTATTATGCATAAATTTAGACTTAATTTTTTTTTAATACTTGACGAATAACAGGAAGCTGTTTTACGTGGTCTTTCTACTTCTTTTAAGGTTTATACATGAATTTAATTAAAATAAACTTTTGCATTTGACAAAAAAAAACAGGAAACTGCTTTGAACAATGGCCAAATTTGTGGGTCACTGGTCTCTGGTACCAGAACTCGTATGCTGGTATGGATGTTCGGTACCGTTTTTAATCCTCTTTAAGCAATAGGTCCTGATGTCATAAGTCTTCGTGTAGCACAAAAGTAGACTGTAGAACTCCAAACCAAACAAGAATCCAGATTTTAATAGACTTTTCCATTTTTTTTTCGTATCATACATGCATTTAACAGAGTTACCACCGATTCCGGATTCTGCGGAATTATTCCGCATTTTAGCTAATGATTACAGAATTACGGACATTGCTGCAAAAATTACAGAAAAATCGAAAATTTTGATTAAGTAATATGCAATTGTTAAGATTATGTTAAAAATTTAACTGAAAGAAAAATTTAGTTTTTATTTTAACATCATATTGAAGTTTAAAAAAAAAAAAGATTAGCTTATATGTAATAAAAAAATATTTGTCTACATAAAAACGTAACTTTAGGTATACTAAGGTATACTGTATTACTAAGTTTCGTGAAAGTTAAAATTGAAAATTATTTGCTAAGTTTTAAATTCTTAATTTTGAAAATTATATATTTTTCATCTGGTGCACTGTAAATTGCTCAAAATTTTTATTTATAATTTTCGTGTTTTTTTTTTATATTTTTTATGAGATGGTGAAAAGTACTGGGGAGGGGGGTAGGTTCATTAATGCTGATTCCTGATTCCATTGGTTGGAGGTTGGCAACCCTGATTTAAGTTTAAAAAACCTTTTATACTAGACAGATAACAGGAAATTTTTGCATCTGTTAAACCTAAATATTTTACGAATTATACATGAATTGAGTTTAAAAGAATTATTATTTTAGACAAATAACAGTAAACAATTTTAGCAGGTCTTTATATCTCTTTTATGGATTTAACAGGAATTTATTGTTTTTTTTAACTTTTTGTGCAAGATAACTTTTTATTCTAGACAACAGAAAATAGTTTTGACAGATCTTTCTAATTATTCTACTGATCATATTACACATTTTTAATGAATATTGCTTTCTGAGTAAATTTCGATAATAGTGATTTAACCGGAAGTACATTTTCTATGATTTACGTAGATAATAAGCTTTGATAAAATATTACACCACTTCAAACTAAACATAAACGTATTGCAATAAGGATTTATTACTACAGTATTATAATTTGATGACTGGATTTCATCCTTACTTGAGTCCTAGGAATTCACTTTCCTGCCTACATTTTCTTTCACTTGATTTTAAATATGTATTACCACGTGTGCTTTACCCCGTTTTCTTCTTTGGATAGACTTATAGTGTGTTAATTTTAGATAGTCATAAAAAAGTTTTTATTTTACCTTTTTTAATAAGTGATGTACTTTCACACACACATATATATATACGTGTCTATGTATGTGTGTGTGTGTGCTTTCTCCACCCACCCACCCCACATCATAAATACTGCCCAGAACTTTTTATTTCTATACTTTGTAGTACAGAAGAGATTTTTAAATCATTTATGTCATTTCAAGGAAAAGTAAAAGTTGAAAAATATTTTATTATCTCATAAGTTTTTTTTTGAATTTATCTCAATTATTAAAGTTATATAAAATGCCTTTATATTTTCTATTTAGATATTAAACGAACATAAGTCATGTATATAAGCGTATAAAATATAACGGAATATTTTCCAACTTTGGTGATTTAAATAAAAATATTAAAATAATATTATATTTATTCATTATGTATGATTTTTAAAGTTACATTTGAAATGTAAAGAGGTAGACTTGTATGACAAGTCACCTGAGCTGTTAAACTTTAATAACTTCTTTGTTTAACATTCATTTGTATTTTCACACATTATGGCAGGAATAATTGCTCATTATTCATTGAAAAGGAGATATGATTACCTATTTTAAGCATAGTGTTTTTGTAAATCTTATTAATTCTGAAACTGCTCCTGCTCGACTATCGTGTGGAGGATACTAATGCAGGAGTTTTTTTTAACCCTAGAAAGATAACCTACCTATGGAAGTTTAAAAAGACAGTCTATTTTAACATAAAATATAATTGCTGATATTCGCTTATATAACAAAAGAGTAAATTAGAATCTCAACTGTCAAAGC
>CM063505.1:60568214-60575714 GCA_032207245.1 Pardosa pseudoannulata | reverse complement strand
AAAAAATAAAACCCATATGATTTTATATAAACTTCATAATAAACTCTTTTAGTTAAAAGTGGTAAAGAAAGATTTTCAACGGTATGTATGCTCCTTACATTATTTTTAGCATTACGTTGGATTAGATTTTGATAATTATTACCATTAGAAAACATTTCAACGGATTGTTACGTAATTTCATACGTAGTAGCTTAGATATATTTTAGTCAAGTTTTGATAACGATTTTTCCTGGTTATTTAAAGTTCGTTAAGATATAATAACAGGATCATTAATTTAACTGAATGTTAACTGGATTTGAAATGTCAGACAAAATGGATCACATAACCTTGTCACATATGCCTTGTGTATCTATTATGCGAGTTGCGCCATCTGTTATCAGGAAAAATATAAAGAAAGTTAGAATGTTTTGTTCGAAATAAATAATGAGTATCCTTTTAAATAAAGGTAAGTTCTGTGAAAGTAAAAGTACGTTTAAGTGAAAGTACATTTTATTTTTTAATTCGTTGTAGAAATTAGAAGAATCTCTTTCCATACTGCAAGAATTTCATGCAGTACTACATTCCATATAATATTATGGAATCAACTTATATATGTTTGTAAAGAGGATGGAAGTATCCAGTTTCTAGAAATAGAATTTTGATAGCTTTTGTTACTAAAAATAGACGTAGCGGAAAAGAGATAACGGTAGAATTACCGAGTTGACATATTTTTCTCTCAAGTGTAACATGTATCTTAGACTTGGCAGAAAATAAATTTCAGTGCCAGTTTTCATATCCGATTTTTTCCAGTATTTAATTTATCAGCCTCTAATCAAAACCTTCAATTTCAATACATAGTTCAACTTTACATGATTTAAAAGCGTTATCTTCTAAATCATATTGTAACAATCTTTACAACAAGATTATTCGTTGAAGATAAATAGTGGGAAAGTAAAAACAGTAAAATCAGTGCACCATGAAAAGATTAAGCTCTGTTAACTTAATCTTTTTATGGTGCACTGCTGTAGTTTTATTGATTTTTATTTATTAAAAATTTTATTTATTAAATGTCTTCTAAATCATAATGTAGCAATCTTTACAACAAGATTATTCGTCGAAGATAAATAGTGCGAAAGTAAAAACAGTAAAAGCTGTGCACCATGATTAAGCTCTGTTAACTTAATCTTTTCATGGTGCAATGCTGTAGTTTTATTGATTTTTATTTATAAAATAAATAAAACTACATCAATAAATATCATTACTGTGTAAAGTAATAAAAAATTTTTTTCATATACTATTTTCAATGTCTTAATGTTAAATAACTTTTCTAGTTTTTGCAAATCTACAAAAAAATCTTCATTATCATTAAACTTAAGTTGAATATTAATACATAATAAAGGAATCTAAAAATCTGATGGATATAAGGTATACAGCAATTTGATTTGCGTTGTTAGCAATATTAATGCTTTTGTTTTCCCATTTACAATCATTTATATGTCCCAAAATTTTCATGTTTTTTTACGTTTCTTACGTTAACAATTTTGTACTCTAGGTCTCTAGTAGAAAGACTGTTTTATGTAACTTACAGTTCTTATCGTGCACAAATAAATATTCATGCCGATTGAAGAATGAATAGATGCAGTTTCTGAAATTAGACTCCTTAGACATTTTTTGTTAAGGATTAAAGTTCTGTGAGTCAGGGCTTTAAAGAACTGAAATACTTCGTTTCCGTTTTGTAGAAAGAAAATCTGGAACAGACAAAATAAAGAAACGTCTCGTGTTCCACTGGCGTTGTCACAATTGCGTATGTATGGAAAGCGGTATTTAATGAAAGCTTAGCCTTTTTCCAATAGGTTTTCATAGCTGTCATCTTGATTTTTTCCCTTAAAAAAGTTTATTTTGCTGTTGTAATAATTTGAGTTCAGAATTCATCTATGCGAGACATCATTATTATAACATTCATTAATTTCTTTCGTTATTAAGAACGCTTCTTATAAATTTAATAGCTTAAATGTAACTCATATGAAAATAATTTTAATATTTCATATTTCTCCCAAATGAATATCAAGAACACTTACAAGCTAGAGCATGCTTTTAAACAGAATTTGTGATGTAAAATATTAAATATTATCTTTTCAAATTAAATAGCTTTTCCCTATCTAGATTAATGTAAGTTAAATTCTCTCGTGGATTTCAATTTTTGTTTTACTTTTCTTTCACATGTACGGCATAATTTGACAAATAGAGCAATTTGTCGCAACGTCACAAACTACTATAATGCCTTTTCCATTCATTTTCATGTTTCCAACAGCCAATAGACAAACAATAAACTGCCCTTCCGTTTGAAATTAAAGCCAGAATTGTCGTAAGTTGAGATGTACCCTGCTGCGTGAAATCACTTTATGGGTTATAATACTAATTTTTAATCAAAAATCTCAGAGCCCGTTCGTGATGCGTTTAAATTTTTTATACTATCAAATGATTTTTTAAATCAAAAGAGTTGTATTTGCCGACCAAACATTCCGCACACTTAATTTCAAATAATTAACCAATTTATCATAGCTACACCAAGAATTTAAGTAAGCTTCAAGAGGATATTGGAAGTTTAAAAATGATTTAGGAAATTATAATGTTAAAAGTTATGAAATTTTGAACCTATTATACATTTATGTATGACTAAATTAGTCACATTAATTTTTTTTAATTCAAGTTTTTGAAATGCTTTAATTTTTAAAATGCTTCTTGCGCATTATTATTCTCTTATTATTTACAAAAATATCTATTGAGCATTTTGAGATATTATTTTATTGACAGACTGAGTCATTAATGTATACAAAAAGTTTTATTTTCTCTATTTATAGGAGATGCTATTGAATATTCGAGAAAAAATAGGGCTTTTCTTAATTTAAACTGAGTTTTGAGAAGTCGAAATTTGAATTGTTAATTGTAAATTGTTTACTGAAAGTAATAAAATTTTGTAATATAAACATTAAGGCATAACTAAATAGCCAGCATTAAAACTTTTCTTCAAATCTGAAAATTATTTTATTTAATTCATTTTTTTAAGTTTCAAAATTTTTCCTCTTGACTTAATTTTTTTGCGGATTCGTACGAGAGTTTCAACATACACTCCTAATAGATATGAAATCCGTGATCCGTGCAGATACTTGAAACGGTAATGTAAATAATGTGATTAAATGTGTTTTTGGAGGGAACTAGAGCTTTTATGTTAATTGGTTGGAGTAATTTGAAAAAAAGGCCCTCTTTTTCTCTGCCAAGTCGAGTAACGCTAAAAGCCTTACAGGTGTTATGCACACATTTTCGCCTATTCGCGATGAGTCTTTTAGTGGTTGTTTGTCGATCCGATGACCTTACAGGTTATAAACCTTGCACGGGAAATCCCATTCATTGTATCATCAATAAAAATGTTACAGCAGGAAAGGTATGGAGGATTTTATCAAAGTATCAAAATCAAAGTTGATAGAAAAGGGATTTTTTGGAGCACCAATAGCTTTTGTTTTTGTATAGGTAGTACCTGTATATATTTTTTAAATTTCTAATAAGTAATAAGCAAAACATAGTGAGGAAGTACAATATTTTTCAAATAAAAGTGTTACAAATATGATTAGATTCTAATATTTATTTCCAATAAATAAAAAGCAAAATATAGTTAAAGAATACTATATTTTTCAAATAAAAGTCGGTTAGATTTTAATTATAATAATAATAAATGGATCGGCAACACAATGCTAATTTTTAATTACGCTACCTAACATATCATTAACGTGCTATTTCCCACTTACATAATCACAGCCAGCATAACGTCATTTCGTGACATAATTTTTTACAGTTATTTATTTTATTATTATTTATATTTTAAACTTTTTGGTGAGCCAAACTTAGCACGTGTGCCTTTTAATTGCCATTTCTATCTTATTATATTCTATTATTAGTTGCTATTCTCTTTTGCTTTATTTTATTAGTATTTTTGTTATTTTTTCTTATCTTCAGAGGAAAATTTTATTATATTTTATTATTGAATCGTTTAGAAAACCATATATTTAAAGGGTTTCAAAGGCATTAAAAATTTAAAAATTGGAAAATATTTGATAATGATTTTTTTTCAATTAATTTTTAGTACATTGCAAAAAAAGAAAACTTCCGGTAGTGTAATAATTATAGACCAAGTTATAGGTATATTATATGGTTTTGTAACTTCAGGAACATTTTTTTTCTCAAAATTATAATTTCTATCACTATCTTTAGAATTAAGAACAAAAACTAATGACTAAAACTATCTGAAACTTTTCTTATAATATACTTGTTTGCAGTAGAATAGACTATAAAATAATTGCGAAAATTGAACAAAAAGTTTAAACATATAAACAAAAAAGTATCTTTTAATTTAATTTTAATTTTAAAAAATATAGAAAGCTTTAAAATATCTTCATTACATTAATTCACTATATAGATAACAATCCTATATTCCAATATAAAAAAATTTCAAACAGATTCACTAGATTTTTTTGGGATAGTAGTGAAAATTTGATCTTGCTGATAGTAGTTTTGAAAATTCGGAGTTTTCAGTAAAAAAAAAAGCCTTTTAAAGTTTAACAACCCATGTGGCACATATAATATACTTTATAAACAGGTCTTATAATGTAGATTTTTAGATGAAATTTTGAATGTTGTTATTTTTTAATATGCTGATAATAAACAAATAAATAACTTTTAATAAAAAAATTATTTAAAAAATATTGAAAGTATTAAAATATCTTCATTATATTTATGTATTCTATAAATAAAAAAAACATAGATTCAAGTATTAAAAATTTCTTCAGAAAACAGATTTCTTCATTAGATTTTTTTTTTTTTTTTTTTTTTTTTTTTTTTAAATCTTGTGAATAGAGATGAAAATTATAGGTTTGAGAGACAAAAAGCCGTCAAAGCTAAACAACAGTAAATGACATATATAATATACTCTATCAATTTTTCTAAAGTGCGTGCTCTAGATGGAATTTTTCAATGAGATGAAAAAAAAATCATGTTGAGAATTAATTGTAGAAAAGTAATTTGTTATCAGATATTTTTTGATTTTTTTGTAAAGTTTAAAACTTTTGCAATGCCTTAAATATTCCGTTAGTTTGTCGGTGGTGATTGAAATAATAAAATAAAATAAAATAAAAAGTGTCCATCTTCTAATCCTTTTTTTTTTAAATAGGATGTTATCAAAAAAATTAATTACTCTGTTAAAACTCCAATGCTTCAGCAGCTGTGGTCATTCAGTGTAAGTATTCAAAATAATGCCGATAATCAGTTAATGAATACTGTAAATGCTTTTCTTTTCATTTGTTACTACGTATCCAAACTCATATTTTGAATCTGCTGCCCGACAACCCCAGTTTTCCTTTTCCTGCAATTTTAGTCTTTTCATGCAAATGGCTGGCCACAGAAGACTGCTGTATTTTCGCTACACCCACAATTTACTGTTTGAGGAGGCGGCTCTTTTCAAGGATATTTCATAGTCATTGCCCAAAAGTGCTTCTGGGTTGAAATAATTATAAATTTTCTCTCCTATTCCTGCAGAGAAAAACCCCACCTTCTACTCATCCGTAAAATATCCTTGCCTGCCTCCATGTGACGTGCCGACCTTTTTTGGTAGAGCAAGGGCTATGTGTGTGCAGCACTGCAAAGTAAATGGTTAAAGAACCTATTAGACGTGTGTTTAAAGCCCAAATGCAGGGAGTGGCTATTCTTAATAATTAATGATACTTTTTTTACCTTTGCCTGTTTGAAGAGGTCGCCACATACCTCAGGTTGCGGATCTTGATAAATTGCAGTGCAGCTTTTGCCGGCCTCGCTGCCTCTTACCACCACACCGACTTTTAAATACTTGTCTGTATAATGTTTATTTTTTTCATGTATTTTTTGCCCGTGTACATCGGAAAGTTTTTCATGCTTTGTTTCATTTTCGGCCTCGAACGAATCTCATTTTTGTCACGTGCCGAGATAAATAAGAGTTTTTATTTTGGGGCAGAAAAATATGACGGTAGACGGATTCATATCTGAAACATTAGACATGCAACATTTGGAACGAGGAGATTTTAATATTATACAACACCTCTGGATATGCTTCTCTGTTTAACAGAGAACTAATACTTTTGTTTTTAATTCTGAAAACGTGATCTAAATGCAATAGAAAACAATTCAAATACAGAATTTAATGCTGTCTATTGTTATGTATTTTCAAGATCATTCCCTGAAGTAAAAACCGCATTTTTACAAGTATTTTATTTTATTAATATTTTTGTTTATTAATATTTTAAACTTTTTGGTGTGCCAATGCAATTGTCATCCATGTTTTATATATAGTCCAGTAATAATTTACATGCTTTTGTATTTTATTTTGTCTGCATTTTAAAAATTATTTTATTTAGTGCAAAATTTTATTATATTTCATTATTTTTTCATTTTAAAATCATTTTTGTAAAGGAATCTGGATTTTTACAAATTCAAAAAATAGAAAAAGTGTTTCATTACACATGATTTTTCTGTAATTAAGTCTAAACATTTTGTAAAAAATTGCATTTAAAAATTCCTCTACATAAATATAAATTATAGACATAAATATTAATTATATATATTATAGACCGAATTATAGATATAATGTTATTCTTATAATGTATCTGTAACTTATATAACTTATGTGTTACTTGAGATATAAAAACACGTGGTCAACACATAGTCACCTAATATATGGTTCTTAAAAAATTAAAATTTGAAAATTCCATAGTTAAAAATTCTTTTTTTTTTTTGTAACCCTTAATTGAATACGAAACTTATGCTTAAGAAATAAAATATAGATTTTGTGGTTTTTATATATCCACATTTTAAATTGAAAGTAATCCAATATGAAAAATAAAATTACTTTTTATTTATTAAATTTAGCACTTGAAACTAAGTTTATGTTCAGTATTTTCGAAAACTTTCCACTCAAAACAATTTCAGTGCTTTTGGAATAAAGGCATTTTGCAAAACTTCTCATTTGGTGTATTGAAAAAAAATTTATCTATGCTAATCTTTTTACATCTGTGTTGTGTTGAATGCAAAACAAACATCTTTTATTTACTAATAAATATGAGCCTCACCGAAAAGGTTTTAAAGCTGGACTAAGACCTGGGGATTTTTATATTACAAACAAACTTAGTCATCGCGGATCCTTTAAATTGTTAACAAGAACCATTTCAAAACTTCTCATTTGGTGTATTGAAAAAAAATTTATCTATTTACATCTTGAATTCTTTTATTTACTAAGAAATATGAGGAAGGTTTAAAGGTGGACTAAGGCTCGGGGGAGATTTATATCCATCGAGGATCCTTTAAATTGTTAACAAGCAACATTTTAACGACTTTAAAGTTATTATTCTTCATAAAAGGAAGTATATCTCAGATATATAATCCATTGTTTAGATATACTGATAGACCATTCAGATATACCATTCATGATTATTTCCATTGAAA
>CM063505.1:60488214-60563214 GCA_032207245.1 Pardosa pseudoannulata | reverse complement strand
AACTGAATATTGTTTTAAAAGTCAGAGTAATATTTAAAAAAAGAACTTCCTTCTAAAAGGAGTGGAACATTTTAAAAAAGTTATTCATATTTCAAAAGTTATCGGGCCTGTTTCATATTTTTGATTTTTTGTAAATTTTTTACCTTACTTTAAAAGTATACTTCTCGAAATGACAAAACTAAATTAGTTTTCATATGTCAGAGAGCTTTTAAAGAACTTGTATTTTATTCATCCAAAAAGGAGCACAATTTTTATATTTTTGATTTTTTGTAAATTTTTTACCTTGGCATACTTCTCGAATGACAAATCTAAATTATTTTTCATAAGTCAGACAGTTACTAAAGAACTTGTTTTTTATTCATTCTAAAAGTAGCAGAATTTTCATATTTTTGATTTTTTGTAAATTTTTTACCTTACTTAAAAAGTATACTTCTCGAAATGACAAAACTAAATCAGTTTTCATATGTCAGAGAGCTGTTAAAGAACTTGTATTTTATTTATTCTAAAAGGAGCAGAATTTTCATATTTTTGATTTTTTGTAAATTTTTTTCCTTACTTAAAAAGAATACTTCTCGAAATGACAAAACTAAATCAGTTTTCATATGTCAGACAGCTATTAAAGAACTTGTATTTTATTCATTTTAAAAGGAGCAGAATTTTCATATTTTTGATTTTTTGTAAATTTTTACCTTATTTAAAAATATACTTGTCGAAATGACAAAACTAAATCAGTTTTCATGTGTCAGACAGCTATTAAAGAACTTGTATTTTATTCATTTAAAAAGGAGCACAATTTTTATATTTTTAATTTTGTAAATTTTTTACCTTATTTAAAAAGTATACTTCTCGAAATGACAAATCTAAATCAGTTTTCATATGTCAGACAGCTATTAAAGAACTTGTATTTTATTCATTCTAAAAGGAGCAGCCCTTTTCGTTTTATAGTTATTAGAAGAATGGCTGTTTTTATAAAGATTTTTAGCCTCGGAAGGTACTGTGGACACTTAAGCAGTTTAATATGTTTAGAATTAAGAATGGCATTAAAATATTAACTACAAAGCTGTTAGATAATGTAAAATTTGCTTTGATCGTATACGAAATATGTAGGTAAAACCATTACCAAGTGTTTAAGAAAAACCATAACAGTAATCCATTTACTTTTATTGATGGGCCGGAAAAAACAGGTTGTTTATAAAAAATAAATTTAATTTCCTGAGAGCATGTCCTAGGCTAGTCGCCAAAGCGTGCCAACGTTTCTCTCCAACTTCGCCAACCCCAGGTTGTTCTAATCCACCCATCTTTTTTCGGCTTACTCCAATTTCATCAAGTCCTCTATTAATAATCTCTCAAACATTGTTCGCTGGCTTATGAAAACATAAAAAATAGAGCTTCATCAAGCCCAGAGATAACTTTCATTTGTTCATCAATCAAGAAATACTTTGTGGTGCCCTCTGAAGCGCCAGTGGGCGTTACCAATTTAGAAGCCTATTGGTTAATGTGGTTGCCTGTTTGTACGCTAATATTAATTAAGAACTCATTTATGGCCGTTATCTTAATTTTCTATAAATTATCTATTAAAAGATTGCTGGCCATTAATATTTTTGCTTGAATATTAATTTTATTATTTCGTGTTACCGATCGTGTCAGAGATTTGCCTTTCGCATTCATTTTTAAATTCGCATTATAGCTTCGAGATGTTGCTAGCCTATTAACAACTTAATTTCATTTTAATCGCCGCGTGACCTTTTTGTATCAAATTTTGATAACATCTCTATAAAATTCACATGCCATGTGACAACCTATTAATAATTTTAGAAATCACTGTGAAACGCACTTGGCGTGAGGAGAGTGGCACCTTTTCAAAAATTCATTACCCGACGTGTCGGTTTGACGCCATATCACTTTCTTATTATGCTTTTCTTTACAGTCTGGCTGGAGAAGGGGTTTTGGAGAAACGGGGCTTTCACTTTCAGATAAACTTTCATTTCTTTCCCTGTATTATAGATGATTGGAGCAGAAACAGCTATAAAAGCTTTACCTCTGTTAATGTTACAGTGACGGCGAATTACAGTTATGATGTATTACAAAATTTTTACAAATGCGGAGAGTTAAAGTTTAATTCATTTCCCCTCTATAGACAACAACTACAAAAGCTTGGAGTTTCGTAACATCACATTTACTGTGTATCACAAAACGGTTACGATGACGTAAGCTAAAATTTCATTTATTTTCCAATTATATATGAGTATAAACAACTATAAAATCTTTACATTCCCTTCTATAGAGAACTACTTCAAAACAACTACAAAAGCTTTTCGCAATTTCCCATTTAGGATGTATCACAAAACGATTACGATGACGTAGGCTAAAATTTCATTTATTTTCCGATTATAGATGAGTATAAACAACTATAAAAGCTTTACTTTCCCTTCTATAGATAACTACTTCTAAACAACATAAAAGTTTTTCGTTTCGCAATGTCACATTTAGGATGTATCACAAAACGGTTACGATAACGTAAGTCAAAATTTCATTTATTTTCCAATTATAGATGAGTATAAACAACTATAAAATCTTTACATTCCCTTCTATAGAGAACTACTTCAAAACAACTACAAAAGCTTTTCGTTTCGCAATGCCATATTTACTGTG
The DNA here is from genome assembly GCA_032207245.1 of Pardosa pseudoannulata. NCBI lineage: Eukaryota > Metazoa > Arthropoda > Arachnida > Araneae > Lycosidae > Pardosa > Pardosa pseudoannulata. Next base: position 60,560,562 of record CM063505.1, on the reverse strand, counting down.
TATCACAAAACGGTTACGATGACGTAAGCTAAAATTTCATTTATTTTCCAATTATATATGAGTATAAACAACTATAAAATCTTTACATTCCCTTCTATAGAGAACTACTTCAAAACAACTACAAAAGCTTTTCGTTTCGCAATGCCATATTTACTGTGTATCACAAAACGATTACGATGACGTAGGCTAAAATTTCATTTATTTTCCGATTATAGATGAGTATAAACAACTATAAAAGCTTTACTTTCCCTTCTATAGATAACTACTCCAAAACAACTACAAAAGCTTTTTGTTTCGCAATGCCACATTTACTGTGTATCACAAAACGATTACGATGACGTAGGCTAAAATTTCATTTATTTTCCGATTATAGATGAGTATAAACAACTATAAAAGCTTTACTTTCCCTTCTATAGATAACTACTTCTAAACAACATAAAAGTTTTTCGTTTCGCAATGTCACATTTAGGATGTATCACAAAACGGTTACGATAACGTAAGTCAAAATTTCATTTATTTTTCAATTATAGATGAGCAAAAGCAACAAAAAAAAAGGCTTTACATTCTCTTCTATAGATAACTACTCCAAAACAACTACAAAAGCTTTTTGTTTCGCAATGCCACATTTAGTATGTATCACAAACGGTTACGATAACGTAAGTCAAAATTTCATTTATTTTCCAATTATAAAGGGAGTATAAACAACTATAAAAGCTTCACCTTCGCCTCTATAGATAACTACGTAATATTTTTATCATACTGAGTATTTTAAATTATCGAACATCCATGACATCAGCGGGGATTCGAATACGCGGACTCCACTACCGAATAGCAGCGTTTTACTATTCGCCCATTGTCTGACATCCTTACGGTGTATTCTTAAAGAAGGAAGATAAAAGATACTGCTGTAAAATTCTTTACTAGAGGTATATTTCTCCCCGATAATGCCGAATGATGGTCGATTGGTTAGGGTGCTAGCCTTCGAAACCAGAGTTCGTAGGTTCGAATCCCACTGTGGCATGAATGTCCGTAGTCGTTCGGAATAGACTTTAAGCAGTAGGTCTCGGTCTTGATAACCCTCGTGTTGCAAAAAGTAGACCGTAGCACTCTAAGCCAAACCAAATTATCTCCCCGATAAAGCAATTGGCGGTATAAATTAATTAATAATTTTTCCTACAATAAAAATTAGTGGCGCCACTAGTCTTTTTCCAAAGGCGTAAACTAGAAAAGTTTAGGGGTTTTAACTCACCCCCCACTAGATTGACAGACTGATATAAAATCTATAGATTTTTAATCTATAAATCTTGATTAAGTCCATTTTTAGTTTAGGCTGAGCTTACTCATTTGTATTACATTTTGGCACTTGCATTATAATTTTGTCAAATCATGATATAATACCTAATTGCATTAAAGCCGTAGACCTCCCATTCAAAACTTCGATCTCTCTGCCTTCATGAAAAAAAATTTGTGTACATGCTAGTGTGGCTAGAAATGCTCCTTGTTGCAGGAGTAGGAAAACTTTTGACCATGGAGGGCCACCAGTGATAGGCCGTAGACCGCACTCTTTCCACGAAAATAACTTCTGAGAAAGAGGTGGAAATTGTATTTATGTTTATTTCGAAGATTATATCCGCAGTATGTAAAAAATGGGCTTTAGATGCGCTGTTAGCATGCAGAGATACAAATGCGGGGTGCCTGTTTCAGGCCTTGCACCAAACCCCGATGTATCCAAAGAACATGCTGGATATATCTGTAGATTTGGATATCCTCTGGGCGGTCTGCAGCAGTATAAGATCAAAAACTTAAGGATGATAAAAAAAATATGTGAATCTTTAGCTTGGCAATATGAACGAGCACTCTATAGACGCCAGGGTTGGCAGCCTGTTTCGAGGTATCAGTATGTTAATATTAAATAAAGCATATTAAGACCTGATCACACGCAAACATGTACGTTGGGAAAAGGCTAGATTCAGTGTAGGATTTCTTTCCGAAGAAGAATACGCAGAATTTTCTAATGAAAATGAAAAATTTTCAACCAATTAAAATCCTTATCATACGTCAACATGTAACAAAGTAAATCTACACATTCAAGAAATCTGCACAAATATGTGCGGATTTCACGCATTAATGCGGGAAAAAAACTAATTAATTTTGATTTAAGTTAAAATGTGTTCGGATGAAAATTTCCAACTCTCACGTGACAAATCCACGAACTCTTCAACGGGAAAAGGAATCCTAAACTGAATCTGTTGCTATTTCAACATATAAATGTTAGCACCTGATGAGGTCTTTAGAAGCAACAACAAAAAAATACTAATTTTTGAACATTTCGTGAGCAAAATTTTCTGAAAGAATACACGCATTTTTTTAAAAATTTTTTAATGTATTTTTTCGAAAAATAGTTTATGATCTTTTTGAGTTTTGGTCGAATATCTTTATATCTCCCATTTATATAATCACGTTAAAAAAAAACTAGATTTAGTTATACGTCTCTACTTAACTGTAGGCTAAGTGATTTGTTCTGTTAAAATTTTCCAACGGTTTATTTTTTGCGCGTACACCTGAAAAACAGGATTGGTAATTATAAGTACGCTTTTAATGGAAGATAGTCACAAAGCAAAATATTAACGTTTTTACTAGGAGAGACTTGGCCGCAAAACCTCATTGGCCTTAAGTTGCACACTTTTTCCGTATTAGATTCTTAAAATCATGTTAATGTAAGAGTGAGAATTTTACATAGATTAAAGATTTTTTAAAACCAACGCAACTCTATGATAAAAATTAAAATTACTTTGATGTTGAATAGGTAGAGAAAATAGTGATGCCATATCCCTTTATCCTTATATGATTATCCAGTCACCATATGTCGAAAATTGTAAATGGGTAAAAAATGTATTCCAAAACAGTCATAAAAATATTACAATCAATCCTGAAACGTTGCAGAAATCTTACCAATCCTGTAGCATTTAAAAAATGCCTAAAATGACGTTAGACATTTTTTGATGTGCAGTATGGGTAAAACTAATGTTTTAAAATTATTTTTCCAGTATATATTTTTATGTTAAAGAAGAAAGGGTACATGCTCTATTGGATTCTTAGCTTCATGATAATCTAAGGAAGAAAAACATTCATCCATTTATAGCTTCCCTGTAGGATTTTTAGAACCGTAAATCTATAATATAAAGGTAAATTCTCTATTATAGTAAAATATTTTAAAACAAGCCTTCATATTCGGAATTGCTTGGCAGAGCATTTTTGGTTAATCGTCTTTTAAAAGAATAATTTTTAAAATAACTTTTCACACGAAAATTATAACCCCTTGTTTATAAATATATTGCTATTAAAACGTTAAATTTTCGAGCAAATTAGTTAAAAATCTTTTCGCATAATTTTACCTTACTGTAATTTAAAAATATACTTGAACATGTTGGAGTATTATTTTTTAATTGACTAAATATTTAATTTATAAGAAATATTTTTATGTCTGTACGTTGAATTTTCATTAAAGAATTGGTTTTTAAAATGAGTTTATTAATCTAAAAGAGATCGAAACTTTATACATATTTATCTTAATGTACATTAAAAATATTTCGGAAACATTTTTGTTGGAATTAAAAATCAAATTACCAGAAAATCTTAAATATAAAAATGGTTAACAATTTTTTTAATTAAAAAATGCTTAATGTGAATATAATTAAGTAATAATTTAAGGTATAGGTGTGCAAAATTTCATAACTCTAACTTAATTTACAAACCTTTAGCAAAAATAATAGCATTTGTTGAACGTATTAGTTAACCAAAGTTGTTTAGTATTAGTTACCAAAAAACCTTAAATATAAAAATGGCTAACAATTTTTTTAATTAAAAATGTTTAATGTGAATATAATTTAGTAATAATTTAAGGTATAGGTGTGCAAAATTTCATAACTCTAACTTAATTTACAAGCCTTTAGCAGAAATAATAGCATTTGTTGGACATATTTTTCACATAATTCACATCTTGGAAATAAATCTTGAGAAAGGGAATGATAGCAAAGTAGAAATTGTTTCATTTTTCCCTTAAAATATGGATTATGTACATATTATCATTTCGAAAATTTGCAAGGAGTAGGCAAGTTTTATGCACTATGTTAAACTTCTCATTTATTGAGGTATGAAAATGATAGGTCTTCATTTGTATACCCGACACTCTATTTGGATGTCTTCATAAAGAATTTTTTCTGAGTATCACAGGTAGAAGCTTTAAGACACCTTCAGATATTGCTCTATTTCAATAAAGCAATGTAAATTCTCTATTATAGCAAAATATTTTAAAACAAGCCTTCACATTCTGCATTTCTTGGCGGAACGTTTTTGGTTAATCGCCTTTTAAAAGAATAATTTTTAAAATAAATAATACTTCACATGAAAATTATAACCCCTTGTTCATAAATATACTGCTATTAAAACGTTAAGTTTTAGAGCAAATTAGTTAAAAATATTTTACCTTACTGTTATTTTAAAATATACTTGAACACATTGGAGTATTATTTTTAATTGACTAAATATTTAAATTATAAGAAATATTTTTATGTCTGTACGTTGAATTTTCATTAAAAAATTCGTTTCTAAAATAAGTTTTACTAATCTAAACGAGATCGACACTTTATACATATATATATATATCTTAATGTACATTAAAAATATTTCAAAAACATTTTTGCTGGAATTAAAAATTAAATTACCAGAAAATCTTAAATATAAAAATCGTTAACAATTGCTTTTAATTAAAAATATTTACTGTGAATATGATTAAGTAATTACTTAAGGTATATGTTTGCAAAATTTCATAACTGTAACTTAATTTACAAGCCTTTAGTAAAAATAACATTCGTTGAACATATTTTTCACTTAATTCATATCTTGGAAATAAATCTTGAAAAAAGAAATGATAGCAAAGTAGAAATTGTTTCATTTTCCCCCCTAAAATATTGATTATGTGCATGTTATCATTTCCAAAATTTGCAAGGAGTAGGCAAGTTTATGCGCTTTGCTAAACTTTTCATTTCTTGAGGTATGAAAATGATAGGCCTTCGTTTGTATACCCGACACTCTATTTGGATGTCTACATAAAGAATTTTTTTATGAGTATCACAGGTAGAAGCTTTAAGACACCTTCAGACATTGCTCTGTTCCAATAAATAAATAAAGGAATAAAATGACGTAGCAGTGTTTGACAGTTTATCCGAAACCAGCATAAATTGTCGATTAAATAATGAAATAATTTTAAAAAGCAAGAAGGTATCTATCCGCGCATCTATAAATTGAGATTAACATCTCATACGTGTCAGCATAGATTTGAGAAAATACTCATATTTCTCATTTTTCAATTACCTTTTTTTGTATTTTCTATTACCTTTTCTTTTTTAATTGTTTGCTTCCAATCTGTTTTTTTTCCTTCCCAGTTTTTATTTATTTTCTTTTGAAAAGCATGGATCGATGGTTCGGTATAACAGCATCTCTCCTGGGGAAACAGTAGTTGTAACATTATCAAATATGATAGATTTGGGCCATTTTCTTTTTATTTCGTGCATTTTTAGACGTGACTGGAATCAAATTCAGAGATTTCTGTCAAAAGATTTCTCAACTTCAGCTGCCATTCATGCTATCATACTTGTCAATAAATACTTCGCGTTTAGTGGCTGCATAAAATGTTAAAAGGTATTTAAGTGAAAAGGAAGAAAAGGGTATAATATTTAATTAAAAATTTCTGAAAGTAATAAACATATTATCCGGCATAGAAATTTCACATTAGCTCTTTAAACAAAATTTCATTTTGCTTAAAGGGATTAATGGAACATAAATTTGCAAATTTACATTTTATCTAAAGTTTATCTCTCGGCTACTTATCATTCACATCAACCATGTGTTACCGATATTATCTGAAACAATAAAATCATACATTTAATTCATTCAAAATCAAAGAAATTTGAATTACATAATGAGTTTTTAAACCCTTCATAATAGAGTAACAGGTTGCCCACATCTGAAAATAAGCTACACTAACTTATTATATTAGTAATTCTTGTAAACCAGATTTCGGCTTTGTACTTACGTGTTGTTGAACTCAATTTCATAGTCCTTATAAACAGTAAAGACCACTTTTTGTTAAAAAAAAAACGACATAACACTCTTAACGATAAAATTTTATCGGATATAATAAATGATCTTTTACTCTTCTTAAGAAAATTTATCTTGTATATTCTGATAATCACAGTAATGAATTTGCAATATTATTAATAAGTAGTATTGTAACTAAACCATTAGAGCAAAAAATATCATAATTTTAAAAATTTTTACTATATAAATTTTAATTTTAGTGTTTTATACAATTATCGTTTTGATTATAATTTTTTTTCTTTTCTGTGTAACTTTCTGGAGTAGTGAGTATTATTTATGCTTTCATTCGTGACTGTACAGGTAAGAAATGTGTACAATACTAAATAGGGTTTATACACCTTATGAATGAAAAGTCTTCTATTCCATGCAGTGTCGTCGTAAGATATTTTGTACTAATGGACTGCTAATGAAACCTACATAAGAAAATACAACTTCTTCTAGAATAGTAAGAAATTTTGATAGGGTGTGATGTTAGTCATTATCAGTTCAAGCAAAATACAGTGTGATGTTAGTCATTATCAGTTCAAGCAAAATACAGTAGACACTTTCTTATCTGATCTAAATGGAACTGGGGTTAGACCAGTTAAGAAAAATTCGGGTTAAAACGGAGAATGGCAAAAATAAAATGATTCAAATTATAGAAATGCTCTTTTTTCTAGTTATAGTATTGAATCTGGCAACTTATTAAAAAAGTTTCACGCAGTAGGGCAAATCTCAAATTATGACAATTCTGGCTTTACTTTCAAACGGAAGGGCAGTTTATTGTTTGTCTATTGGCTGATGTAAACATAAAAATGAATTCGAAGGGCATTATAGTAGTTCGTGACATTGCGACAAATTGCTCTATTAGTAGGAATGATTAAAAAATTCAGTCATATTTTTGCTAGAAATTCGGCAACGCACTGCATAAGTTCTCCCTTTTTTTAAAGGATTATCAGTGGAGGAAGTCAGAGTCTGGTGTTCCACAGAATAAAGAATTTTCGAATGTTTAAAATACACAGTTAAGAAATTTTCAATTTTTGCAATTTTTCCCTCATTTTCTTTAGTTTTGTAGTTCAATTTATTACATCCGGTTAGATCCAGTTAAACAGAAGCCGGTTAAAAAAGAGTCGACTCTCTCTTAAATATTTTTATAATTTATTTTATGTCATCCTATAAACCAAACTGTGCAAGGTTTGAGCTTAGCAATGGCCTAGCTTCAGTTCCTGCAATCAAGGGTAGAAGACAGACTTGTCATTTAAGGCAGAAACCAAATTTGTTTCGCCTTCCTTCTACAAAATATTATTATTATACAAATAAAATTTAGATAAAAGGAATATCAATGGGTAAAGATATTTTCTTTCCAAATTTAAAAATTTTTGCAAACTAGAAAACAATTTAATTGTGAGTCCATGTTTTGACAACTAATATTAATAAGCTATTACCTAAAAACAGTGTTGTTATTTAAAGAAAATATTTTTAATCGAAAATTATAATAAATAGTATTCAAAAGTACTAATTTGTGCAATTTAGTAAACATTTTTTTTTACTGACGAAACCATTTTTTAACATATTTTGAGTACCAACTTTCGAAATAAAAATGTATGTTTTAAATCTCCTTAATATTACTCGAACGATAGGGTTAGCTATGGTTAAGGTGGCACTAAAGACATAATCTCATTTTTGAATTAATGGGTTGTCTTATACAGAAATTATATTTATTTTTTTTTTCACCAATTTTATCTTTCTATTCTCATACTTTGAAATGATATCCACATTCTCTTATCAATGGTTTGTCTCATATATAAAATTATTTAAAGAACTAGATTACTCCTCTTTAAATATTTAGGTTTTACCTGTTGGTTTTTCAATGGGAAAATGCATAAAGTGCAAGGTAACGAATATTCATCCATCCGTTCTTATTCTAACTATTCTTATTCTATTTTTCCATCTATTCATTCCTTTATCAATGGCTCTTAAACTAAAATTATATTTTTTACCTCTGTTTTTATAGTGTTCTTTAAAGAACTAAATTACTCGCCATCATATTTTTAGTTTTAACTTACTAGTTTTTTGCCAGTATAAAGTGTAAGGTAACGAATATTCATCTATCCGTTTTTATTCTATCTATTCATTCTTATTCTATCTACCCATCTATTTATTCCTTTATCAATGGTTTGTCACATAGACTAAAATTATATTTTATTTTTCACCTCTGTTTTCATAGTGCTCTTTAAAGAACTAAATTACTCGCCATCATATTTTTAGTTTTACCTTACTGGTTTTTTGCCGGTATAAAGTTTAAGGTAACGAATATTCATCTATCCATTCTTATTCTATCTATCCATTCTTATTCTATATATCCATCTATTTATTCCTTTATTAATGGTTTGTCTCATAGACTAAAATTATATTTTATTTTTCTCCTCTGTTTTTATAGTGCTCTTTAAAGAACTAAATTACTCGCCATCATATTTTTAGATTTAACTTACTGGTTTTTTGCCGGTATAAAGAGTAAGGTAACGAATATTCATCTATTCGTTCTTATTCTACCTATCTTTATCCTTTATCAATGATTGGTCTCGTAAACTCAAATTATATCTTTTTACGTCTGCTTTTATAATGCTCTTTAAAGAACTAAATTACTCGCCGTTCTTATTCTATCTATCCTTATCCTTTATCAATGATTGGTCTCATAGACTCAAATTATATTTTTTTACGTCTGCTTTTATAATGCTCTTTAAAGAACTAAATTACTCGCCATCATATTTTTAGTTTTACCTTACTTGTTTTTTGCCGCTATAAAGTGTAAGGTAACGAATATTCATCTATCCGTTCTTATTCTATCTATCAATTCTTATTTTATATGTCCATCTATTTATTCCTTTATCAATGGTTTGTCTCATAGACTAAAATTATATTTTATTTTTCTCCTCTGTTTTTAGAGTGCTCTTTAAAGAACTAAATTACTTGCCACCATATTTTTAGTTTTAACTTATTGGTTTTTTTTGCTGACATAAAGTGTAAGGTAACGAATATTCATCTATCCGTTCTTATTCTATCTATCCATCTATTTACTTTTTATCAATGGTTTTTCTTATAGACTAAAATTATATTTTATTTTTCACCTCTATTTTTATAGAGCTCTTTAAAGAACTAAATTACTAGACATCATATTTTTAGTTTTAACTTACTGGTTTGTTTTTTTTTTCGATATAAAGTGTAAGGTACCGAATATTCATCTATCTGTTTTTATTCTATCTATCCATTCTTATTCTATCTATCCATCTATCTATTCCTACATCAATGGTTTTCTCATAGACTAAAATTATATTTTATTTTTTCCTCTGTTTTTATAGAGCTCTTTAAAGAACTAAATTACTCTTCATCATATTTTTAGTTTTAACTTATTTGTTTTTTTATCAGCATAAAGTGTAAGGTAACGAATATTCATTCATCCGTTCTTATCACAGCCCGTAAGGAATCCACACTCCTAAAATAATCAACGTAAAATCTGGGAATGGAACGCGATCGACCAAAAATCTTCCCTGGACGACTTCATCAGAAATTGTGTGGCACTTTTTTTTTTCTTGCTTGAGTTTTAACAAACCCCGACAGCTGTTTTCTTTAATTAGGTGATTAAAAAGCAGCCCGCGATTCCACCAAGATCTCAATACACCTGCTCTTCCCCTCCTCCTCCCCCTTATGTGAATGACACAACCCCGATCGGATCTGTCTGCTGTCGTAGACAACAATCACGACAGCCGTTGCGTTTATCGCGAAAAACGACGTTTGCATGTAGGATCTATTTTAAATAAAACCATTAAGATGTTTGAAAACCTCTTAATGATATTTGTTGGCCATTACCGAATGCAGATAGTGTCGTAAGTACCTTGTGCAGGGCATATTTCCAATCGCTTTTCCCTCCCGCCCGGTGCATCGACATTCATACGTTTATTATGCGTAGTAATTCATATCCCATCGCCATAAATAAGGAAAAAAATAACATCGCACCAATTAAAATGTTTTATTAGATTAAAATCTGAGGAGACAAAAGTGCTTCTCGTGGTTGATTGGGGGAAAAGAAGTTGGAAATAGATGCAAACGGGGATTACGACTTCCTCTCTTACGTATTCCGCAGTATCAGTAATAAGCGTCGCTAATTTGTTTAATGTGTAGATATTAACATATTGCGGATTTTTTCGAAACCCGAGGTCATTCGAGCCGCCGTTTCTAATTTCGCGATTTCAGTTCCTCTACAGGAAATGCAAATTAGCTACCGAGAACAAGACGTGAATGGTAGAGGGATCAACTTGTTCTCTCGCACCTCTTTCCGAACGGAAGGTATAATCGTGCACCACCTATACGCCCGCTCTCCTCTTTCTTTCTTTCCATTTTAATTTTCGGCCATCTTTTAGTAAACCTTTCTCGTAAAATTCTCTTCCATTCCTAGACATTCCTTTGGTCTCAGAGCCAATCATAGTCACAAATTCCCTTAAATAATTTCTTATGTTACTTCCACCCCCTCTCTCTATGCTGACAGACACATTTGTATATGCCTATACATGCATAACAAATATATGAACAAATATAAGTGTATCTGCACTAAAAGATAAAGTAGATAGGGTATCGGCTTCATTAGATGAACATCAAAATGCCAGATACTTTGGACTAAATTTCAGCAACATTGCTTTAGTGGACAATATTGATGTACATACACACCCATAAATATATATGTATGTATCATTTCATGTGTACTCATGAATGTTTTTTTACATATATTTATATGTGAGATCAAATAAATATACAAAACTTTCTTTACAAAAAAACTATCTCCTTTAAGAAGTTATTTTAAACTTGATGTGAAATGAAGAATTAACGATTTTTAATTAAATTCTTTTGACTCATACTGTTTTTCTTTTCCGTAATATTAAGAGTACTAAGTCTAAAGAGGTAAGAATACGAGGTGAAAGCATTCAATAAACGTTCAAAACGGTCTTTAAAAGTACCCTCTCCTTCAAGTAGTAATTTTAAACTTAATGTCAAATGAAGAAAAAAAAATTTAATTAATTCTTCTTCTAACTCACTATTCTTCTTTCGTGTAATATTAAGAGCACTAAGTCTAGAGAGGTGAGCATATTCAATAAACATTGAAAACGGTCTTTAATAAAACTTCTCCTTCAAGTAGTAATTTTAAACTTGATGTCAAATGAAGAAATAACGATTTTTAATTAAATTCTTCTTCTGACTCACACTGTTCTTTTGCGTTACATTAAGTGCACTAAGTCTAGAGAGATGAGAATATTCAATAAATATTGAAAACGGTCTTTAAAAAAACTTTCTCCTCCAAGTAGTAATTTTAAACTTGATGTCAAATGAAGAAATAATGATTTTTAATTAAATTCTTCTTCTGACTCACACTGTTTTTCTTTTGTGTTATATTAAGAGCACTAAGTCTAGAGAGGTGAGAATATGTCGTAAGTTTTTCACTGTTCCGTTTCATTAACTTTGGGGATCGATAGAATGCTTTTTGACGTAAGTTATAATTAGAACGCTGATAATGACAGCATTCTTTACTGACATATATTTCTTTTTGTTGGGATTTTGAGCCTGACGGCAACCTTTGACAATGTCAGAATTTCTTGTGGTTGTCTCATGATTGTTGTATACTTATAATTGACTCAGTCTTTTCCTCTTGAAACTTGTACTAGACAGGCTGCTTTAGAGCAACTGAAAGGCCCTGAACAATAGACGGAAATTTCCCACGCTGGAGCACATAGTATTCTGAATATTTATTGATTTGTTTGGCCAGATGTTTTACATCTTACTTCTTTTTGTTTGTAGTATCCACACAAATCTTTAAAAAAGGAGATTCAAACCTCTCGGAAACCAACGATTACTCAACTTTTTTAAGTTATTCTAACTAACCAATAATGTTAAAAGCAGTAAATTAGTTCTTTTTATCATTCATAAATTGATGTGTTTAAGAGTTTCGTTTGGTTTGGTTTGGAATACTGCTGTCTACCGTTTTGCTACTAGAGAAGTATTTAAGGATTTTAAGAAATAGCTTTGTTAAAACTAAAAATTAAAAACCATTTTATTGGAACTTTGATTGTTTAATACTAAATTTATTTACATATTTTTTTCTTGAGTCTCCCTTATGTAATATTAACTCTTTATTGGATATTTTCTCCTCAAAAGCATCACAAAGAAAGTATGGTTAATTTCAACTAAATATTTCAGAAAATTAAAACATGAAACTGAAAAATATAGTGAATTTCGAAATAGTTACGAGCTGTTTCCATTTTGCAAAGAAATGGCATTACAAGTTTTACAGTTTTCAATAAAATAAGAAATTTAACTTTACTTTTGTCTGAATACATTTTTTTATATTTTTATACGCTCCTTCTCACTTACTCTAATTTTTTTAAGTGAAGCATTTTTAAAAGTTTCCATTCCAGAGTATCGCAGGCGCTTAAATAATGAACTTATGTGTTTTTTATACAAACTCTGTCAATTTTCCATTTGGTTAACCAATTATTTAGGTGAATACTATAAACCAGGGGTGGCCAAGCTCCATGATAGTCCGAGCCATTATTCAAAATTTGAAATTTTTCGAGAGCCGCAATTAAATAGTGTTTAAAAGGTGTGCAAAAAGGTATTCAAAAATTTTTTACAGAAATTATATTTATTGAATGTCATTTAAAAGTTCTTCGTTGTTTAATTTTTCAAGGAAATTTTTGAATTGTCGATAATTTTATGCATTGGTGCGAATGTAATTTACAATGTGCTACACTAATTACGAAGACTAAATTACGAAAAAGAAAATATAAATCTCCGATATGCTTAACATTGAACATTAATGCATGGTCAAGTTAGACATTTACCAGTGTAAGTTAGACATTGACCATTAGTGCATGGTCAATTTAACATTTACAAGTGTAAGTTAGAAATAAGTGTATTTAACAAATATTTCAAACATACACCAAACAACTATGTGAATATTGACCTTCACCGGTGAAATTCGACATTCTCCAGAATCCGGTCTTTCACTGTAATACACACACACACACACACACACACACACACACACACACACACACACACACACACACACACACACACACACACACACACATAATATATATATATATGTATGTATATTTATATATGTGTGTTTGTGTGGAGACTGTTTACTACAAATATATCTTCGATACAGGAGGTTGTGGGTTCAAATCCCATTGTGACATGGATGCTAGTAGCCGTTCGGAATCGGCTTTAAAAAGTAGGTCCTGGTTTTATTAGCCCCCATTGTCAAAAAAAAAAAAGTAACTTCTCAAACCAGACCCCAAATGTAATTCAATGATTCTGCCCTGTTTTCTCAGGAACTCTTATTAAAAAATCTACTGTATAATCATCGAAAATGTTAAACGATATATTTAAAATGCGCAATAATATGCTATTAGGAGTTTATCTCAATGTAAAATTTCCAACTAAAATCCGGCAAAAGCAGTAAATAAAGATTTTTCTTCAGGGTCTGTCATAAAATCCGAGCAGTCCCGAAAATACAAACATGGTTCGTACTACAATGCGTATTTACTTTCGTATTCAGAGAAAGACGTTTCCATGTACATGTATCATAGAAGACAGACAATGGCGTCTTGCTAAGGCTGATATCCGTGGATGTAGTTCATGTACCACTACAACGTAATACAAATTAATCTAAAGCTTTTTTACTGTATGGTTATCAGTTGTACTCTTCTGGTCGCAGTGCTCAGCTACTGCTAATTCTTCCAAGATCTGCACTGAAATGTATTTAATTCATTCATTCATGATTACTTGTTCAATGGAGGGTAAAAGAACATTATATCTCGATTAGGATCTTAATCTGGGATCAATCTGGCCTACATAAAATCACCATTCAAAATTTCACAAATTGTATGCAGCTGTTAAGGAATGCATAAGGAACAGACAGACAGACAAGCATACAGCGGATTTTATATATAGACTGTTTACCCCACAAGAAATTCAATACTTTTGCTCCGGAGTGCTTCAGTACTTCTCGGGAATGCTTATTAAACATTCTGTTGAATAACCGTTGCAAATGTTACATGAGATATTTAAAATGCACAATAATATTCAATTAGGAGTTTTATCTCAATATAAAATTTACAAATAAAATTTAGCTACAGCAGTAAAAAAAGGCTTATTTTTTCCTCAAGGACGATATCTATGGACGTAATTCCTCTATCTCTGCAGTGTTATACAAATTTATCTAACTTCACTTTACTGTATGGTCACTAGTCATAGAAAGTGCCAAAGTTTTGGGGATACGGTCTGATAATATCTGCCCAAAAGGTGATTTCATTCTTTTATTCAAGGTTTCCAGTCTAACGGTGGGTAAAAAGAGCATTATATCTACTCTAAGATTTTGATTTCGAATTAACTTGACCTGTAAAAAAACCTTTCTGGATCTACTTGAATTCCCATCCAAAATTTCACAAATTGGATCAAGCAGTTAAGGAATGCATAGGAGACAGTCAGACATACATGCATATAACAGATTATATCTAGAGATTCTTTACAATAAGAATAAAAAATTCTTCTCCCACTTCTCGGGATCTCTTATGAAATATTCTACAATATAACCACAGAAAATGTTACACGATATATTTAAACCGCACATTAATATTCAATTAGGAGTTTATCTCGGTATAAAATTTCCAAATGAAATCCAACTACAAGAGCAAAGAAAGGATTTTCTTTCTGTTTTTTTTTTCTGGGGTTTGTTATGAGACCCCAGTCAACCCTTCCAAAATATAAACATCTCCCTTCCCCTGATGTGTACATCGTATTCCAGTGGTACGCGTTTTCATGCATATACATCAAAGCAGGTAGACAAATTCCCGACTTCCTGTCACGCAGAGCTGTTCTGTTTCCGAGTTGCATCTGTCATTTTGAATCTGACACATCACAGAGCAAAAATGTCTCATTCCCGCTCATTGAAATGCGGGTCGCGTGTCGTTTGGATCGATTTTTTTCCCCTTTCCCTTTCTGAGGTGGACAGGGTAACGTAAATACGAGAATCTCATATCGAACCCTATCGCACTTGTCAATTATTTTGAACGCATCATTTGTTTATTCATTACGAGTTTAAGCACTCGACCTTGTCTCAGCTTTTATGTCTATGTATGTATATCTGAGTAGGCATGCCTATTATATATGTCTATATTTGTATATATAGGTATGTATATATATGTATGTATATATATGTATATATATATATATAATATATATATATATATATATATATATATATATACATATATATATTCATATAGATTTATATATGTATATAATCCCGGTATTATACGACTGCTGGCACATTTGAAATTATAGCCACTATTATTTTTACTTTCCCGGAAACTGGACAATGAGAAGCCTAAGCTACTAGAATATTTAAGTAAATTGCAGTCGACCATTTTGGTAAAAAGAACAGGCACAGTTCGTATCGAAACTGTATTCAATACCTGCTAAAAATGAGATCTTTACCAGTGAACTACAGACAAGAGAATGACTCGAAAAACTTAGTCAGCGAATTTAACTGTTAGATCAGAAGAAAAGCTGAGCCATTTGCCGGCGACAGCTGGAAAACGTGTTGAATGGACAGAAAATTTACATCTATTGGACAGAAAGCTTTGGGAAATATATTGGAAGAATTTTAAGTCGAGGACACTCCTTTGATTAAGACATTTTGAGGCTGGGAAAATATATTTTAAGGAATTAGAATGGGAGAGAGGAGGTTTTTAAGGAAATATTAAAGTGAAATAATTTTGATATATTACACACACACACACACACACACACACACACACACACACACACACACATATATATATATATATATATATATATATATATATATATATATATATATATATATATATATATATATATATATATATATATATATATGTACATACATTTATATGTATAGATGAAGTATACATAGATATACCCATACGCATGCACTAACATACATGCTTTGCTATTGAAATAAATTTATATAGTTAATTAATTTAAATATACGTATATATATGTAAATGTATGTTTGAATGTGTTTGTACATATGGTTTAAAGGGAAATTAGATGCATTTAAAGCAAGTTTGTTAGAAAAGAATGAAAGCTCCTATTAAATTAAAAGTATTAAAGTCCTATCTCAGTAAAATGTATGAGGGATAATTATAGATTTTCTGCCCTTATATTTGCATAATAAATAATTTCTGATTAGCTTTGGGTCTTTGGGTTATGTGTATATATATATATATATATATATATATATATATATATAATATATATATATATATATATATATATATTTGAAAACTTTGTATATATATATTTTTATCTATTTAATAAAAAATAAAAAAATTCCTTTTTCATTTATTTTACCAATTTACTTTCCTCTAAATTTGTTGAAATACACAAAAAAAGAGAACATTAAATCTAGATGGGCTATACAAAAACAAAACTTTATATAAAAAACGTTATTTAAAATTGTGTTAATAAACTATGAATTTCGATTAATACTTTACAAAGCAGATCAAGTATCTTGGCTGTACTGTATTTAAGTGTTTAGCCTATTTCTTAATACGCAACCCTATCAGATATGCATTCTTCGTAAAGTTGAACATTGAGGTTAGGGGAGCGCCTTAAGCCCGCCTTCCTTCTCCCTGGGTGCGCACTTGTATGTGTGTGTGTAATACATCAAAATTATTTACCCTAAAGTTCTTAAAGATTCTCCTAATTCACGTTCTAATTTTCTAATCTTAACTTCCAACCACTCAAATTAAAATCAAGGACGTGATTCTTTAAGATTGAATTTCTTAAACACTCTTCAAACCTAAAATCTGAATTAGTAGTTGTTACGGACGGCTTTCTTATTCCTTTCATGCCGATTCTCTCAGGGGAAAAAATGAAGACCATTGTTATTTTTACGCCGTTTTAGAAACTTTCTCCGCGACGTTTGTTTTTACGAAGCACAACAGAGACGCTATTGAAAACGTTCTCGTAAGAAGTTATCCACGTGATATTTCCTCCTCAAGATGGCAAATATCAAATTAATAATATAACATCAATAATGTATATTTCACAAATAAAGCTGTGTCGTTAGTCCCTGCAAAGATAAATCGACAAATGTAATTATTTTATTTCTTTAGATTATGTTTCTTAAATTCATAAGGAAATTTAAATGAATGTGTTACTAGTTTAATGAAAGTGCTATTATAAAGGTAAGAAATAAAGAAACTCCTGATATTGTTAGAGTAGTATATTCTAAAGGCTAATTTGAATTTTTAAATAAAAAAAACCGACAGCAGTGCAAATAAAAGCAGCAGTTTTGAAGACTTAAATCATACCGAAGAAATCCATAGCTTGGTCCTGAATATTTCTATATATGACAGCATTATTTAAGTTTATTATAAGAATACTGTTCAAGGGACAATGGACGTTATAAAACATATTCTGAAATTATCAATTTAAATTTCTTAAATTTAGTATAATTTATATTTAATACATAAAATATTTAGTGGGAATGTATGTAAACATGATTATGTGTGAACAGACAAACCTGTAGTCATAAATTTGGTACAGGGATTCTTCGTGATACTGTGTAAAACATTACTAAGCCTCTTTTTTTTAAAATTTTGAATTATTTAATTTATTTATGTGTAATTCATTACATTTTTCTGGCAACGATTTGTCTTATTCAGTGCTTCTCTATCTATTTTTGGTCCATGCCCCACCGAGTCGCTTTCAAATATCTGATGCTCCCAAATGGTGAACATAATTAATAACTGCGGTTACCAGGTATTGAAACCGGTGAGGTCACATTTATGTTGGTCTTGCCTTGACCAGATAATCTACGATACAGCCTCTGTTATTATAAATAATTAAAAAAAAAGAATTTTAAAAACCAAATAGACTTTAAATATGACAAATAGATAAAGGAAAATTCTGATGTAATAAAAAGCAAAAAAATTTATTTTATTTTATTAAGTGCAATAAACTAAAAGCAGGTATCAAATGCAGGCTACCTAAATGGATCTTGAGAAAAAGATTATGCACCTCAAATATATTAGCGAAATCATTGTTCTTGATGCCTGCTGCAAAGGGATTTTATATTAGGTACAAATTTAGTTAGTTTCTGTCTTAAATTCCCTTGTTTAAGAGTATCTAGTGCATTTCTTTTCTTCAGTAGTAAATCATTTCAAATCACTTCATTTGTGAGTATCTAGTTCATTTCTCATCTTCACTGGAAAATTATTTACAGTACTGAAGCTACATTCTTGTAAATATGAAGATGAAAATGGTAATAATAGTTTTATTACAAAGCTATTTGGTTGAGATTAGGTATTTTTCACTCCTTTCACATTGAATAAAGCTTTAAATGACTAACCATTCTGTAATTCCGCGAGTTATTAATTAACTTAAGTTGTACATATATCATACCACTTAGCTTGAAAGGAATAAAATTTTAATTGTCCTTTGAAACACCATATGCCCCACCAGTGGGGCTTATTATTATTTTTTTTTTTGAGTGCTACGATCTACTTTTTGCAACTTGAGGGCTAACGAGACCGGGACCTACTGCTTAAAGCCGATTCCGAACGGCTACGAACATCCATGCCATAGTGAGATTCGAACCCACAAACTCCGGTTCCGAAGGCTAGCACCCTAACCATTCGGCCATCGTTCGGCACCAGTGCGTCTTAAGAAGCAATTGTCTTATTCAATCAGAATTTTTTAGGTTCTTACGTTTCGGCAATGCTGATAAATGAACGATTTACATGCTTTGTACAGTTTGTTATCGTTGTTATTTATTTAAATAGTATGCTTTTTTAGGCATTTGATTGCATATGATGCTGTTTCTTGAGAGTGGAAAACTATGCAACTTTTTCATATTTAGTAAATTTGTTTTATTTAAATTTGTAGTCTATTCTGTTTTCCATCTTAAGGAGAATCTTCGGTTCTTAAGGAGAATTTAAAGTATGGATTTTAGCGGTAGAACTTTGACATAACGTTACATTTTTTATTTATGCTCGTTTTGGAATACAAATTTCCATTTTTGAGAAATTTGTCTATATATTTTTTATGTCTGTGGTTTATTGCATTTATGCTGGATTTAAAAGAGTTACTTACCTTATTTGTTACTTTTTGCTATTGCGCTATTATTTAGCCTGTTTTTATAGGTATTTGGTGGAAGTCTAATACAGTAACCATTATACAGTCTAGACGACACTAGTATAAATAAACAATCTCCATTCAAAAATATTTTAACAGATGATTCTTCAAAAAAAAATTATTTTTTAAATATTTCTAGCCAGCAAATTTTCAGTTTTTGTTTTAATTTTGGTTATTATTACATAAAATCTCTGAACATATTTGGGTATTATTCTGTTGATAAATTAAACAGTTATTTCGTAGCAAATAATTTTAATTTCTGTATGCAAAATTTTCAGAAAAATTTTAATTTCTAAACTTAAGCTGCGTTTTAAAAATCTAAATAAAGTAGAAGTTTAAAAACCATATTTATATTAGTATATATTAGGAGAATATAACAACTATTTTGTTTGAATCTACGACAAAAGAAACAAAGCTGAACATTTTATAAATTAACAAATATTCTCATAAAAGTGAATTATTCAAAAATACTAATTGATTTTTAGACGTAATTTAAATATGATTAGCTTCTTATTCCTCCATTAATAAGTATAAGTAATAATAAGTTCAAAAATAAGTATAACTCTAAATAAGTAATTTATAAAATCACATTGTTAATGTTCATCATCTTTTAATAAGTGAATTTTTTTAAAAAAGTAATTAAATAAATAAATAAAAACCAGAAAGGCTTTACTTTACAATTAATAATAAAGTTTTATTTTTTCATATATTTCACGCTAAGAACTTAGTGTGTTTTATTGATTCATTTTTATAATTCTTAACCGTCAAAGCAATGTCAATTATTATAAAATTTTAAAAAATCTCATCCATTTTTTATGATGTTTACTTAATATTTCAAACAATAAATTATTGAAAATCCCGAGTCTGGATAAAAGCAAGCATGTTTTCATGTACTTGTTTACTATTATTTATTAACTTACTTAATATCCATCGTAAATTACAAAAAATAATTATGGGCTTTAAAATAAAAAAAAACTTTCTTTTTATTCTCTTATGTGGATTGTTTTTAACATGGAAAGACACTCGACACTGTTTAGTTGCTTTAAGCTCAGTTGCCATATTTCAGTATGTTCAATTTATTTTTTAGATGACAATTTCTGGTATTTAGAAAAAAATACTATTAGAAATTATTATCTGCCCAAATAATATTTTTATAAGCAAAGTAAAAGTAATAAAAAGTGAAGTATCGTAAGATGAATGTTTTAATAATCGATATTGAATTTTATATTTTTATAATTTTTTTGGAAAAAAATTATTTATATAATAATTTGTTCCCTTCAACGGTTTAGTAAGTTTTTAGTATATTCATAAGTAGTGACAACTAGGTGAATAAATTTCTTTTATTAACTAATGAATATTAAAATGAAAACATGAAAAAGCATTTCCCTTGACGCTGTTTTTTAGATACTTAATGGGGCGGTACATGTTCGATAAATGGGGACAGAAATTTCCTTATTGTTTACATATCTATAACTATTCTACTTATGTATTACCATAATTTTTAAACAGACAATAATGGAGTACTCTTAAAGATTTTCACATAAAATAAATTTCTGTAAGTTATATTTTTTATGTACCGATTCGGAAACAAAATAATTTTATCCAACAAAACTTTTTTGTACATTTTAAAGTATATTTTGAGAAACTACATGAGATGTTATTGGGAAAATGTATATGATCATTTTAAATACTGTGTTTAACACAGGACATTAAATTTTATTAAAGCTATGAAAGCTCAATATAAAAATGCAATAATGTGTAATATAAAAATGCAAATCTGAGTGACCAAAATGTATGAATGTAATTTTTTGACATTCAAGTTATGTTAAAAAATTGTGTGCTTCTTAAATAAATATTGTTTTGGTTCACTAATGATAATTTACTAAAAAATGTGAGTTAATTTCATATTCATAATTTTATAATTTTTTCATAATTTTCGGTAAAAAATTGTGTTCTTCTTAAATAAATATTTTTTTGGTTCACTAATGATAATATACTGAAAAAATGTGACTTACTTTCAAGCTTATTGTAGTGATAACATTAAAAAAACTTACCAAAAAGGAAATGGTCTTTTTTAAATGGGCCATTAAATGCCTTCTTTATGTTTTTTTTTTAATTTTAATATTTCCATGGTAGAAAACTATATAAACTAACACTTTAAAATCTGTGGAATTTCCTCAATTTTTTTAAATACTAATTTAAAAATCTACTTTTTGAAGTATTTTGACATCTATGTCCCCTAAAAGCAATGAATCCTCGTTTATGTTACAGTATGTTTAATTTAATTCTTAAATGGCGATTTGTAAATTAAAATTTATTATCTGCAAAAGTAATCCCTATATCAAATATAGGAATTACTTTTGCAGATTAAAAAAATAGATTTAAAATAGATTTAAATAATAGATGATTTAATAGATTAAAATAGATAAAATAGATTTTGAAGTATCGGAAGACAAAAGTTTTAATAATGAACTTTACCTCCAGTCTAATAGTTGACAAGTTTGGAGCATTATAATTTCAGAATAAAGACTATTTTTATAATTGCCTTTCTCAAAAAGCCTTATAAGCACTTTAAGCACTTTTGCAAGAATTGGGTACAAAATGAGTGAATTTCTCTGCGGACATCGGCAAGAGAGTGTTGTCGATAGTTAGTGTTGCCAACATCCCTCCAGAACTCCGAGAGCGATTAGTGGCCGGACGGTAGGTAAGAAGTTGAGTAGGATAGTCAGTCATGATAGACAAACTTTTCCCTTAATTTATCGCGATAAATTAAAATTTATTATCTGCAAAAGTAATCCCTATATCAAATATAGGGATTACTTTTGCAGATTAAAAAAATAGATTTAAACTTGATTTAAATAATAGATAATTTAATAGATTAAAATAGATAAAATAGATTTTGAAGTATCGGAAGACTAAAGTTTTAATAATGAACTTTACCTCCAGTCTAATAGTTGACAAGTTTGGAGCATTATAATTTCAGAATAAAGACTATTTTTATAATTGCCTTTCTCAAAAAGCCTTATAATTCTTTAAGTGCTTTCATAAGAATTCTGGACAAAATGAATGAGTTTCTCTGCGGACGTCTGCAAGAGAGTGTTGTCGATAGTTAGTGTTGCCAACATCCCTCCAGAACTCCGAGAGCGATAAGTGGCCGGACGGTAGGTAAGAAGTTGGGTAGGATAGTCAGTCATGATAGACAAATTTTTCCCTTAATTTATCGCGATAAATTAAAATTTATTATCTGCAAAAGTAATCCCTATATCAAATATAGGGATTACTTTTGCAGATTAAAAAATAGATTTAAACTTGATTTAAATAATAGATAATTTAATAGATTAAAATAGATGAAATAGATTTTGAAGTATCGGAAGACTAAAGTTTTAATAATGAACTTTACCTCCAGTCTAATAGTTAACAAGTTTAGAGCATTATAATTTCAGAATAAAGACTATTTTTATAATTGCCTTTCTCAAAAAGCCTTATAAGCACTTTAAGCACTTTTGCAAGAATTGGGTACAAAATGAGTGAATTTCTCTGCGGACATCGGCAAGAGAGTGTTGTCGATAGTTAGTGTTGCCAACATCCCTCCAGAACTCCGAGAGCGATAAGTGGCCGGACGGTAGGTAAGAAGTTGGGTAGGATAGTCAGTCATGATAGACAAATTTTTCCCTTAATTTATCGCGATAAATTAAAATTTATTATCTGCAAAAGTAATCCCTATATCAAATATAGGGATTACTTTTGCAGATTAAAAAATAGATTTAAACTTGATTTAAATAATAGATAATTTAATAGATTAAAATAGATGAAATAGATTTTGAAGTATCGGAAGACTAAAGTTTTAATAATGAACTTTACCTCCAGTCTAATAGTTAACAAGTTTAGAGCATTATAATTTCAGAATAAAGACTATTTTTATAATTGCCTTTCTCAAAAAGCCTTATAATTCTTTAAGCACTTTCATAAGAATTCTAGACAAAATGAGTGAATTTCTCTGCGGACGTCGGCAAGAGTGTTGTCGATAGTTAGTGTTGCCAACATCCCTTCTGTTCTCCGAGAGCGATAAGTGGCCGGACGGTAGGTAAGAAGTTGGGTAGGATAGTCAGTCATGATAGACAAATTTTTCCCTTAATTTATCGCGATAAATTAAAATTTATTATCTGCAAAAGTAATCCCTATATCAAATATAGGAATTACTTTTGCAGATTAAAAAAATAGATTTAAAACTTGATTTAAATAATAGATAATTTAATTGATTAAAATAGATGAAATAGATTTTGAAGTATCGGAAGACTAAAGTTTTAATAATGAACTTTACCTCCAGTCTAATAGTTAACAAGTTTGCATTATAATTTCAGAATAAAGACTATTTTTATAATTGCCTTTCTCAAAAAGCCTTATAATTCTTTAAGTTCTTTCATAAGAATTCTGGACAAAATGAGTGAATTTCTCTGCGGACGTCTGCAAGAGAGTGTTGTCGATAGTTAGTGTTGCCAACATCCCTTCTGTTCTCCGAGAGCGATAAGTGGCCGGACGGTAGGTAAGAAGTTGGGTAGGATAGTCAGTCATGATAGACAAATTTTTCCCTTAATTTATCGCGATAATATCGGCAATCAAATTTAGGATCTCGTTGATTTTAATCCCGATGGCTGTTAATCGGGCAAAATTTTCCGTCATAATCGACCAAACGACATAATCAATACATCACTGCCATGCCGTCGCTGCCCCATGCGGGGTGAGAGACCACACAAATCACGTGTTGTGACAGCAACGGAATGCTCCCAAATCTATATTTTATTTTTTCGGGCACCAAAGATTTATAAGTGCCGAAAGCTTTCTTGATGGCTTGATTTACTGATGCCTTTTATTGGCATCCCCCCATCTCCGCTCTCAAACTGGTTCCTACAGGCGTTTTCTCTGTTGCGCCGGCTTTTATTATTTTTTTATTAGTATTCTCCAGAGTTTTATCTGGAATAAACAAATGACGTCGGATGTAAATCTCTCGGAATTCAATTTAATAATTTAATTGCTACTTGTGACGATTTATTCTCTGTTATTTATTGGAGTAATGAGAGTCTATTTGCATCGGATATAAAATTTATAACCCCGCTGTCTAGTCTTGCGATGGCTTTTTGTTTCTGCATGGAAATGCTGATACGACGCCAATTTATGATCGCCGGTACTCCAGCTCCCCCCCCCTCCTTCCTCAACGACACTTGTCGGAATATGTGAAATTGTACATGCTAATGAATTTTTTTAATTTTACTTTTTACTTTTTTTTTCTTCTCCTGCGGGTTAATCATACACAAGTCCTTTCCACTGAACATTGTTCTCAGCACCGGCTTATATAATTGCTTATTAGCCCTTTTTGTTTAGTAAATTCTTTTTAAAGAATGTTTGCTTCAAATTTATTACTTTCAGTAGCAGTTTCATCTTTTTGGAAGACTAGTGAACGTTATAAAATAGTTTTTTTTTCATTTATTACTTAGAGTTATCAAACGTTCAAGAATTAAATTTCTTGACTGAATAATGCTCCACTGCACATTGTTCTTACCACTTTCTTATATAGCTGCTTATTTGCCTTTTATTTATTTATTTATTTATTTATTTACAAATTTTGCTTTTAATATATAATTTTCAGTAGTGGTTTTATCTTTCTCATTAAACTACGGACCTAATAAAGCATCTTTTTTAAAAATTTATTACTAAGAGTTGTAAAACTCTCAACACTAAAAAGTTAAAAAAAATTAATCACGTTAAAAAATAAATATTTATGCTCTCATTTCATATTTACTCTTGTATAACGCACGTACTGTTCTTTACACACAAAAAAAAGGGGTGAAAATCTTCTCATTTAACTTGCACCTAATCTCGGCATGCAGATTGTAAGACATACTTTCCTGATTGTAAACCAGTTGCTATGGTGATTATTTAATTATGGTTATTTGATTGTCATTCTTCATACGACTCCATTTTTAACGGCCGAACGATGGACCATTGGTTAGGGTGCTGGCCTTCGGTACCGGAGTTCGTGGGTTCGAATCCCACTGTGGCATGGATATTCGCAGCCGTTCGGAATCGGCTTTAAGCTGTAGGTCCCGGTTTCATTAACCTTTGTGTTGTAAAACGTAGACCAAACCAAAACACTTTTAACAAAATCCTTCACTCAAGTTATTGGTTGTCTAAGATCAGTGGGAAGGGTTTCGGCTAATTTGAGATAAATATGGGGACTGAAATAGAAGACATCGCCTACCATATCCTAACAAAGGGTGTGATTAAAAGGAAAGGATGTTTCTTTATTCTCTTCATTCTATGAAAGATGAGTTTTTTGACAATTTACTTGCAGGATAGAAAAGAGATCTAGTTATACTGCAGTATTTAAGTGGTAAGTAGTGCAGTACCCAGTAGTAAGCAGGAACCATGCTTCAAGTCGGAAATTTGAAGTTAAAAGTTAAAGATACAGAAATGCTTCTAATAACAGAAATATTTATCTTTCTAGTTTTTTTCCTTTTATATAGTTTTTATTCAACGTAGATTAAATATAGTGATTTTAACTTCCAATTACATTCTGGAATGATTTTTTTTTTGTAATTCTACACCTAAAAAACACTTATTCATCATTCTCATTTGATGAAATATCCATTCTCTCCTCTAGTAACTAGTAAAGTGTTTGCGAGCACCAAACTCCCAATTACATTCTGGAATGATTTTTTTTTTTTAGTTCTACACCTAAAAAACACTTATTCATCATTCTCATTTGATGAAATATCCATTCTCTCCTCTAGTAAGTAGTAAAGTGTTTGCCAGCACCAAACTTCCAATTACATTCTGGAATGATTTTTTTTTTTTTTTTAGTTCTACACCTAAAAAACACTTATTCATCATTCTCATTTGATGAAATATCCATTCTCTCCTCTAGTAACTAGTAAAGTGTTTGCGAGCACCAAACTTCCAATTACATTCTGGAATGATTTTTTTTTTTTAGTTCTACACCTAAAAAACACTTATTCATCATTCTCATTTGATGAAATATCCATTCTCTCCTCTAGTAACTAGTAAAGTGTTTGCGAGCACCAAACTTCCAATTACATTCTGGAATGATTTTTTTTTTAGTTCTACACCTAAAAAACACTTATTCATCATTCTCATTTGATGAAATATCCATTCTCTCCTCTAGTAACTAGTAAAGTGTTTGCGAGCACCAAACTTCCAATTACATTCTGGAATGATTTTTTTTTAGTTCTACACCTAAAAAACACTTATTCATCATTCCCATTTGATGAAATATCCATTCTCTCCTCTAGTAACTAGTAACGTGTTTGCGAGCACCAAGTCGCTAAGCTAAATCCTGTATAAGTCATGTATGAGTCCTGTATGAAACTTGTAGGAATCCTGTATGAGTCCTGAATCAATCAAATAACTATTTATATAACGATGATAGAGTTACCCCTTGACCACAGAATTGATCCCGAATTGGTTAATACATCTCTCCTAACAATCATTTTTTCTCATTTCTCTAGCGGGGGGGTGCTGGCCTTCGGTAGAGGGGTTGGTGGGTTCGAATCCGACTGTGGCATGGATGTTCGTAGCCATTCGGAGTTGGTTGTAAGCATTAAGTCCCTGTCTCGTGCTTCAAAAAAGTAGACCGTAGCACTCCAAATCAAACCAAACCATTTCTATAGCGGTAGAATCATCGTATAAATAAAACCTTTCAAAATTTGACTGCAAGAATATTTTTTTCTGTACGTTTTTACGCTTCATCATGATTGCATTTGAACTGCGATGGACAATCAAAATGTTTCATATTGGGGAGCTTTAAATTCCCCTTACGAATAAAGAAAAGAATTAATCGTTACAAAACGTAACACAAGATTATAATGACTACAAAAGATTGGGTGACTTACCCATCTCCCAGGGCTGGACACAAGTTGAGAATTATTTGGACACATGGACACCAAGGTTTTCAAAACTTTAACTTTAATGCGATTGAAAAGAATAAGCGAATTAGACTACCGACCTTCTCGTCGGGCAATTTACACCGAAGTGAGTAAATACATAGATTTTCGTGCTAGAAATAAAAAAAAAACAAAAACCGCAAGTCTGTCTGGCGCCTCACACCCCGGAATTAGAGTTCCGTTTTCGCCCACATATATATCATATATATATAAATATATATTATATATATATATATATATATATATATATATATATATATAGTATATAAATATATATAAATAATATATATATATGTATATATATATATGTATATATTTATATATATATATATTATATATATATGTATATATATATATATATATTATGTATATATATATGTATATATATGTATATTTAAAATATATATTATAAATATATATATATGTATATAATGTATATAATATATATGTATACATAATATATATATATAAATATATATATATATATATATTTATATATATAATATATATATATATATAATATATAAATATATATATATATATATATATATATATATATATATATAATACGGCCTACTTAGTGTTTTGGGTCGGTTAGTCCTGGTTTAGATACAAAAGGTTAACACAGATACAGGTCTAATTTCACTTTTCTTTTTCATAGCTTAGAAATATCTCAACTTTTATAGTTTTCATTCATCTGACTAGGCCAAAAATTCATGCCATCTGAAAGAAAAGAAAAAAAAATTACCCACAATGCAGTCAAATGGTGGATTTTTGAGGGAAAAAACCCCTCTTAACCCTAACCAACTCTTTGGAAATCTTAAACGCCAAATCGATTAGAAACACATGATGAAAATCGAAGAATCAGAAGAAATACAACTGGAAAAAAAGCAATTGCATTCAGCAGTTTATCTAAATTGAAAATCTCTCTAGAAGGAAAACAAATTACAGAGATTGTTGTAAAAAAGTAGATTGTCATTAATTCGAAACCTCGAAACTTCACCAACTTCCTATTTAAGGATATTGTAACATCGTGGTGTCAAACATATAAAGAAAGAGAGCTCCTAGCTGTGTCACTTCTGTAATTAAGTACATATACTCTCCCCCTTTATTTTTTATTATAAAACAAGCTTTAAATTGCTTGATTATTGTTCTTCATAACATTATTAATCCATTTTTAATATAAATAAATATAAATTGATATTTTTAAAAATATTTTGTACATACGGCATTGAAACCAGAGACAACATTCAGGTAGTTTTTTCCATTTGATTCGTATCAATAATTTGATGTCACCCACAAAAACACTGATTTACAGTACATATTTATTTATCTGTACATCACTTGATGTATGAATTGAGACCGTATATTTAAGTCATTGGCAATAAATAATTGGCCTTTGAATAAACATATCCGTTACCAAATTTGTAATAAAATACTAATGGGTTTTGTAGTATATAAAACATATATTCTTAACGATTACAGCTAATGTTTAATTCTGGAAACTGTTTTAACGGAATTGAAGACGTTTTAAAGAGTTTTTATAGACTATTGTCCTACAGTTGCGAAACTTTCAGTAATTAAAATTAAAGAAACCTTATAATATACTTATAACCAAATAATCTTATTGTGTAGATGAAAATTAAATATAAGCAAAAGAATCCGTTAATAATTTTTTATTCAAAACAGCTAATATTTTCAAATATCGACGATATTTTTAGTTAATATGTAAAATTCTCCTTGCTGCTTCATTTTTCATTGAACCCTATAAGAGTTTTACTAAATATATCTAATATAAATCTAAGCATTTAGATTACTGATACTGAATTTAAATATAGAAAAGTCAAAATTTTTTCTAGAAAATTCAATGTATGTTTATAAAAATGTTTCCTATAAATCAATAATTCAATCTGTCAAGAAAGTATAATAATGAAAATTTTTCAAGAGTATTAAGTAATAATGCAGTAAAATTGAAGAAAAAATTGAAAAGAAATAAAGGAGTGTCACTTTAAAAAATGAAGAAATTATTTCTAAATATAAAGTTAAAAATAATTACGCGATTTTAGAAATTTTTGAATGTCTTACTTTATTCAATTGCAGTGTATGTTTACAAAACGTAATGACTCTAGATTAATAAATTCCAAATATGCTTTATAATTCCACCGTTTTTTTAAGTTCTTGGGCAACTTTATTTTGGTTTTACTGTTTTTACCAAAGGAGTTAACCTGATGATAATTGCGCTTTTTATGCTTAATAAACTGTAGCCGAAGAGCAAGAAACATGAATCAATACCCTATATAATAATAGTCAAAGTTATCTGTCCGTCTGTCCTCGAATTTATGAAGCGGTTGGGCTTGAAATGGATAGAGGCATCCATATTGGATACTTGATGAGTTAGGGTAGCAAAAATCAAAGCGAGTACAGTTTATTTTCTCCTAAACTATCAATCCGATTCTAAAATAAGATGTAATAAATATGCTTCCTATCACAGGGAAAGTACTGTCGTGTTTAAAACATTCGAAATCCACCCCTTCCCCCCTTTTAGACCGTTTAATGGCATCTTTCAAACCCTATTTTCCCCGGTTTAGAGCAGATGATTAAATTTATCAATTTATCCCATAATAAATAGGGCAAAATAATATTTTTTCTAGCATTGTGATGTCATTCCTTTACCAACCCATTTAATCATTTCTTATTTTAAATTATTTAAATATCGTCTGCATTATTTTCATACGCTTTATCACTGAACTTAGATATTACGTAAATAATTTTCTTTTATATTTGGCTTGAATGATAAATTAGGTACACAAGTGATAATTTTAAATTTAATCATCGGTTATCTTTTGTTGCAAGATAATTCTTAGCCAAAAAACGAACGAATTTTTTTTTACCTGCCTCATAGGTGCTTTACAATTCTGGAAAATTAAAACTTTTACTGACCCCGTCATATGACGGTCTATATGCTAGTATGAGAATTATTTCGTTTATTTAAATATTTATTATAATCCGGGTATAAAAAATCGATTGAGTCGTGATACGATATAGATTAAAATTTTAAGTTTTATCTTATCTACGCTACATTTTTCTACAAAAATGGAGTATAATGGGAAAAAATTAATACTGTGGACTGTGGTAGGGCTTCGCACTCCCATGAGACAGGTCCAAGGTTCGATCTCCGGACTAGCCAAGTTTAACTCAGCCTTTCATTCCTTTAGTAAGTAGACAAACTGAGGATCAAGCATGCTTGAGAAGTAAACACTGGGGGTTCCGCGTAACGTTGACCACCTAACCGGAACATATGCTTCGCACCCTAGGCTCTTGATCTTGCAAACGGAAATAGGCAACGTAGGCCCTGGCCTCCTAGGGGCTGTTTCGTCGAGGAGTTTAGTTTTTAGTTTAATGCTCTCGCCGCTATCTGTGGGCTTCCGAGAGGCTAAAATTTCCTATCTGGCTCTGATTCTGGCTGGACTGATCGGGTTCACCACCCTCTTCCCGGAGTGAGGGAGTGAGATCGCTGGAGTGGTTGTCCCCTCAGCGCGGTTAACAGGAAATCTCAGAAAAGGACATAGGGGAAAGGAGGGAATCAACAGAAGCAGAGATTGTTTCATTTTTTAGCAGTTCCTGGAAGTCATCTTCCCTGACTCCATAACACTAACCTGACAATCTGGAACTAACATTACTTAGACTGGACAAATTGACAAAATATTATAAATATATCTGTAATGATGTTTCGCGGCAAAAGACATAGGGGCAAGGGTGGGGAATCAACAGAAGCAGAGGTGGATTGTTCCATTTTTTACTTGTCCCTTGACGTCATCTTCCCTGATTCCATAACACTAACCTAACAATCTGGAACTAACATTACGTAGACTGGACAAATTGACAAAATATTATAAATATATCTGTAATGATGTTTCGCGGCAAAAGACATAGGGGCAAGGGTGGGGAATCAACAGAAGCAGAGGTGGATTGTTCCATTTTTTACTTGTCCCTTGACGTCATCTTCCCTGATTCCATAACACTAACCTAACAATCTGGAACTAACATTACGTAGACTGGACAAATTGACAAAATATTATAAATATATCTGTAATGATGTTTCGCGGCAAAAGACATAGGGGCAAGGGTGGGGAATCAACAGAAGCAGAGGTGGATTGTTCCATTTTTTACTTGTCCCTTGACGTCATCTTCCCTGATTCCATAACACTAACCTAACAATCTGGAACTAACATTACGTAGACTGGACAAATTGACAAAATATTATAAATATATCTGTAATGATGTTTCGCGGCAAAAGACATAGGGGCAAGGGTGGGGAATCAACAGAAGCAGAGGTGGATTGTTCCATTTTTTACTTGTCCCTTGACGTCATCTTCCCTGATTCCATAACACTAACCTAACAATCTGGAACTAACATTACGTAGACTGGACAAATTGACAAAATATTATAAATATATCTGTAATGATGTTTCGCGGCAAAAGACATAGGGGCAAGGGTGGGGAATCAACAGAAGCAGAGGTGGATTGTTCCATTTTTTACTTGTCCCTTGACGTCATCTTCCCTGATTCCATAACACTAACCTAACAATCTGGAACTAACATTACGTAGACTGGACAAATTGACAAAATATTATAAATATATCTGTAATGATGTTTCGCGGCAAAAGACATAGGGGCAAGGGTGGGGAATCAACAGAAGCAGAGGTGGATTGTTCCATTTTTTACTTGTCCCTTGACGTCATCTTCCCTGATTCCATAACACTAACCTAACAATCTGGAACTAACATTACGTAGACTGGACAAATTGACAAAATATTATAAATATATCTTCCACGATATTTCAGTTTAAAGTTAAATTTTAAAATAAATTTTCATTAATGGCAAGTCTCTTCTCATTAACATCTTCTTGTGTATATTTTATTGAATATCAATATTTTTTGCATATCATGGAGATTCCCAGTTCCCAGTTGAGAGTCCCAGTTCATTGCTTCGCGTATGCTGCGTTGAGTTATTGCGATTTAAAATTTCACTTGTGTCATTTTATATTTTGAAATCAATTTTGAACTACTTCCGTGAATAGCTGGAGATCCGAAATTTTTCAAAACAGATTTAATTCTGATGACAATATACTATAAGACGATTTCACGCAGCAGGGCTCAACTTATGACAATTGTCGCTTTAATTGGAAGGGCAGTTAATTGTTTGTCTATTGGCTGTTGCAAACATGAAAATGAGAGAGAAAAGCATTATAGTAGTCCGTGACGTTGCGACAAATTGCTCTATTCAGTCATAAAATAGATTAAAGAAAAAACATTAGTTTAATAAATGCAAAAATCTATTCAGCGTACTTGGAATCCCAGTTGCAGAAATCTTAAACTAATATCGACATCTATTTTCAAGCGACATAACTAAAAACTCCCACAAAATTTTTACTTTTTTGTGCATTTTTTATCACTTTGTTTATATTTATAACTTATTAATCTTTTGTTAACTTTTTCCACAGCATGACGTAACAGGCTATTACACTGAACATTCGTTTGACAATTAGCTTCAATGCAACAGTACATTTATTCCTATTTTCTTCGAAGACAAAAAGAAAATAGAACTGAAAGTAATCAAAAACTATAATAATCTCAACTTCTTCGTAAGTTTAACTTTTAATCAAAAACTAAATTACAGTAAGTTCAAACGATACTGAACTTGTCTTCCCTTCTCATGTATGAGAATCGTTTAAAAGCTATTAATCACACTTGCTCTATAAGAAAGTACGCATGATGTGCTACGATGTCGTGTGAATTTCAGAAAAGATACCTGATATTATCCGTTCGATTAACGCTCTACATGTCTTCTCGTTTATCGCCGTATAATATATAATCCTAACCTTATTGTTATCGTCTTATGCGTGCCTTCGCCATCTATTCACAAAGTATTTAAACTGATGAATGTACGGCTATAAAACTTTTCTTTATTCTCATTTCTCATCGGAGTTTTTGTAAATCCATACTTTATTTCTTCTCTCACGTAATAAACTAATAACAAAAACTTGTCCGCACGATTATTTTTTTAAGCAAATTTTCTTTTTGAATGTTTCTTTAATGAACAACAATGTAATTTCAGGGAAAACCGCTCGCGACTTCTACAGAAAGAATTTGCTAATGCCTTCCGAGGAAAATTATTGCTCCGTAATATCTGGTTCAGCTATGTTCTCAGAAATCGTTAAGACATCCCGCCTGAAGCGAGTTACATAGAAAAAAAACCAATATTAAGCACCCTGTCAGTGTTATGAAAATGAAATCCTATATCTGTAAGTCAGCAATATTATTCGTTTAAAAATTCCATTAGCTTGAAAAGGAGAAAAAATTAGACTGAATTTTTAATTATAGTGCTATACAAATTTTAACTATTTTTTTAAAGATTAAGTTCATTGATAACTGGGAATTTACATTCAGAATGAGACATTTTTTTTCATTTATATTTCATTCATATTTCACTTCACTAAACAAAATTGTTTGCTAGAGTTTTAAAAAAGTTGTTACTTCATATGAATCAATACGCACGTCTGTTAAAATATTTCCTAGTTCTTAAATACATTCTAAAAGTAATTTAAACTTTTAGGCACTATTGGGGGAAGAGACCTGCAAAATGCCAGATTTTGACCAAAAATATGAAGTCATTTTTTGTTCCGAAAAATTCAAGTCATGAAAATACTCTTAATTATTAAAAACAGTTTTCGAATAACATAATTATTTTACCCCATTAAAACTTGTTTTTGGACAAACACCATTATTTAAACCTTTATAAATGGTATATTCAGCAGTTTGACAATTTTTGTATCGAATTAGTTATTTCAAAATGTTTTAAATGCACAATATTTATGTTTTTCTTATTAAAAATTTTGGAGATTCTCTATTAATGAATTTGTCATTAAGTATTTTTTGAAAATCACAAAGTATCTTCCCGATTTATGGAAGATTTAAAACTCTAAAACGATGATAACAGGTGCTATAACATTGTACAATTTTAAAAATTGTCATATATAAATAACATATAACGTAAGTAAAAACTGATATTTAGTTTTGTTTCTATATAAATTCTAAACATAAAAGAAAAAAAAATAAAAGCAACTAGTTACTATACTATGTACCAGGAACATTTTTAAGGAATATTTTCGAACAACTCTGTTATCAAATAGTCTCGTATTTTAATAAAGAAGATTTTTTTCTAATCAATTTTTGTGTTATGTGTTTTATGTAACAATATTATATACTCCTATTTAAAAAAATTATCTCTTAAAATTGAAAATATTAAGAATCGAAATTCAGTGTCGATTGTATCCTTGAATAAGATTCTCACATTAAATTAAATTTCTTCAACTGTCCCAAACAGACTTGACTGCTTGGGAAACCGTCAAATGATTTCTACTAAGGTAACAGTCGATTTTCAGCTAGGCAAAATGTGGATGACAATTCGCTATTCTTATCTCACTGAATTATGAAATACAGTAAAACCTCGATACAACAGGAATAAAATTCGAAATAATAAAATTTTAATAAGTCAAGTTGTAATAAAACTCAAAATAATAAAATTAGCGTAACAGAAACATATTTATTTATAATGAGGGAAGATAAAAATTCACATTAAAAGATTTAAATTAGGACTATTTTGATTTGTTGATGAAACGCATCATAAAAATCTAAAAACAAAGGATCGCACATTTAATTAGTCAAATTATATAAATTTTTTTTATAAAATATAGAAACATGCACGTAAATCTCAGTGCCTGAAAAGCATTTATGTATTGAAACAAACAAGTTATTTTCTCTCATATTATGTTTTTTACTTCCTTGTATGAAAGGCCCAACGATGGTTGAATAGTAAAGCACTGGATTTCGATATCGGAGTTCGCGTTTGCGATTCCCACTGCTAGCATGGATGTATGTAGTTACCCGGAATCGGCTTCAAGCAGTAGGTCCCGGTCCCTCGTTTAGCAAAACAGACCGTACCGCTCAAAACCAAGCCAAATTCTTCTACAAACTAAAGGAAGTATTGCAATCCCTACAGATTTCAACGGAAATACTCATTTTGATTATGCTTGAATCTATTTTGAAAAATTTGTACGCACTTACACATAAATATCAATTTTTAAACGTTAAATACTCTTTTTGACCTTTTCTGACTGTATTTTGACATGTCCATTCTCAAACTATGTGCTTATATCTCTCTCACGTAACTCAAAGATAAATCATATTTTAGCTATATTACACTAAATAGACCAAATATTGAAAATTTTAATTTTTCTGTACATTTTATATAGGCAATCTGATCTGTCCTCTTATAGGGCTCTGGGATAAAAAGGATAAAATATGCACCTCCAAAGGATAATTTTAGCTGTTTTGCCAAATGCTATTTTAGCGAAAAGTTGGATATAGCCGATACCAAACACCTATGAACATCTATACCAGCAGCGAAAGGCGATGTTCTGTCATTTTAGACATCGGTCGTCCTGGATTTGTAGTCCGGGATGTCACTAAAAAGCTTTCGTGGATTCAGATTACTAATAAACCCCATCCTTATTAGATCCCAAAGTTAGAGAATAGGGTATCTGAGATTCGATGGGTATAGAACAGTGCTTCCTATAAACCTGAATGGTCCGTGTTACAGCTGAAGAGATAAATGTTACATAAAAACTAATTTAGGCATGCGTTGGCGAGCAAAATTTTGGGGTTCTATAAATATTCATTAGAACTTAAAGTAACGACAATCCATTTTCATTTTTGCGACAATTAAAATAAATAGCAATAAATTAATTGATTGTCACTTTTTTTTGGTCTGTTCACTTACAATGAGATGAAGATTTGCTTGCTTATATACGTAATCAAAAAACTTGGTCTTTACATTTTAAAACTCAAGATAATAATTTCAACATATAGTAATTTAAATATCCGAATATTTAGTATATTTTCTTTTCGCGTTACTAGTAGAAACAGCAATGTTAAGACTGTTGGTTGGTTGGTTTATTGAAGTTTAATGGCGCTAAATCCTCTTGGGACAAACTGCGCCAAACAAGATGTGGCAATAAACAAAAGACGAAATTTAGATAAAAAAAAATTGACAAAATATAACATGAAAGGTTCTAAAACGGATTAAAGTAACAATAAAAATATAACATTCAACACAAAACACGAAAAAAGATTGAGTTATATACAAATGAACAAGAATTGGAAATTGAGTGAAGAATTAAGATTTTAAGTTAGAAAACAATTCAAAAATTAAGAAAAGTGAAAAAAAGAATTGAAAATTGAATGATTAAAAATTGAATATTAGAAAATTGAAAAACAATCAAAAATCATATTTCGGCATAAAAACCAGCACGGCGAAGAAAGGGGAACAAATTTGGATGTGGAGTTTTCCCCAATGATTAGATTAAGATTAGGAGCTGGATTACCAAAAATTTTTATATACCTTGATTTTAAACAAACACAAGAGGTTAAAATATGTGCGACTGTGTAAGGTGTCTTGCAATACGAACACTGTGGAGGAGCTTCACCTAGCAAACTGTAATTCTGTTATTACGTAGTAATGCAGTTATTTGATTTTGGGATTTGTAAGAAGGTTATGAGATGAGGTCCGTGAGAAAAAAAAACGTATGAGAACCTCTTTGACGCCTACGCAGTTTTTCAACATATTATACCTATTGTTAATTTTAAAAACGAACTTGCTTTTACTCATCGAAATATAACGGTGTACCTTTCCCCACTGTATGAACGGAGAGGAAACTGTAGTAGATATCAAATTCTATTTCCAAAACCATAGTTAGTGGTAACAAAACTATTTACATTGAAGTACTCGAAATAAATATTCAAGAAACAAATTGCTTAAACAAGTCAGCTCAACACTTCCTGACTATTCTTCATCCACGTATAGCAAGCTTGCATAATCTTCTGAAATATAAATTGATAATCTATAAGACTCATCGCCAACAATACGATTTTTACAAAACTGCCAACATTTCACGACTTCAACTATAGTCCAAGTTGGCGATGCATGTTTTCAGTATTGTAATTACAAGCTGAAACAGCTTGAAATAAACAATTACCATTATGTAGTACATATTTAAAATGTCCACAAAACACAGAAAAATATCAGCGAGAAATGAACACACTTAAAGATTGGACACCACTATATGCAGAGAAGATACACATGCTCCCAGAAAAATGCGAGGAAATGTAAACTTTAATTGCAAATTCTTGCTAATTAACTCCAATTATTTTCAAAAAATAAACGCTTGCACATCTATGAACAAACGTCTTTTATTTAAAACCAAAAGGGAAGAGATTGATGCAGTAAGTCTTCATGGACTGTCAAAAGAAAACACTTTGCGTTTGAAATATATAGATTGTATTAGACAAGAATGATTCTTCATGTAATTTACACAAATCTGAAAGAAGAATAATTCATATTAATTAAGAGGTAAAAGTATATAGAGAAAATTCAGATTTTAATCTATGTCTAGCTTAAATATATAACTTTTCTATAATATAATCAGATTACCGCACTCAGGGCACAATCTAGGAACGCTCTCCGCAGTGCCCTTCTTTCTTTCTTTTTTCTTTTGTCCCTCCATTTTTCTATTTCATAGCTACTCTTATTTTTCAACCGTCCAATTCTTTCTTTTTTTCCCTCCAAATTTTTGCGGTGTTACAATGCGTTACAGACTTAGAAGATCGCTCAACATTTCCAGACGACCACAAGAAAGATAGAATTAGTGTGAATTTTTCAAAAACAATTGTGAAATAAAACAATTTTTTACAATTCATTCAGCTAAGAAAATTTCAGGAGATTGAATATCTTTTTCGGGCACAACAATCTTCCGAAATAACTGTACTACATACGTATATGACCACACTTGTTTACTGAGAAAAAGCGATTTCCGTGTTAAGTTTAGAGATTAACTGTATTCTAACTTGAAAAAGTTAGGTGACATTAATGAAAAGAAAAAATAGTAGGAATTACAATATGCATGTGAATTTTTCGTTTATTAGTAAAGTGACAAGTCGAAATAAACTATCTGGGATAGAATTCATATTAAATAGAATTGCAGTCTGAAACTGAAAGTTTGGTTAAGCAGCGAAAAAGAAAGGTCTGCAAGTAAAACGAAATAATATTTTCAGTAGTTTTAAAACTGATATTTACAATATTTGTAGTAAAAAGGAATATTAGAAATACAAAATAAATCAGACTATAAAAAGTGTTTTTGATGAAAAATCTGGTAAAAACAGGCAAATTATATAGCTTACAACGAAAAAATACCAGTTAAAAAATTAAACAGTTAATGTCTTTGAACATTTTTAAATGCTGCTTTGGTATGCTTTATGAATAACTTATATGCAACAATAAAACAAATATTTTTAAAGATTAAATTTATAAGGCGGAAACTGAAGAATTGTCAAGGAGCACCTTACATATTTGAACTAGATTTTGAAGTAATTTGTTTTATCATACAGTAGAGTAGAAAAATTCTATAAAATGAAGTTAATATCCATGAAATCTCATACAAAATTATTTAAATTGAATTACCTTTGTTTTCTAGATGCTCATTGAATAGTTTTACACTATTGTATAGTTTTTACTCTATTTGGTTATAACTCTAAAGGCCAAATGAGGACCGAATGGTAGGACACTGCTCTTCAGTACCGATTCGAATTGCGCTGCAGGCATGAATGTTCGTAACTGTTTGGAATCTGCTCTAAGCAGTATATCTTGTGTAACAAAAAAGTAGATTGTAGCACTCCAAACCAACCAACCAACGAACTAAATACTCATTGGTTAAGCCCTTTTGTACATTATGGTGTAGTTTTTATTATCTCTGGTCATGGTTCTAAAGGCCAAACAATGGTGGAATGATAAGGTGCTGCTCTATCTCGAGTCTGTGGGTTTAAATACTGGTGCCTGCATAGGTGTTCGTGGCATTAAGCAGCAGGTTCTGATCTTATTAACCCTCGTGTAGAAAAAAAAATAGATCTTAGCGTTCCATACCATAACTTTGAAACACATGGGATTTGGCTGCATTAGCAAAGATTTTCATTATGTAATAAACTCTTAAATTTATCACCTTTTATTTATTGATTCATCTTCCAACAGGATGAAGAGCGCTGTGTTGCCTTCCCTTCAATTTTTCTCGACTGTAAAATATACTGAGATATCCAAAGAAAATATAAATACAAAAAAAAATATCCAGACGATGGCGAAACAAGATAAATACTGCAAGAAAATCCAGCTATGCGACAAATCAAAATTGTTTTCTTCATCTTCATTATGCATGTTTGTAAGAAAATACAAAAGAAAGAGGGACGTAAACTGTTCATTAAAATTTCCAGCATGTTTCTGAAGACAAGGGCTATATCACTATTTTTTATGCACACATCTAAGAAACTAACCCTGAATCTTAAGATGCGGTCCATCATTTATCAACTTAAAACCACGCATGCTAACTTCCTGCAATTAGCATAGGTTGCTCATCAACATGTAGGTAGCCTAGATACGCATGCATGTGTGCACTAAACTACACGGTTTCAATAGACGGAGGCTTGCATTACAACTATTCCTGATATTTTAAGCCATATTGTACTCTACCTTACAATTCTACCTTATAGAATTATAAAGAGTCCTATATTCAAAATGCTGTCTAGTACTAGACAGGATTAGTTGATTCAATTTTATGTAAATCATGATATAAGACATGATATAAATCGCGAAATTATTAAAAATCATACAATAAAATTCCGGATGCTTTTTTTTCCACACTTTTTGAATCTTTTAGCCCAGGTTTTTTATTCATATTGTACTCTGTATAATTTTACCCTATAATTATAGTCAAATTACACTCTAGCACTACACAGGATTATTTATGTCACTTTGATATAAATAATGATATAAGACATGATTTTAACCACTTTATTTTTTATAATTAACCATTTAGATAACGAATGCTTGTGAATATTTTTAGCCATATTGTCCTCCATATAATTCTTTCCTATAGTTATAGTCAAAATAATGTCTAATACTAAAGGATATTATTTGATTTATATTATTTTGATGTAAATCATGATGTAAGCCATGATTTAAATCACTAGTGTTTTTTAAATAATTGATTTAAATCACGAATACTTTTCTTTCCCATTTTGTGAATTATTTATACTTTTGCGTGTTCCTTGTACGTCACATATGGTATACACATCTAATGCTTTATACGTTGTATACATCCCACGTGATACAAAATGATATAAAATATTAAAAGCTTGTATATAAAATGTAGTTCATTGTGTATCACATGGGATACACAAGCGTATAAAGCTTTAGATATGTGTAAATCATATGTGATGTGCAAGACAGGCAATTAGCCCTCGTGTGCAAAACAGTAGACCGTAGCGCTCCCAACCAAACCAAACCAAACCAAAACAGGCAAAGGGTTATGCATGACTTTTTATTGCATGAATAGAAAACTTCATAACAGTTTTAGAAGTAACAATAAATCATACCTAAGCATTTTCAAGGGGAAAATAAGGTTTAAATATCTTATTTCAGTAGTTCGGAATCCGCTTTAAAGAGGGTCTGTTCACAATGGATTCTTCTTGCTAAATGTTAACCAATGGGAAGAAACGAAATTTCCTCTAGTCAGATTGCAGTTTAAGAATTATTTTTAAAAATTATATCACGTGAAAGAACAGCAAGTTTTTTAAGATACTGTATGTCTCCCTTTTTTTAAGTTTATGTCTATTAGATGTACCTATTTGCGTTTGAAAAAGAGTATAACGGAATTTCTCAATAGTGTAAAACCAAATGAATTTTTCACTATGTTTTTAGAATAGAGAGCGATGGCATACTGGATAATTTGCTGTTCTATCACGTAATATAACTTTTAAAATGCAAATTGGTAAGAGAGATTTTTCCCCGTAGGTTAACAATGAGCGAGAGGAATCCAAATTGGTAGATACAGACCCACCTTAAATAGGAAGCTCCGCTCTTAGTTTTTGTGTAGCAAAAACAAAAGACCGTAGCACTCCAAACAAAATAACCTTCCTTTGATAATGAAATTTCTACTAAATCAGATTCCTTTTAGGATTTTTCTTTAATCTTACATCAAATCCGTAATATTTTCACTTATATTTGCTTTAGCGTTTATTTAAATGCTAGTCTTTATACATAAAATTCTTCTGCCCGTGTGTTTGTAATAGAACTTCGCCTAAATGTCTGGACTGATTTTGATAAAATTTTGTGTATGTAATTAAGTTGATTCGAGAATGGTTTAGATTCCCAGTTTGATCCGATAGAAAATAATTTTTTTTTATTAAAATCCAGAATTTCGTACTTGTTCAGATTATTATACGAGGCATGTTTTTTAAGTAAGTACCGTTTTGCGATTCCGCCACCGCAGCGCTACGATCAGCGTTCCGCGCATGCGGGCTGGTTACCTACGTCTCTTGTCTACGCACTGACGCCATTAAAGTCTGATTCTTCATTGTATACTTTGTTTACTGAGTGTTTAAGGTGCCTCCGACAATCATGAGTCCCGCCGATTGTGAAGTACGGGCTGTTATACGATTTCTTAGTGCTAAAGGCGTAAAACCGATCGATATTCATCGTGAGATTTGTGAAGTTTACGGACAAAACATTATGAGTGATGGAATGGTAAGGAAATGGGCGAGAGCATTTAAAGATGGTAGCACAAATGTGCATGATGAAGAACGGAGTGGGCGTCCTTCATGTGGCTAATCGGACCAAAGATCTCATCAAATCTTTTAAATGGGAAACTCTAGATCATCCTCCATACAGCCCTGATCTGGCACCCAGCGACTATCATTTGTTCCTGCACTTGAAGAAACACCTGGGTGGTCAGCGTCTTCAAGACGATAACGAAGTCAAAACATTTGTGATACAGTGGTTAACAAGTCAGGCGGCAGACTTTTATGAGGAGGGTATTCAAAAACTGGTGCCACGTTATGACAAGTGCCTCAATATTCACGGAAATTAGGTAGAAAAGTAGATTAAGGTACAGGCTTTCATGTAAAAATAAAATTATTGCGATATCTTTGCACGTCTTTTTTTAATTCCAAAACGGTACTTACTTAAAAAACATGCCTCGTAATACCGCTTGAAATCTTTCACTGTCTACGTATCTGTGACGCAGTGGTTAGCGCAACCGGCTTCAGTATAATAAGTCCCAGGATCGAATCCCCATACAGGTGATGTGGGAATTTTAATTTAATCTAATTACGTTTGTGATGACTGTACATTCGGTGGCGTCAAGTATTTTTAAATTTTTCCCTTACTTCTCCCTCAAAACGGTCCAATTTATAATTTATTTAAAAACATTTTACATTTTTTGGATTTACCGCTTTAAAACAGGACAACGTCTATCGGGTCGTCTAGTGTTTTATAAATTGATTTGATAAGTAATAATTTTTTTATGTTTGTAAATAATGAAAAAACATTTTGTAAAAACATTTTGTTGAGGAGGAATTTTAAAAAATCATATCATGCATTTAATACATAAATTGTCATGTGTAGAAAATATTGCACACATTAAAAAAATAGATAGGATAATGAAAACAAAATCTGTAATCATAATAAATTTCATTCTAACCGAAATAATTTCATTTGTAATGTTTAATTTGTAAAAAAAATGCTTTTAATTGAAAAGAAATAATCTAAAACATTTGATTAGTATGATTTTTTAAATCAAGATTTCTCTGATAACTTTTTGTAAGATTTATATATACAGACTTAGTACTCTTTTATTTACAAGTTCATATACAAATAAAAGTTAGGCTCGGGATTTTCCGAACAACCTTCTTTTAATGGTGTATAGTACAAATGGATAAACGACACCCCGTCTGAAGGTTCTATGTCTTGGTTTGGTTTGGTTTGGTTTGGTTGGGAGCGCTACGGTCTACTCTTTTGCACACGAGAAGGTTCTATGTCATCCAACGTAAATTAAATATAAAAAGTATGATATTTTGTGATATAATAAATTAAAATAATGAAAATGATTACTTATAATTCAAGTGTAGCACTAGTCACTTTCCCCCCTGGTTTAATAATATGCATAAGTGTGGTTTCAGGAAGACGTAGAGATATATGTGAGAACTATTAACTAGAAGAATCAAATATTGATGATCTCGCATTTGAGTAAATGTTCCTTTCAAACTCTGCCTATTCCGGCACAAGCTCTAGTATTATTTATTTGGTATGGCACAGGTTAAGAATGATATCTTTAAAAACAGCGGACAAATAGGAAATTATTACGAAGTTATCGAAAAATAAATTATTATTAATACTTGCTTGGATTATTTGGGGATATTTTTGTAAAATATTTCAAAATCGGAGTGACTACTAAAACACATAACGTTGATTTAGAACAGTGATTCTCAACCTTTTTTAAGTTACCGCCCGCTATGGAGTCGAAATGTGTTCACCCCGCCCCCCATTATAAAAATCCCTTAATTTTAAGAGAATATAAAGAGAAGTACTCAATTGTAAGAGGCAAAATGTATAAGTAATTTTCTTCAATTTAGTTACAAATCAAATTTTTGTTGCTGTTTAAGAGCTGAAGTAGCTCCTAAAGAAAAGCTAAAGCCGAATGGTTAGGGCACTGACCTTTGGTTCCGGGGTTGGTGGGTTCTAATCCCATTGCGGCATAGATGTTCTTAGTCGTTAGGAATTGGCTTTAAGTAGTAGATCCCGGTCTTAATAGTCCTCGTGTTGCAAAAGAGTAGACTGTAAAGTTCCAAACCAAACCAAACGAATGTTGTTGACTAAATATATTTTTCTGAATGTGTTCCCAGTTTAGGAAACTAAAATAACTGGTTCTGATACCACCGTGTAAGTTTGTTTTATTACTGGTAAAAATCGTGCAAATTAGATAATTAATGTAATAAAGTTATTAAGTATTTTTAAAATTATGTTTGAAAGCCAAAATATCTGACATCTACTGTCCCCCCCCCCCAGGGAAAGGGGGGCGATATCATCCTAGTTGAGAACCAATGACTTGGAGTTTCGTTCTTTTAAAAAGGATTAGACTTGGTAATATTTTTTACAATTGGTAAAATTTTAAAATAAACAATACTGGTTTGATCCGAAGAAATTTTGCCTATCCCTGGTGTGTATATTCATAAAACATTTCAATGATAAATGACTACTAAAAAACATAAAATAGATTCATAGATTCATACTCTTAAAGATGAATGGACCATGATGTAAAATAAATCTTATAACAAGGTATCTTTTTTAAAAAATACTTACGTAAATTTTAAGAACAATGAAATTGTGTACTAAATTAACAAAAAACAAAATTTACTTTTATAACTTGTAGCAGTTATTTCACTATAATGTAGTAGCATCATCATAAAGATTTTTAATCTACATTTCCCAGCATAATTTTTTGAACTAGACGAACTTTTTTT
This sequence comes from Pardosa pseudoannulata, assembly GCA_032207245.1. Taxonomy (NCBI): domain Eukaryota; kingdom Metazoa; phylum Arthropoda; class Arachnida; order Araneae; family Lycosidae; genus Pardosa; species Pardosa pseudoannulata. Next base: position 60,515,762 of record CM063505.1, on the reverse strand, counting down.
TATTTTGTTAATATTATTTGTGCCCCGTATCACTCACTCTCTCTATAGTATATGCACATACGCACTTTGTTATTTTGAATTTCAAAGGGGAATGCAAAACATTTTGAACTAGCCGATTTCGCTAAATATACATAATAGATTATTCAACTTGTTTTATAGGTACAGATAAAAGAAATACAATTTAACAAACAACCAAAAACTATCATTTTTATTTAAAAACGAAAGTAATTTCAATTTTTATTGAGTTTACGTAATGTTAGAAATTCTCAAGTTTACTTATAAAATGGAAAACATTATCTTTAAGATTATTTTGCCTTCGACGAATCGTCTTATTTTTCTTAATACAACCATACTTCCGGTATAGTTGGTACAAATTCTTCCTCACTATCGTCTCTTTCTTTATCAATGTCTTTGTTCTTTATTTTGTACAGGTGAATTGTCCTCAAAAAAGAAATTTCGTGATCAACATTTAAATACAGAAGTGACATCGGCTATTGCCGTATCCGTGTTGTAACAAAAGACCAATCACTTGCATGTGAGAGAGACATGGGAGAGACGGTTGATTGGTTGAATGTAAGGAATTTTATGTTACTGAATCCAGATGCGACACAATGGTCCGTATAAGCGGGAAAGAAGCAAAGACCGTGTCTGTATTCTTTGCAATAAGCTACTCAGAAAAATTTTATTAAACTCCGTGTTTTTCTATTCTTTGTTTAGCACATTATATTGAATCTGGATTCATTTATAACAATTCCATGTAACTAACCAGCCAGTCTTTCTTTGCATACCAGTATCAATTGCTAACGGATTCGAAAAAGTAAGGATACAATCATAAATCCTAAGGAGTAGATAAGGCAATTTTTTTCCTAATTTTTAACTTCCATCATTTGGTTTTTTTCCATTTCTCCGAGTTTGAAATAGCCAAATGATCTCCAGTTTTCTCCGAATAAACCATTTTATTTTATAACATTACATTGTATAGAAAATTCAAGGAGAATTTCAATTTATGGAATTCGAATTGTTCAAAATTTTGAATCAGCCAAATTCAAATTAGTCAAGTTCAATTGAATATGTATCTGCATATGCGTAAGTGGTATAAGTTGCTGGTCCCATTCTATGAATTTCTTTTTTTTTATTTTTTTATCAATAACTTCCACGGAAAGTTGAATGTTATTATTGTTTTTAAACTCTAGTCATTAATATCCGCAGAATATATCTCGTTGGAAAAATAATGTAGAGTGCAAATGACATGGTAAAATGATTTATTGAAACGAACAGAAGAATGACAAGGTAAATTATAGCCCGAGAATACTGTGAATAAATGATTCTAGGGTCCACATCAAAACAAGAGAGGACGTATAGCTTTTTGGTTTTTACGTTCCTGGTTGTTTATGCTCTATCTGTTCTTGGTTGATAAATTTTAAAGATGAATGCCTAAGCTTATCCCCTGAGTGCGCGCAGGTACTATTTGCCTCCCTTCTGCATATCTATATCCGAGGGCGTAAGTTGCATACTTCAAGTTTCTTTTTAGACGCTATTATATATTTTGTTTCTTTTGATCTCTACGGTAAAGAATGTACAAAAGAATATCGCTTGAATATGGATGCATTATGATGGATGACAAGTTTCATATTGATTTACTTATAAGCATGGTATTGTAATGTCTAATATATAATAAAACTGTATTTGATCAATTTGTCGATGGAAGATATTCTCGTATAATCGCATTGAGATTTCGAAGACCTTTATGAGAAAGACTCAATTCTGTAGAAAGTTCTCGAGATAATTCCAAGTTTGTTTTTCGTATTTTTCTTAATTTTTTCGATTCTGGTGTCAATAAAAAGAATAAAAGTAATAAAATCGTAAATGATGCACGAAGAATCTTTTAGATTTTAAATGTGAATTTTAAAAAGCTGAACATTATCCTGCACCTAAAAGAGGCTAAATTGAAACACAACTACATTGTTTAGACAGTGAAACAAAAATAACTGAATTATGAGCAATATTTTCTTTTTCTTACTCTGAATAATAAATTATTTTCAGAAATATTTTCTGTGATTGTAGGGAAAAAAGAAAAAATAGAACAATAATCATAAGTTATGAGTCTTAATTTTTACTACTAAGATGTCTTATGTTATTATGTATAGATAAACAGTGTATCTTCTGTTTACTTTTATAAATAGTTTCATAAACCTTTGTACCAGTACTCAGTGACCTTATATCACGAACATTTCACCGGGGTTAATTTTTACAATTACAAAAAGCTGTAAGAAAACCTGTAAAATTTCTTTTTATTGTGTATAAAAAATAGAAAGTTATTTTCATGGTGCAATAAATAGTGACACACACCATTCTACCAGTATTCATCTTTTATAAGCATTTCACATAGGTTGATTTTACGATTATAAAAACTTCTAAAAAACAGTAAGATATCTTGTTCTGTATTGTATGTTAACAGAAACCTATACCCTTAGTATCTTACCCAGGTATGTAAACATTTCTATAAATAATCAGTGATAAAGTTTTATAAACATTTCCATGGGTTACTTTTTTTCATTTCGGAACATGTATATCTTTATCACAACTCTGCGCACAGAATGTTGTAAAATTTTTGAAAAGCAGCAGATTCACCTTAGGATTCGTTTTCCCATTGTATAATATCCGGATTTCTCGTGTGGTATAGAAAAATTTTCAAGGCCTTGTCATAAGTCATCCTGAACTGCAATAAATCGGTTGAAATTTTTTCGTTGTACTTCTTGAAATATCAACATTCTTTACTAGTAGAAGGAATCATAAACTAACACGGGCATAAAGCCTTTAATTGCGCAGAGAAAGATTGGACAGTGCAAAAATCTTTACTGGCCACATTAGCTTAATGTGTTTTCTTATGGCAGGACGCATGGTGTTTGAATTAATATGTGTGTGTGAATGTGTATATATACATACATACATGTAAATATATATATATATATGTATATATATATATGTGTGTGTATATGTATGTATATATATGTGTGTGTATGTATGCATGTATATATATGTGTGTGTGTATATATATGCATATATATATATGTATGTATGTATATGTATACATATATGTATATACATATGTATATATATGAATTTATATAAATATATATATATATATATATATATATATAATATATATATGTGTGTGTGTGTGTGTGTGTGTGTGTGTGTGTATGTAATTTATCAAATTTATTTAACTTTAATATTTCCTTAAAAAGCTCCTCCCATTCTAATTCCTTAAAATCTTTTTCACAGCCTCTAAATGTCTTAATCAAAGGAGCGTCCTCGACTTAAAATTCTTTCGATATATTTCCCAAAGATTTCTGTCCTATAGATTTAAATTTTCTGTCTATTCAACCTGTTTTTCAGCTGTCGCCGGCAAATGGTTCCGCATTTTCACTGATCTTAACAGTTTAATTTGCTGAATAAGTTTCTTGTCAAATGGAAAATTCTTTCTGTCTTCGCTCTCGGGAGTTCCTCTGTTCGAGCAGAGTGATTTTTGTATCTTTGTTTTGTCTGCCGTTGACTAGTAAAGTTGTCCGTTTTAGCAGCTGTAAAATAAAGTTTTAATCAGACTTGAGCCGTTCTCTTAAATGTCGGCCAACTGTATCGTTATTACGGCTAGCTGATTAGGCTCCTCATTTATAGAAGCCCGGGCAAGTAAAAAGAATAGGGGGCTACATAGTTATTGTGACCAGAGGAAATAATTTATTACATATATAAATATATATATAATCTTTTTTAGGTGGAAAGAAAAATTACTGTATTAATTTAGTAATAATGTATTCTACATAGATATTTATACCAGTAATATTCAATAATACAGTCAAATAATGCTATTAATTATTATGGGCTTTGTAATATTTATTTCATTTAGAAACTTCATAAATTTCCACGCGGCCACCAAAATTTTACAAGTTGGCCGCTTGTGTCCCGCGGGCCGTAGTTTGGTTACCCCTGGTCTAGAACAGAGGTTTCCAACGGAATTATGTGTGTGAATGAAATAATATATCATTTTTTTCTCTTTTGTAGGTATGAATACTTTGTCTTTATGCGATAAAAACTGTCTCTAACAATACTATTTTTTAAAAATGCTGGACACTTACCTTTATTAGTATTTTACCATAAAATCAGCTGATTTCTCGAACTTTTTATTATGGGAGCACCATACAGGTAGAGCAACAGTCTCTCTATGAGGAGACAACACACAATTACAACCAAGCCTTACTCGGGAATCAAACCCAAACCCATCGACCAGTCATGACAATACTATAGGGAAAAATATCGTTATAGAGATGTTATTGTTATACACAGATTGTGAATCCAACTTTTATGTACGTAGAGCGCATATAAGTGCAAATTAATGTGCAATAAAGTTTACTTAAATAATCCCCTATATAATAATAGCCTAAGTTCTCTGTCCGTTTGTCCTCGAATTTATGAAGCGGTTAGACCTCAAATGGATAGAGACATCCATATTGGATTCTTGATGAGTTAGAGCTAGCAAAATTCAAAGCGAGTAAAGTTTATCTTTTCCTAAACTATCGATCTGATTCTAAAATAAATTGGTATAAATATGCTTCATTAATTCTTAAACGTTCTTTAAAACGTTCGCAATCCCCCCTTCCCCTCTTTTCGAGGGTATAATGCCATTATTTCGAGCCCTATTTTCTCCAGTTAAGTTTTGGTTTGGTTTTGGAGTGCTACGGTCTACTTTTTTGCAACACGAGGGCTAATGAGACCGGGACCTACTGCTTAAAGCCGATTTCGAACGGCTACGAACATCCTAGCCATAGTGGGATTCGAACCCACGAAATCCGGTTCCGAAGGCCAGCACCCTAACCATTCGGCCATCGTTCGGCTTCTCCAGTTAAGAACAGGCGATTAAATTTATCAATTTATCACATTATAAGTAGATGAAAATAGCATTTTTTTCCAGCATTATGACGTCATTCCTTTAACCTTCTCATTTAATCATTCCTTATTTTAAATTGTTTAAAGACCATCTGCATTATTTTCGTACGTTTTATCACTGAACTTAGATATGAAGTAAATAATTTACTTTTATATTTGGCTTAAATAATAGATTAGGTTCATGTATAATAATTTTAAATTTAATCATCGATTAGTTTTTGTTGCAATGAAAATTTTATCACTGGTATTAATAACAAATTTTTTTTATAAAAGCCTAGGAGTCTATTTCACTGACTAATAAATAATCTAGAGTTTAAGTTATATAGCTTTGAAAATTAAGAAGTTTGTTCATTTGTGTGTTTGTTTTTTATAGATAATCAGATGGTTTGCAATCGATTGTCTAAATTTTGGGCATCATTCATGTATACCGCCAAATAGTCACTGTTAATGTTAAAACCTCTGCTGTCTATCCTATCACATAATATGACAAGATAAATTAAAGTTGGCAACTAACATACTTTCAGTAAATATAAAGAAATTATTGAGCGTGCACCACATAATTATCAGCCAAAAAACAAACCATTTTTTTACCTGCCTCATAGAGTACTTTACAGTTCTGGAAAATTAAAAAATTTGCTAATCCGGTCATATGACGGGCTATATGCTAGTTTAAAATAAAAATATTTATAGCACAATTATTAACTCTTGGTATCTTTGGATTGGTAAATAAGAAACTTCGCGGGACCAAAGAAAATAGCATCGTCGACAGATTTATCTTTTACACAAGTTTCGCTGTACCAGCTTATATATATTTACATTTTATCCAGCTAAATATTTTAATGGAAAGCCAGAAAGCATTAGCTGCTTCATGGCATCTTTCTGTTTCTTGTTTGATCGCAATAACTCTCCTACATCAAAGGAGTCTCGAGCAATCTAACACAATCGAATTAGTAGAGAAAAATGCTTTATTGCCTAAAATATCTGGGTGGGGGAAGCAAGGGCCACACCTGTTGGCGAGGTGGGCTGTAGACTTGTAAGGGGTGTCTGGAAGATATCGCTGCTATGATCAGTGCCGGAGTCGTATAATGAGGGTCTATGATAAACTGATCGGGCTCAAGAGCGCTTCATTTACACGCATCTTGTCTGGCTTGAAATCATACTTGCAAATCAAGGGACCGTAATACAAAGTAGAATGCGTCGGTTCAAAACAGAAAGGACAACCGCACCAGCATTATTTCGCAAAGTTTGAACAGTTGGTAACTTTTTAAGTAGTTCACAAATGGTCTTACGTATTCTCTTATTATAAAGCTAAACAAACTCATAATATACATCAGTGCTAGCCTTTCATCTAAATAGAGATGCAGAATGCATCGATTCAAAATAAAAAGAACAATTTTTAATAGCATCATTTTGCATCGACTGAACTATTGGGAACGCTTTAAAAAGTTCAAAAATGTTCCTACTTGGTGTTCTAAGGTAAGATCAAAAAGACTGATACATAAGTTTAAGCCTTGAATCAAAATAGAGATGGTGAATGCGTCTATTTAAAATAAAAATAACAACTTTTCTAGCAGTATTTTACGTCTATTGAACTGTGGGAAACACTATTAGAAGTTTACAAATGTTCTTTAAGATTAAACAGATCCATACATTAGTGTAATCTTTAGATCTAGATGTAGATGTAGAAAATGCCAATTTGTAACAGAAAGAAGAACTTCCCTAGCCTTATTACACAGTGATTGAACAGATTTTCAATTGGATACACTTTATGAAATTCAATGTATAAGTGTTTAAGATTTTTGTAAATCACTGAGTACCAAGACTATTAAGAATGTAATTATATACCTTAATATTTCTACAGTGAATGCATACGCCCAGGTACTAGGAGCTACAGAACGTATCTACGTCTAAGATGTTCACAAATATTCTTACATGGTGTTGTATAATATGATTAAACAGATTTCTGTTGTATATCTTTTCATGCCTTATATTCTTTTCATGAAAATTAGAGTAAATATGTTTGAACTGTGTCTGTTCAATACGTAAAGTGTGATTTAACAAACGTTCAAAGTATATATTTTTTAAAGAATTTCAAGTCCCTAAAATCATTATGAAAAACTTATCAAATACCAAAAAATTACTTATCCATAATTATTAAGCTATTTCTAAAGAATACCAATCAAAGATTATATATAAAAAAATGATAAATATATATCGAAAAATATAATTGATAAATATGTAATGATAAATATAATTGATAAATATATATAAATTGTAGAAACTTTCTTTTTTATAAAGAAAAAATACGAATAAATATTCAAATTGATCTGGAGAGGGGGGTGGCTAATAAAAGCTGTAAAAGAGATCAACTAATTTTTCTATTATGTTCGCTTCTCTGACTTATCTAGGACAGGAAATTTTACTAAATTTTGTCCTTGTAATCTACCAGCAAATTATTATCTAAAATCCCCAGATGTTGAAAGTGTAGCATATATTTTGATTCAGCAAGTATATTAAAATTATATCTTAGATAATATATATTATTTACATAGTTGATTAATAGCTTTACATATTTTAAATAATATATGTTCTAAATTTTTGGAACTTTGGAACTTTTTTTTCTATCTTCATGCATTTAGTAGTTTTCTGGACTACCAGAATAAGATGTATCTTAATATCTTAACTGAACTTCAGCATCAGTAATGATATTAAGAATACACTTTGTGAGGATTTAACAATATATCTAAGTTTTTATGAACTGAAATCAACTGTGTTACTGGGTATTCGAAGGGTAACCAAATATTTATTCTTTTAAAATATTTGAAAAACTAATCGTTCACATATCCTTATATGCTTACAGATATATCATGAAAATTTTCAAATTTTACCTGAAAGGGCAAAAGTTAAAAATTAAAAGTATATTCATTGTTTGATATATCTTCAGAAACAGGTTTGTTTTCGATTTAACCTCTTAACATACACGCTCGAGTTAACTCGAGGGCGCTAAACTGGCCAAACTGTGCACACTCGAAATAATTCGAGTGGCGTTGTACTTTATGTTGCTATAATTTTTCACACTCGAATGCAATCGAGAATTGAAAATACCAATGTGAAAGCAAGAAAAAAAAAACAATCTTTTTATTGATATTCATCATTTACATGGGATTGTAACCTATAACACTTACTTATTCAAGTATAAAATATATATATATTTTTTTTAATTCAGCGTTCTAAATTGTGTTTTTTACATTAAAAAATGATTTTTTTACCTGCCTTTTTCAAAAAAAAAAACTGTGCATTAAGGTGTCAATGATGTTTTACCTTCAATATAACAAATAACAAAGTTTTAACTTTTATTATTTTTTCAAATCCTTCTTTACTTTCACAAGACATCTTTGAATTTGCAACGCCAACGTGTATTCAAGTTCTTTCTGAATATCTATAAATGAGAGATGCTAATGTTGCTAATGTTTTATCTTTTAATTAAAATTATACTTCACAATTCATGATTGTTATCTATGACTTTTTTGATTATCTTATTTTTAAAGATTTACAAACATTTGTGTAGTGCAATATTTATAAGTATGTTAATTTTTAATCATCGTCATTAATATTTTTCGTCGATATTTGATGCATTCTTTTCTTTCAGAATTGTCCAACAAAAGCCGAAGCACGGCGGAGTGCTGCCAAAATAGCTCTAATGAATTCAGTTTTTAATGAACACCCTTCTCGGAGGATATCAGACGACTTCATAGAGAAAGCTGTTGAAGAAGCAAAGTCATCTTTTAAGGTATTCGCCATTTTCATTTTCTTAATTATACTTTGTTTTTCTTTTCTACATCCTTTATTTGTGTGTGAATGTGTTTAATTTTAAGAATCGGAATTTCTCTCTAAAATCCTTTATAAAATATTACAGAAGAAGCAAAATCATCTTTTAAGGTATTCATCATTTTCATTTTCTCAATTATGCTTTGTTTTTCTCTTGTACATCCTTTATTTGTGTGTGGATGTATTTAATTTTAAGAATAGGAATTTCTCTCTAAAATCCTTTATAAAGGATTAGAGAAGAAGCAAAATCCATCTTTTGAGGTATTCACCATTTTCATTTTCTCAATTAATTATACTTTGTTTTTCTCTTGTATATCCTTTATTTGTGTGTGGATGTGTTTAATTTTAAGTATCGGAATGTCTCTCTAAAATCCTTTATAAATGATTACAGAAGAAGCAAAGTCCATCTTTTGAGGTATTCACCATTTTCATTTTATCAATTAATTATACTTTGTTTTTCACTTGTATATCCTTTATTTGTGTGTAGATATATTTAATTTTAAGAATCGGAATTTTTCTCTAAAATCCATCATAAAAGATTACAAAAGAAGCAAAGTCATTTTTTAAGGTATTCGCCATTTTCATTTTCTAAATTAATTCTACTTTCTAATGTTTTTCTTTTGTACATCCTTTATTTCTGTGCGGATGTATTTAATTTTAAGAATCTGACTTTCTCTCTAAAACCCTTTTATAAAAGATTACATACATGCAAGCTGTTACATTTCACATTGTATGCAGTCTGTCATAAAAAACTCATATACCTTAAAATATTTAATGGAAAAAAATTTCCGAATTGTTTTCGTAAAAAAGATATTCTCTTACTATCAGCGCAATATAGAATTCAAGAGAGAACATAAAGATTATTTCTGTTTTACTGACTAAAGTAATTAGAAATTTAATCATGCAAAATGAGTGTTTTATGAAATAAATAGTGTAGAATAAAACAAATATTTCTGTAAAAATAGGAAGGTAATCTTTTTAGAGACTAGTTTAATATCTTGAACTATAATTTCTTTCAAACAGGCATCTTAAATTTCTAATTTTCATTAGGAGGTGTACTAATATAGAAACTAATGGTTTTTCATTCTGTTCTTATGATGTACCTGCTATAACTGAAAATTCGTTATCATTTTCGTCGCCGCTTAGCTATCTTACACTTTTCGAATAGATGCAACTACAGTATATTAGCACAGTTATCTTTATTGTAGATAACTCTTTTTTATCAGTTTCATGTGAGGATAGAATAAAATTACGAAATCCGTCTTCCTTTGACTGTTCATATTCACTCAGGTCTAATAGAATTTTATATATAAAGATAACTCCCACTGCTGGCATTTACCTTTTTAGCCTTAAGGAGTCGAACTTAAGAAGCAAGTTCAGGTATCATTAGTCCACTATAAATTATAAAATAGCAGTCCCCAACCAAACCGGATGTTTACTCTTAAACCTTTTCTAAAACCCTTCCTGCTTTATCTATATATTCATGGTATTACAGTGCGTTATATAGAACAAATTGTTCAACTTTTCCAAATTTCCTTTCTTAATACATGAATAGTAATGTATTCTGTGCTTCATAATTCCGTAAAGAACCTTGGTATCAAAGAAACTTAACCATGCAAAGAGCAAAACCATACATTTCTAACATTTTTAAGATATGTTTTAGAACCTGTAAATTGCTTCTTACGACTAATATATTCTCCCTTTCACTAAGTGCTTTAATAAATAAAACCTCACGTGACATTCTCTGCCTGTACTCATAAAAATGATAATCCACTAGCTTTACTTGGCTCCACATATAATATTCAACTCTTGTAGTAGCTTGTCTGTATCCCTATCATGAAAATACCAATAGATGCAGTTTTATAAAATTTTTAAAATCTACCTTCTCGTGTACTCTGATTTTATTACACCATAGAACATATATTTGTGTGTGTCAGGCTCAAAGCCTGAGAAGAAAAATGAAAAAAAAAAACCATTGCAGACATTAAAAGGCATTATTCAAATATAGTTTTCCATCTTATCCATTTTCTGTTTAATACGAGAATGCATTCAACAGCAGGACACAGGCCCAAAAGATCTTTTTTCTTAGAATTTGGCCCTCTCTGCTTTAACATAGTGTTATCTTACTCCCACATTCTTCCGTTTCATAAAAAGTATTCTCTCTTTTTATTAATTAATGCTTTTATAATTTCTAATTTTATATTCTAAATTTAATATATGTATATATGTAATATTTAAATCCCTTATTTACATATTTTAATATTTATTTAATAACTTTTGTTCATAAAGTACGTTGGGGGTTTGCGCGGTCATTCTGATTTTTCCCTCGAGACACGCTATAGACTTAAATCAGCCTCTGTCTGTACTATTTTAGCCAATAGTTAGCGCGTTCTCTTTAAACATGGGTATTTTTATCACGTGATCAATTGTGTTTAGGAATTATTCGTAGTCTTTTACCTTAGGAATCCCTACTTGAAAAGTGTGTGTGTGTGCAGTATCACGTTGTCTTGTTGCACGATGTTGTAAAAGTGCCTGCCTGTTGTATGGATTTCATGTATCTCACCAGAAATAAACTGTGTTGTGATTTGGAATGAGTTTCTCCCAAATTACATATATATTTATATATATTAGATGACCCGACAGACGTTGCCCTGTTTTAACGCTGTAAATCCAAAAATTGTAAAACTTTTTTTAAATAAATCATACATTGAACCATTTTAATGGGAAAGTAAGAAATAAAACTATTTCAAAAATACTTGACGCCACCACACGAACAGTCATCCCAAACGTAGTTACACTAAATTAAAATTCCCACATCGCCTGTAAGGGGATTCGATCCTGGGACTCCTAATACTGAAGCCCGTTGCGCTGACCACTAAGTCACAGATTCGTTGACGCTGAACGGTTTCGAACGGTATTATAATAACCTCAATAGGCACTCAATTCTTGATTTTAATTATAAAACATTTTCTATTGGATCAAATTGTAAACCATTCTCGAATCAGATTAATTTCATCAAAATTAGTCCAGACGTTTAGGAGGAGTTCTATTACAAACACACTGTTAGAAGAATTCTGTATATAAAGATGTATATATATAAAGATGTATATATATGTATGTATATATATATATATATGTATATATATGTATATATATATTTATATATGTATGTATATATATATATATATATGTATATATATATGTATGTATATATGTATATATATATGTGTGTGTGTGTGTGTATAATATATATATATATATGTTTATATATATGCATATATATATATATATATATATATATATATATATATATATATGTGTGTGTGTGTGTGTGTGTGTGTGTATATATAAGGAAAATTCTCAGGGGTTTTCAAAACTTAAATCAAGGATAAAAATTCCCGCGTCATTTTCCATTCCTCTTTTTAACCCCTAACCTAAATTGACCACTGGGGCTACTGGTTACGCCCTTAGAGAAGGGGCCTGACCAATTATAAACCTACATGGCCCTAGCGGACAATTTAGGAAATTTCCAAATAAAAAGGAGATACACGCTAGCGGAGACAGATTTTTCTAGAGATATTTTCCCACAGATGTTAACCCAGGTGTTACGTGTCTTGTACATAGAACTTCATGCTAGCTGACCCTTCAGTTTGTCCTGTCCCTATGATGAAGTGGGAACCCGTCCTTCAAAGTTATCTTAATAAAGGTCTTAATGGTATCATTTTTATGGCCATGACTGCAACCCCCCATCGATAAGTCAGTCTCATAACATATATATATATATATATATATATATATATATATATATATATATATATATATATATATATATATATATATATATACGTGTGTTTGTATGTGTGTGTATAAGAGCTTACAAAATATATTACAAGCAAATTTTAAACAAATACCACTTCATCACAAACAAAAAACGGGAGAACAGCATGACAAAATAACAGAAAACAGATGAAGGTTTAAGAAATATCATTTCTGACTGTCTCATCAACGGTGATTTGTAAGTAACTCATCAAAAGATGGAAGAAATACTATATAAGCGGTTTCGCCTGCAACGGAGACAGACTTAAAATGGTATTCTGTAAAAAATACCATTGTTTTACAGAATTAGTATCTGTTCTTTATCCGTTTTCTGTTAATTTGTCATACTGTTTACGTTTTTTTTTATGGTGAAGTGAAATTTTTCTGAAATCTGAGATTTGAATGTTATATATTTTAAAGCACTTGAATACTTATATAGTTCTGTTGTGTAACATTTCTGTCGGTTACTTACAGTTCATCTTTATATGTTATATATATATATATATATATATATATATATATATATATATATATATATATATATCAGGCTTGTAATTCCGTCACTTTTCTCACCTTTAGTCACTTTTTTTACAATTGATCACTTTTAGTCACTTTTAGTCACTTTTTTCATGGTGAATCACAGCAAAAGTCTGTTGTTGAAAAAAGAAAATCTGAATTAATAACAAAATATTTTAATAAAAGACCAAAAATGTGATGCTCTAATCTTATTTTTCTTATTAAAATGTAATTAGTCATATGGTTTCCAGAAATTAGTGATTTTAAAAAGTCGCAAAGAAGTTCCTGAAGTCTACATTTGTACTGAAGTGTACATTTAATACATTAAAGTAATTTACGTTAAAGCACACATTTCTCTTTTTCTTTTTCTTCACAATTTTTGTTTAGATACTCTAATCTAGCTATGTACATATTTCAAAACCTCATTAATATATGCAGAAAATTGTGATTATAAAATTGATGTATTGTATGTATTCAAATCTAATTTATAGATTTTCTTGAATAAAAAGCAGTGTTTAGTTGTGTTAAACAAAATTTTTAACCTTTTTTGTATTTGACGCTAAAATCATGTCTTGAATGAATCATTTGATTTAGAATTAAAATAAATAGAAAAATCTTTATAATAGTATCTATACTTAAGAGGAGAAAAAAATCGTTTTTTTTTTTTCAATGTTTAGTCACTTTTTAGTCACTTATTCTGTATTCTTTGTCACTTTTCTCACCTTTTTAAAAGTACCTCAGCAGTTGCAAGCCTGATATATATATATATATATATATATATATATATATATATGAATGACATGTCATAATCCAGAGTTAAGGCGAATGGAAAACAGTCTTCTTGGTGATAATAATAAATTTATTAAACCATCGTTAAAGTAAAACTTGCGCCATTTTCACTTTTTCGTCGAAGATACGCTTAGAGTGATGTTAACAGCTCCATGTCCACGTGCTCACTGAAAACTTATCTGTTTGCAAGTTCATCGAATTGTTTCAAAATGCTTCCGCCTGACCGGATCATCCTAAAAGCTTACTCGAGCGTTGGTCTTTTTCATTTATTTTATTATTATAAAAGAGTTCCCTTTTTAAAATCGTTTTTAACTCACGTAATTTCCAACTACCCCTTTTTTAGACCTGACATATATATATATATATATATATATATATATATATATATATATATATATATATATATGTGTGTGTGTGTGTGTGTGTGTGTGTGTATTTATATATAGTCAAATTTATATAATTTGAAATATAGAAACTCTCCTTTAATTTCCTATGCAATGTATTGTTGATATTTTGTGGATAATTCTAAAATATTTAAAGAATGTTTTATCAATTTGACTTCAAAGAAATATCATATTCCAAAGAATATGTTCTAATTTATTTCCAAAATTCCTAAATTTTCATTTGAATCACACTTTTACCTTGTAATCCATGTGCAATACATGCTAATATGTAACAATATAAAAAGAAAGGAACGAAGTTACTAAACGTTTCGTGAGTGAATTATTGGACCTCTCTTACGTATGTTCTTCACATATGTAAGTGAATGTCCAGTGTTTTAGTCAGAACACAGAGATAATCGTATTATATCTAAGAATCTATGTCACCTAAAGTACCTAATATATTAATTGCTATAAATGTTACCTAAGAACTACATTTGAATTCGTATCAAAAGTTTGGGCATTTAACCAACACAGAAAATATTGATGTTGTAAAGAACAAGCATCATCTTATAGGAAAAAAATAAGATATTGATGAAGAGCATGTAGTACCAACATCATCGGAAACTATGGCTATGTTTGAAAACATTATTTTTGAAGCATAAAATAATGTGAAAGCTACTGTTTTGTATTCTATATGTACATGTAATAGTTTGTGTATTGCTTCAATCAAAAAGAAACCAAATGAATGATAATTACAAATTTTTGAATAGAGAAATGGTTATGTTTAATTTTTTTCTTCATTTTACATCTTTAATATGAATTTATAAGAAAAGTTAAGTAAACTTCAATTTGGAAATAGAATATTTCCGAATTTATTATCATTTTTGGTCGCAGTAGTTTAGAACTTAAAATTCTCATGTAGTCACACAGTACACAAGGCATTTCTACTTTGTGATTCAGCTCCCCGTCGGATGTTATTAAATGCTGTTTATATGGCTTATTACATAATATTTTCCTTGTAACAATATTATATAGCATCACTATTCCTCCTAAGTATCAAGAAGTTTAAAATAGCAGCTACTACGTTTCGTTTTAATAAAGTATCACAGCCAAGATTCCAGTAGGCATATTGCGTATTTTAAGCGAAATTGTATCCTTTAAATTTTTGATAATTCGGAATGTTTTGGGTTTGCCTTTTGAAGTTCGAACTAACCAAGTCCAACTGCATGTATGTGCGTATGCTCACACTTCTCCGCGTACTTGATCAGTCTAATTGTATTTATTTTTGAGTGAACGCATATATTTGTATGTTATTGTCTCATGTGTATGTATTATTTTGCCTTGATCAAAAATCCTGACGTAAAATGTACGTAAAATTGTAGTTACACTATCACTTAACTATCACTTAAACACTGAAGTAATGAAGGATACAGTACCTTTAGTTAGGTTCCGTTTGAATAGTTAAAAGAACATTTAGGTTCCTATCATGTAGAGAAATTGAACTTAGTTGCTTAAATGTTCAAGAATTGTCAGATACAATATTTTAGTGTGAATTATTTTTCTATTTCTTTGTTTCCACTCACAAAAATAGATGTGTTAGCCAATGATCATATTTAGGCGTCCTATTCCCAACTGCCTTTAATCACCTACGTGCATCCTACGCTAATGTTATCTCTTTTTTAGTAGATAACGCGTCTTTAAACATAATTCTAAAGAACATAATTACAGCCTAGGCGTTACCTGTTTAATATCGGGTGTGTTTGCTAAACTCTGTCCAGATAAACTCGAATTCGTTCTTTTCCTACGTAAAAAAATGACATTCTTAAATTTAATTTCACTTTTCTCTTCTTTTTTTTTATGAGAAAAAAAAGGTTATTGTGATGTTTCTTTTGAGACAAAATTTGACGAGTATATATATTTCCTTTTTAAATGTGTCTTTTTTTTAATCGTATTTCAGTGGCGCAATCTTTTGCTGTATCTGAAAGAGAGAAGAGATAGCACAAAGGATGAAACCTACTCAAAGATATTGAAATTAATGATGGCAGTGTAATTAATGGTGGTATCGAAATCCACTAGTTCCAGACAGTTTTTACATTGACAGAATACTCATAAAGACTTATCAGTAATTTTTGTTTTCTTGCAAGTTTAAGGGGATGAATGTAGAATATATTGGGATACAATTTTTTTTTCAGTGTAGTGATTAGTATAGAGAACCCAAAAGTTCATTGTCGCCCTATTATGCTTTTTTTTTACTTTATAAAAGAAGAAAAATACTAGTCAGACTTCTCTTAAAACTTGTATGTGGACAAATTAGTGTTTCTGATGAAACATGTCGTAGGAGGTTTGAGAAAAATTTCAGCCTTAGATATGAGTATCAGAGATGGGAGTGCTGTTTCAAATTCTACAAAGAAGTGGAAGCTAAGTCAGAATATATATTATATACATATAAATATATATAGTAAATATACATACATATATATATATGACAGGTTCCAGTAAACGACACTAGAGTTCGGAGTACCACTTCATCTCTTTATTTAAATCTCATCACACACTACTCTACAATGGCGTCTCACATTGGCGCCCAACTTCTAACAAAGGCAGGTTTAACTGCTTCGAGGAGCTGCAGGTCTGACTGTGGAAAGTGCATACTGCTCTCTGCTCTTATCACTGCGCGTGAGCCGTATTTATGTGGCTAACTCCTCAAGCCGCGTCACTCTCATTAAAAGAATCCCTAATTAAAATCTCTTAAAATTAATCTATATTTTAAATCCTGACATATATATATATATATATATATATATATATATATATATATATATATATATATATATATATATATATATATATATATATATCTCTGTGTGTGTGTAATAAGACGGACTTCTCGATGGGTGATTGCAGTCATGGCCATAAAAATAATATCGTTTTAGCTAAAGACCTTTATTAAGGTAACGTTGGTGGACCAGTTCCCACTTCATCATAGGACAAACTGAAGGGTCCGCTGGCATGAAGTTCTATGTACAGGACCCGTAACACCTGGGTCAACATCTGTGGGAAAATATCTCTAGAAAAATCTGTCTCCGACAGCGTGTATTTTTTTTATTTGGAAATTTCCTAAATTTTCTGCTAGGGCCATGTAGGATTATAATTGGTCAGGACCCTTCTCTGAGGGCTTAAACTATAGCCCCAGTAGTCAATTTAGGTTAGGGGTTAAGAAGTGGAATGCAAAATGACGAGGGAAATTTTAGCCCTGGATTTAAGTTTTGAAAACCCCTGAGAATTTTCTTTACACACACACACACACACACACACACACACACATATATATATATATATATATATATATATATATATATGTGTGTGTGTGTGTGTGATATCAAAATTATTTAACTTTAATATTTTCCTTAAAAACCTCCTATCTCTCATTCTAATTCCTTAAAATCTTTTTCCCAGTCTCTAAATGTCTTAATCAAAGGAGCGTCCTCGACTTAAAATTCTTTTGATCCATTTCCCAAAGCTCTCTATCCTATAGATGTAAATTGTCTGTCTATTCAACACGTTCCCCAGATATCGCTGGCAAATGGCTCTGCGTTTTTCCTGATCTTACACTTAAATTCGCGGAGAAAGTGGGAACATTCTTTCTGTCTTCGCTCTTGGGTGCAAATCTGTTCGAGCAGAGTGATTTTTGTATCTTTCTCTTGTCTGTCATTGATTAGTAAAGATGTCCGTTTTAGCAGCTCTGAAATAAAGTTTAATTATACTTGTGCCGTTCTCTTCAATGTCGGCTGACTGCATCGTTATTACTGTTAGCTGATAGGGCTTCTCCTTGCCCAGTATCCCGGGTAAGTAAAAAAGATAGGGGCTACATAATTATTGCAACCTATATATATATATATATATATATATATATATATATATATATATATATATATATATATATATATATATATATATATATATATATATATATCTGAAGCATAAAATAATGTGTACACACAAATAATATGTTGAGAAATTGTTGAAGTAACTTAAGATTGGGAAGATTAGAAGAAGAAATTCTGGTGACTCTATGGGGTACATAAAGCACCTCAGGTATACTCGGTAAGATTTTATTTAATATTAATTGAAATGAGGGACCAAGCATTATTATGATGGAAAATAATATCTCAGAGAGTGGTTTATTCTTGGATCTATGATTCGATTTCTGCTTATAAAACTTGGAAATACAATATTTTCAAATTTATTATCTTATTTGGTAGGATTAAATTAGAACTTAAAATTCTCATGTAGTCACACAGTACACGAGGCAGTTCTGCTTTGTGATTCACATCCCCGTCGGATGTTATTAAATGCTGTTTATTTGGCTTATTACGTAATCTTTTTCCTTGTAACAATATTATATAGTATCACTACTTCTGCCCAGTAATAAGAAGTTTAAAACAGCAACTACTATGTTTCGTTTCAGTAAAGAACCACTAGCCGAGATTCCAGTAGGTATATTCTGTGCTGTTAAAGTATGGGGAATCCTTACATCGTTTTGATTTACTTACCCAATATGTTTTAATTGATCATATATCGTTCTTTCCGGAATATTTAATATATATGTTTGTTCCTGAACTATATTTAGTGGATTTACAGGGGTAAATTCTTTTAACAAATACTTATTTACATGGAATGTATGTTCAGCATAGTCTCATCTTTGAGGCTGAAATTTCTGTCCTTAATTTTCTTAAACCAACTTCAAGCAGAACGAGGGCCGAATGGTTAGGGTGCTGGCCTTCGAACATCCCACAGTGCAATGGATGTTCATAGACGTTTGGAATCGGCTTTCAGCAGTAGTTCTCGGTCTCATTAGCTCCCATGTTGCAAAAAGTAGACCGTAGCGCTCCAAACCAAATCAAACCTAAACCATCTTCAAAATGTGTCCGAACACATCACAAGTTTTACGAAAAGTCAAATTAGTATTTTTTTTTTTTTTTTTTTTTTTTTTTTTTTTTCCTTTTATAAAAAAATCATTATTTGACAAAATGAAGCTTTGGGATTTTTTTATATTTAGAACAGCTTTAAAAAAATATCTTCAAACGCATTCTAGACTTCTGAAGTGTGAGCAAAAAAAAAATCCATTTTTACACATCTACTTCAATAAGGGTTATTCTTCACCAACGGCAATAGAATATTCAGATAAAACGCTGTTGGATTTGAGAATTTGCCGTCTATTCCGAATGATCCAATATATTTTAAAAGTGTTTCAATATGCCACCTTATGACTCTTTACTTCCTTGTCTGATCACAGTCCCCAGTTAGTACCTACTGATAAATATATCATCGTAATCTAGGCTGTTATGTATAACTTTTGCCTTTTTTCTATGTAAAATGATGTCATACCTCTCTTTCCTCCATGCATTTTAATAAAACAAAACTTTTTCTTTCAGCTTCCTACCAACACCGATGATACTGATCAGTCCCACAGCGGCATCGACGCCTTCCGCTTCATGCTCGAGTCCAACAAAGGTCGAACCATGCTCGAATTCCAAGAGCTTATGACAGTCTTTCAATTACTACACTGGAACGGGAGTCTGAAAGCCATGCGAGAGCGACAGTGTTCCAGACAGGAGGTGGTGGCCCACTATTCTCATCGGGCCCTTGACGACGACATGAGATCTCAGATGGCTCTCGACTGGATTGCCAGAGAACAAGAGTCGCCAGGCATCATCTCCAGAGAATTGTCGAGCGCAGAAAGAGAACTCGAGGCAGCAAGACTCGCGGGGCGAGAGCTAAGGTTTCCCAAAGAGAAGAGGGACATTTTAATGCTGGCATGCAGCCAAGTGAACAATGTCAACGGCCTTAGT
Source organism: Pardosa pseudoannulata (assembly GCA_032207245.1). Lineage (NCBI taxonomy): Eukaryota > Metazoa > Arthropoda > Arachnida > Araneae > Lycosidae > Pardosa > Pardosa pseudoannulata. The sequence goes on along the minus strand of CM063505.1, from coordinate 60,495,634 downwards.
TAAGATGCAAACATAATGTGTGATCCCATATATAAATAACTATATATATTTTATATAATTATGCTGAGAAAGGAGAGAGTTTCTTTAGTCCCAGTCGTGATATATAGCATGTACATAAGACTTCTGTTACTAAGAATGAGAAATTTTTAACGGATTTGGCGGGGCCAAATGTGACTATGTGATAAGTGTAAGAAACTTGAATATAATTTATCTAACAACATAATTTTTAACCATTCATCAGAATCTCTGTATTGCAGTTTTCAACAAAATAACAATAATAATACGAAGCTCTACCATGTCATCAGTCCTGTTACATTTTTATCCAAGTCCAGGTCGAGAAACATACAGACCAACCACAAAAACCTTGACAAGTACATGCAGTCATAATTTTCCTTAAATGTAACAATCCATCAACCAACCACGAAATGGATTTTTCATGACAGTTTTTTGGCCTTGCTACCGTTATTATTGTGATATCAATGAATGATGTACATAAATAATTATTTTAAAAAGCTTAAATTTGTTTGAATTTTTATGGATTTATTAAAGCAGGATATCTACTTTTACAGTCAAAAGAATTTGTGAAAGACAGAGACGCCTGTGTCAATGCTACGTAATGCTAAAATAAGTATTTAAGTAGTTTTTCGTGATGAATTTTATCAATACAAGAAATGTGTGATGTGACTCGAATTTCTATCTTCAGTCTGCTAGGATGTGATGTCTTCATTGCGTTCTTTTTCCGAATTATTGACCACTGTCTACTTAAACAGTGATCCCGTCAGATTGATTTCACATTATTTAAGCTGTGTTTAAAATATAATTTATATTGTCCAATTTCTAAAACAAATCATTTCCAAGAATACTCTAATAATTTTGACTAAGAAAATAGATAACACTACGAATTTTTTTTTGGTTTATTGTCAACTATGCTTGAATAAAATGCATCAAACCTAATCTGACAATTTTGAAGATGGTGGTAGCTTTTTTATTCTTAATTTTCAATAAACAAAGATTTGCATGTTAAATAATAGAAATGTTAATTTATCGCTTGGTTTTGTTCATGTAAATTGCTTAGTATACTTCAAGTTGTTCAACAAACAGTAATATATCTTATTAATGATTCCTATCAGTGCTGACTTTTCTAATATTTTATAGAAAATCACGTTTTCTATCATAAATGCTATGAAAATTATTGTAGTTAAATATATATACAGCTAAAAATTCAGCCAAAATTCTCAATAGAAAATTTCAAGAAAAAAATTTGATGTTATAATAATTCTTAGGATAAAAAAAATATATATATTGTTTATATTTAATTTCCACTTCTGATTCAAAATATAAAATCGAAATTATTAAATGAATTTCTTTTTTTAAAGAAGGAGATTGCATAAAATTTCGTTCAATCTTTGACAGTCATTTTAAAGTTATTTAAAATAATGTCATAATCACTTATAAGATTATTGTAACACAAAACTAAGTCCATCTTTTATAAACACTTTATCATGTGTTGAATATAACCTTGATCTGCAAGCAAAACAGTTAGAATTTATTATTTTTGCACAAGAGCTTTGTTCTAAGAACTCTTAATTTGAAATATCCCTTCGTATATGAAAATATGTATAAATTTCAAAGAATTATATTAAAAGATATTTTTAAGGTAAATTGTATCTGTTATACTAGATATATTTGGGAATTTATTAATAATTAACAATCAAACTAACTGATATTGGTAATTGTTTTCTTTTTTAATTTACTTTAAACATAAAACTCTTGATTTTGTATTTACCTCTTAGAATGAAAAAATTTAAGTTTTTAATGATAGATTTAATTTGAAATAATTTATTTAATTTTAAAAAGCAAATATTTATAAAGAGACGCTATATTCCACTATCTATACAAATTCGTATAATTAACATGGTACCATGTGAATCCACTTTTTAGATGACTTCAATTTAACTACTTAGAATCACAATTAGTTTTAAATCAAGAGGTAGCACCTTTCTTGAATTTCCTGTATTTCAATAGATTTATATTTTAATATCTCTACTCTAATTTTGCTGTCCTGATAAATCTACTATTAAATTAAAACAAATAAATTAGACAATTAAATTGAATTAAAACAAAGTCACTTCTATTTTGAAGATTTTTTTATTGTTTTTGAAACTGTTCAGAAATTTTCCTAGATTAAAACTGAAATAACATAAAAGCTATATTTAATCATTACATTTTAGGGTATTTACTTTTGTAATAGATTTTTTCAAATTTATGCAATCTTTAAAATAGGATTTGTTTGATATGAAATGAACTTTCTATGTATGTAGTTTGTTTCTACTTTATATGTTTTAGCAATATTACAATACAGTGCCTTTTAAATTGTAATAATTCCATAAATTTGCACGAAGTTGTCGATGTAATTTGGTATCTTAGCTAAAGTTGAAAATATGAATACGCCATAACTTATTTTCGAGTACATTTGGTTCACTTTGTATGTGCACAATTTAAGAAGGATTTTGATTTTGCTAAATAATATTTTGAGTATTCTCTGTACTTTAAGCATGTATTTATATTAATGTGTGTCCTGTAAGCATGAATCGATCAAACGCATTATTTTATGATAATAATTGACAAGCAAATAGATTTTACTGAAGTAGTTAAAATAGTGTTTTTATGTATGTGTGGAAACAAGCAATGCATTAAGCAATATTAGCATTTTTTGTAGATATTTTTGTAAAAATGTTTGTCTCAGAAATCCATTTCAAATTTAATTACTATCTCAATTGAATCTATTAATTATTTTGTTTTAACATTATCTAAATACATTTATGAAATCATGATCTGTACTGCCTCGAACAAACATAATAATGAAATTTCCGAACGTAGAAATTGTTGAGCGTTTCTCCATTTAATAGTTTGTTAATTTTATTAGTTAAATAAACAGATGCATATAACTTTAAAACGAAGTTTATAAATTTATTACTTATAGTGTTATTTAAATAAGATTTTAATAAAACTATTTAATTATACAATTAATTTTAATTTAATAACACTATTTAAATATATATTTTAAATAGATCCATTTTCTTCCTTTTTTTTTTACTTTAAACTCAAGATACATATATACTATTTTACTAATATTCACTAAGTTTAGAAATTTAAAAAAGCCTTTTAGAGAAATAGGGAATTTTTGAAAGTCTTTTATGGATTTCTGAGAAGTTTTAAATTTTTCCAAGTATATTTAATATTTTATTTCAATCTATTATTTTCCTAAAATCGCGTTCATCTTACACGCACATTCAAATCTGTGCTATGTATTTTATGTTCAAGATGCGAAACTAAGCAGAAAAAAATATTTTTTGGATTTAAAAAGTATTTGCGATTACTACAGTATACCGTCATTTGTAAGATATAGATAGCTTTGTAAAAAATATGCATTTTACTATAATTATACGCCGTACCATGACAGTAAAAATTTAGAGGAATCTACGAGAAATTTGGTGGGAATATACAAGAAAAAATGCATACGAAACAATCAAAGTAATGAAATATTTCAATAGTTTTAATCTCATAATCAAGGTTCTTTGTATCCTTCATCTAATCGTTATTTATTTAATTAAAATAAGGATTATATAACATTTTTTTCAATTTTTGTGAATTTATTATTTCAAGGCGCTAGAAAAAAAATTATTTGCCATTTAATATCTGAATATGTTTTAGATTTATCCTTTTTAAATAATTTTAATGAGAAAGTTTGCAAGATACATTATAAAACTTATAATAGTTTAAGGATTATTGTCATAGGAAGATATTTTAGATTTGGATATATTTTCACTTCAAAACTAGTAAGTTTAGCAGTAAGCAGTTAACTAACTACTGGTTACTAGCAAGTACTAGTAACCAGTACTAGTAAGTAGCAAGTTTTCACTTCAAAACTATATCCTTTCTGTCTTTAAGTACACGAGCTGTGTGATAGTTTTATTTTTATATTATAATAATTCCCAAACTCTCAAAATTGCCATTTTTAAAAAATATTGGCTAAGTTTCTTCTTTTAATGGAGTTACTATTTGGATTTCTTTTTACTTGTCAACTATTATGTTAAATTAAAACATTACTGGGCTATATATGGCTAAAATTTACTGTTTAGTGGCTCATAATTATAACACAAGCACATTTCATCAAAATTTTACATGATTTTTCTATTTTATTTTATTTTCCACTGTGAAACTTTTAAGATGCCACCTTTCATATTAACTTATCTTGATTTTGCCTTATAGAAAAGTTAGATAGACGATTTTCTCTGGTAGTTCTTTCCTCCATTTCTTAGTAATATCATCACCATGAAAAATTAGTAAAAGTCTTAGTTGGACAGCTTTGTGTGAGCCAATGTCTTATTTATTTTCAATCTCCAGTTATTCTTATTGTCAAGAACTCCGCGACCATTAAATCAGTCCATCTCAGCCCTGGAGTGCACTTTCGACTTAGATTTTGCCTTATAGAAAAGTTAGATAGACGATTTTCTCTAATAGTTCTTTCCTCCTTTTCTTAGTAATATCATCACCATGAAAAATTAGTAAAAGTCTTAGTTGGACAGCTTTGTGTGAGCCAATGTCTTATTTATTTTCAATCTCCAGTTATTCTTATTGTCAAAAACTCCGCCACCATTGAATCAGTCCATCTCAGCCGTGGAGTGCACTTTCGACTTAGATTTTGCCTTATAGAAAAGTTAGATAGACGATTTTCTCTAATAGTTCTTTCCTCCTTTTCTTAGTAATATCATCACCATGAAAAATTAGTAAAAGTCTTAGTTGGACAGCTTTGTGTGAGCCAATGTCTTATTTGTTTTCAATCTCCAGTTATTCTTATTGTCAAGAACTCCGCGACCATTAAATCAGTCCATCTCAGCCCTGGAGTGCACTTTCGACTTAGATTTTGCCTTATAGAAAAGTTAGATAGACGATTTTCTCTAATAGTTCTTTCCTCCTTTTCTTAGTAATATCATCACCATGAAAAATTAGTAAAAGTCTTAGTTGGACAGCTTTGTGTGAGCCAATGTCTTATTTATTTTCAATCTCCAGTTATTCTTATTGTCAAAAACTCCGCCACCATTGAATCAGTCCATCTCAGCCCTGGAGTGCACTTTCGACTTAGATTTTGCCTTATAGAAAAGTTAGATAGACGATTTTCTCTAATAGTTCTTTCCTCCTTTTCTTAGTAATATCATCACCATGAAAAATTAGTAAAAGTCTTAGTTGGACAGCTTTGTGTGAGCCAATGTCTTATTTTTTCAATCTCCAGTTATTCTTATTGTCAAGAACTCCGCGACCATTAAATCAGTCCATCTCAGCCCTGGAGTGCACTTTCGACTTAGATTTTGCCTTATAGAAAAGTTAGATAGACGATTTTCTCTAATAGTTCTTTCCTCCTTTTCTTAGTAATATCATCACCATGAAAAATTAGTAAAAGTCTTAGTTGGACAGCTTTGTGTGAGCCAATGTCTTATTTATTTTCAATCTCCAGTTATTCTTATTGTCAAGAACTCCGTGACCATTAAATCAGTCCATCTCAGCCCTGGAGTGCACTTTCGACTTAGATTTTGCCTTATAGAAAAGTTAGATAGACGATTTTCTCTGATAGTTCTTTCCTCCTTTTCTTAGTAATATCATCACCATGAAAAATGAGTAAAAGTCTTAGTTGGACAGCTTTGTGTGAGCCAATGTCTTATTTATTTTCAATCTCCAGTTATTCTTATTGTCAAAAACTCCGCCACCATTGAATCAGTCCATCTCAGCCGTGGAGTGCACTTTCGACTTAGATTTTGCCTTATAGAAAAGTTAGATAGACGATTTTCTCTAATAGTTCTTTCCTCCTTTTCTTAGTAATATCATCACCAGGAAAAATTAGTAAAAGTCTTAGTTGGACAGCTTTGTGTGAGCCAATGTCTTATTTGTTTTCAATCTCCAGTTATTCTTATTGTCAAGAACTCCGCGACCATTAAATCAGTCCATCTCAGCCCTGGAGTGCACTTTCGACTTAGATTTTGCCTTATAGAAAAGTTAGATAGACGATTTTCTCTGATAGTTCTTTCCTCCTTTTCTTAGTAATATCATCACCATGAAAAATGAGTAAAAGTCTTAGTTGGACAGCTTTGTGTGAGCCAATGTCTTATTTATTTTCAATCTCCAGTTATTCTTATTGTCAAGAACTCCGCGACCATTAAATCAGTCCATCTCAGCCCTGGAGTGCACTTTCGACTTAGATTTTGCCTTATAGAAAAGTTAGATAGACGATTTTCTCTAATAGTTCTTTCCTCCTTTTCTTAGTAATATCATCACCAGGAAAAATTAGTAAAAGTCTTAGTTGGACAGCTTTGTGTGAGCCAATGTCTTATTTATTTTCAATCTCCAGTTATTCTTATTGTCAAGAACTCCGCGACCATTAAATCAGTCCATCTCAGCCCTGGAGTGCACTTTCGACTTAGATTTTGCCTTATAGAAAAGTTAGATAGACGATTTTCTCTGATAGTTCTTTCCTCCTTTTCTTAGTAATATCATCACCATGAAAAATTAGTAAAAGTCTTAGTTGGACAGCTTTGTGTGAGCCAATGTCTTATTTATTTTCAATCTCCAGTTATTATTATTGTCAAAAACTCCGCCACCATTGAATCAGTCCATCTCAGCCCTGGAGTGCACTTTCGACTTAGATTTTGCCTTATAGAAAAGTTAGATAGACGATTTTCTCTAATAGTTCTTTCCTCCTTTTCTTAGTAATATCATCACCATGAAAAATTAGTAAAAGTCTTAGTTGGACAGCTTTGTGTGAGCCAATGTCTTATTTATTTTCAATCTCCAGTTATTCTTATTGTCAAGAACTTCGTGACCATTAAATCAGTCCATCTCAGCCCTGGAGTGCACTTTCGACTTAGATTTTGCCTTATAGAAAAGTTAGATAGACGATTTTCTCTGATAGTTCTTTCCTCCTTTTCTTAGTAATATCATCACCATGAAAAATGAGTAAAAGTCTTAGTTGGACAGCTTTGTGTGAGCCAATGTCTTATTTATTTTCAATCTCCAGTTGTTCTTATTGTCAAAAACTCCGCGACTATTGAATCAGTCCATCTCAGCCCTGGAGTGCACTTTCGACTTAGATTTTGCCTTATAGAAAAGTTAGATAGACGATTTTCTCTGATAGTTCTTTCCTCCTTTTCTTAGTAATATCATCACCATGAAAAATTAGTAAAAGTCTTAGTTGGACAGCTTTGTGTGAGCCAATGTCTTATTTATTTTCAATCTCCAGTTATTCTTATTGTCAAAAACTCCGCGACCATTGACTCAGTCCATCTCAGCCGTGGAGTCCACTTTCGACTTAGATTTTGCCTTATAGAAAAGTTAGATAGACGATTTCTGATAGTTCTTTCCTCCTTTT
>CM063505.1:60483214-60485714 GCA_032207245.1 Pardosa pseudoannulata | reverse complement strand
TAATGTAATGCTTGTAATGTTCATTATGTATGTTAAATTATTTAGATATTCTTTCACCCCAATTCCAAATTAACCTTTGTCTGTCCTGTACGTCACATATCATACGCACATCTACTGCTTTCTATGCTTTTATGCCACATGTGATACACAATGAACTATATTTTATATACAAGCTTTTATATATTTTATATCATTGTGTATTACATGTGATAAATAAGTGCATAAAGCATTAGATGTAATATGTAATATACAGGACAGGTAAAGAATTAAAAAATAGATTTCATCATTTTTAGTAGCATCATTCATGTATACAATCTAGACTATTTAGCTGAGGAATTCCAAGTATAATATAACCCTCTGCATATGACACCTCTGACTTATGGGACTTTGACTACTCTAAATGAAAGAGTAGTCATATTATTAGGTACAGCCTGGTAGAAAAATTGTGCTAGGATATACCTACAATTATACTTTTAATGACGAACCACACCGATATAGGGTGGCAGCCTCAATTAATGAAAATTTAACAGGTTTACAAGAAGTGTTGAGGGACTATATGTGTCGGGAAATTTTTTTGGAAAATTATCACCATCAGGAAAGTATCAAGGCACTTTTTTTCCTGGATTTTGTGGCCATCACGTTCTTTCTACTTTTTCTTCATGGCATAGTGGAATCGCTGTCAGTTTTACTAATCGCTTGTTCCTTTCGAAAGGATTACTGTGTATGTTTCTCAAATTAGTTTCAAATCTCGTTGTCTATCGAGGCATCGATCCAAGCCCTATTGGAAAAAAAATTATCAAGTTACGCGGCATAATATTCCCAGAAGTCTATCGAGGTGATGGGCTTATATTTATTTATTTGTTCCCGCCCCTTCTGAGAGTTACACACACCTGCACCAATCGGACACTGCCGTTTGGAATACCAAACAGAGTTTATGGCGATTTGTATTCATTGTGTAATTCGTATACCAAACAAAGACTGGGCATCTTGTGAGAGCGATTCCGTCTTATTTTATTTTTTAATAACATCCCGGTTCAAAAATTTACAATCGAAATAGTCCGGCACAAAATATGGGATGAGTACGGTGAAATCATTATCTTGAGTTCGGTGCATTTAGAGGAGTCGGACTCGTAGGCAATAACATTATGTATAATTTGAATAATTTTTATAGCCTATGATATTACGTGCGAAGCTTTTGAGATATGAAGCCGCCATCGCTATTCGTATGTCTGTCTGTCTTTCAATCGAAATGGGCGAGGATCCCATTTTGTTTCATTCTTTTTTCTTTGCTTTTCATTTTGCATTTCTTTTCTTCTTCTTTTTTCTTTGTGCATTTTCTCGGGCAATTTTACTTATGAGAGGCCTCGGGAATATCGCTCGATGTTCCAGCGAGAAATGATTAAGTTTCTACCCATTTAATCTTCCCCAACTTTCAAAAACGCCATCAGTTCGTTCACGACAATGAAAATGGCTTTTACTGTGGCAGCTTAATCAGAAAGGGGTTTCCGATGAATAGATATCTATATTCTCGGTATCTAATCCTTTCGTTAGATTGAATTGTAAATGTGGAGGTTTTTTATGGGTAAATAATTTTATTAACCCTTTGACAGTTTAATTTTTTTTCCAGAATTCGGTCAAAAAATGTCACATTTTTTATTGCATTTTTCTGTTCATTTTACATGTTTAAGTAAACATATGTTATTAAAATTAATATTTCTACTATTTTTAAGCATTTATTACAACTTTTTTCTTTCTATGAAAGCATCATAGTTTACTTTTAGTCTCATCAATATCCAAGTTAATTTTTGGAATTCGAGTGAAAGCAAATCTAGGAGGCGGATCCGAAGGATTATCACAATTTATTTTAAAAAATTGTCTTGCTTGACTGATTCCATCTGTACTACTATCAGAGTCACTACTATCCAGGTCATCTAGTAAACTTTCGGTACTATCATTTACAGATAATTCAGTTTCTGACTTCGAGTCACAGTTCGAATCACAAGAAATTAGCTCCATACCCTCTGAATTATCCATTATTTAAAAGTAAAAATATATTATTCAATTCTTACATCAATAAAATTATCTGGCGGTTAGTAAAATATAACCATAAAGCTATACACTGAAAGATAACAATTCGTCTTCTGATACAAAACATGCGAAAAAAACCGCGCTTTTGAACCAATCAGAGTAGAAAATACAATAAACTCAAACTATCATTTACTGAACATCTATACAAATATTTTGTTACTGAAATTGGAAAAAATACGGCCGAAGCAGTGCAAGCGAAATAGAAATCAGATTGCCCATACGGCGTACGGACAAATCAGTAAAGGCCCGAAATCTGTGCCCATACGGTGTAAGGGCAAAACAAGGAAGGGGTTAAACAACTAGGAAAGAAAACGATTATGTATATTATATGAACAAGTTTAATTTCGGATATTATTGTCTACAATCATCAAAAGTATCAAGGATAGAAAATTATATTTTGATATCGTATGAA
>CM063505.1:60465714-60478214 GCA_032207245.1 Pardosa pseudoannulata | reverse complement strand
CAAAGCTGACTATTTCCTTTCATTTCCTCCAGGTCGAGTAAAACCGTGATAAAATAAATCGTGCAGACAAATTCTGATTCGCCCGAGTTTTCTCGGGATAATAATTAACTACAATATATCCGAACCCGGGATATCTCGGGATAATCAGGCAAGCGGTTAATCGATTGTTTTATGTTAAACACAGTTAATACTAAAAACGCAAAGGTACAAAGTTTTTTACAAGATTTTTTTAACTCCAATTTCCCCACTGTCCCATACAAACACAGTTTATGGTCAACTATTATAGCTTAAAATCCATGCGTTATTTTCAGAATGTGCTACAGAACTATATGAGATGAAAACATAGATACTTAATGTCATGTGTTATGTTGACGTTTTATTTCATCGGAAACATGGCTGCAGAAAAATAAAAGATTAAAAACAACATGCTCTTCATTCTTACAACAGTCATAATATGCAATTATGTAATAATGCATATAAATATGAAGATTGTTGTGAGAACGTATCGTGGAATCAAAAGGTATGCTTATAATTTAACGAATATGAAGATAATTCTGAGTACATAACATGGAATCAAAGTATAACAGTTCTATAATTTAATAGTCTTACAAGAATGTCCTGTAATGTCCAAATCAGTTTTTTTAATTGTTATAAAATTTAGAACAAAAAAAACAGAAATTTTTAATTTTTATTATTTTTTTTATTCAAAACGTAGATGTAGAAAAATAAAGGATTAAAAACAACATGATCTTCATTCTTACAGCAGTCATAATATGCAATAATGTAATAATGAGTGCATAATAATGCATATAAATATGAAGACTGTTGTGAGAACGTATCGTGGAATCAAAACAATGCTTATAATTTAACCATACAAGGAAGTCATGTGGTGTCCACATCAATTTTTTTTATTGTTATAAGATCTAGAACAAAAAAAAATATCCCGACATTTTGAAATTTGATTGGTTTTTTTCATCGGAAACGTGGATGCAGAAAAATAAAGGATTAAAAACAACATGGTCTTCATTCTTACAACAGTCATAATATGCAATTATGTAATAATGCATATAAATATGAAGACTGTTGTGAGAACGTATCGTGGAATCAAAACAATGCTTAATAATTTAACCATACAATTAAGTCATGTGGTGTCCACATCAATTTTTTTATTGTTATAAGATCTCGAACAAAAAAATATCCCGACATTTTGAAATTTGAATGGTTTTTTTTTCATCGGAAACGTGGATGCAGAAAAATAAAGGATTAAAAATAACATGGTCTTTTTTCTTACAACAGTCATAATATGCAATTATGTAATAATGCATATAAATATGAAGACTGTTGTGAAAACGTATCGTGGAATCAAAACAATGCCTATAACTTAACTATGTAAGGAAGTCATGTGGTGTCCACATCAATTTTTTTTATTCTTATGAGATCTAGAACAAAAAAATTATCCCGACATTTTGAAATTTGATTGGTTTTTTCATCGGAAACGTGGGTGCAGAAATATAAAGGATTGAAAACAACATGGTCTTCATTCTTACAACAGTCATAATATGCAATTATGTAATAATGCATATAAAAATGAAGACTGTTGTGAGAACGTATCGTGGAATCAAAAACAATGCTTGTAATTTAACAATACAAGAAAGTTGTGTGGTGTCCACATCAGCTTATTATTATTATTATTAAGAGACCTGACACAAAAGTAATCCGAATATTTTGAAGTTCGATTCGTTTTTGTTATTGAAAGTGTAGACGCAGAAAAATAAAAGATTTAAAAACATTATCTTCATTCTTAGAATAGTCGCAATATGTAATAATATAATAACATTTATATGATAATATATACAAATATGAAGACAATTCTGAGAACATATCGTCCAATAGAACAGTTCTATAACTTAATAGTCGTACAAGAATGTCCTGTAATGTCCACATCAGTGTTTTTAATTGTCATAAAATCTAGAAAAAAACCCAGTAGTTTTTAACTTTGTTGTTTTTGTTCAACACTTATATGTAGAAAAATAAAAGATTAAAAACAACAAGGTCTTCATTCTTACAACAGTCATAATATGCAATTATGTAATAATGCATATAAATATGAAGACTGTTGTGACAAAGTATCGTGGGATCAAAACAATGCTTAATAATTTAACCATACAATTAAGTCATGTCGTGTCCACATCAATTTTTTTATTGTTATAAGATCTCGAACAAAAAAAATATCCCGACATTTTGAAATTTGATTGGTTTTTTCATCGGAAATGTGGATGCAGAAAAATAAAGGATTAAAAACAACAAGGTCTTTATTCTTACAACAGTCATAATATTCAATTATGTAATAATGCATATAAATATGAAGACTGTTGTGAGAACATATCGTGGAATCGAAACAATGCTTATAATTTAACCGTACAAGAAAGTTATGTGGTGTCCACATCAGGTTATTATTATTATTATTCCTTAAGAGACCTAACACAAAAATAATCCCAATATTTTGAAGTTCGGTTCGTTTTTGTTATTGAAAGTGTAGATACAGAAAAATAAAAGATTAAAAGCATTATATTCATTCTTAGAATAGTCTCAATATGTAATAATATGATAATATTTATATAATAATATATACAAACATGAAGACAATTCTGAGAACATATCGTGGAATGAAAATAAGACAGTTGTATAATTTAATAGTCTTACAAGAATGTCCTGTAATGTCCATATGAAACTGATATGGACATTATTCCGTTGTTATAAAATCTAGAAAAATAATCCAGAAATCTTCAATTTTGATTGTTTTTTTTTCATTCAAAACGTAGATGTAGAAAAATAAAGGAGTAAATACAACATTGTCTTCATTCTTACAATAGTCATAATATGCAATTATGTAATAATTCATGCATAATAATGCATATAAACATGAAGAATGTTATGAGAACGTATCGTGGAATCAAAACAATGCTTATAATTTAACCATACAAGGAAGTCATGTGGTGTCATCAATTTTTTTTATTGTTATAAGATCTAGGAAAAAAAAATCTGGACATTTTGAAATTTGATTGGTTTTTGTCATCGGAAACATGGATTCAGAAAAATAAATGATTAAAAACAACATAGTCTTCATTCTTACAACAGTCATAATATGCAATTATGTAATAATGCATATAAATGTGAAGACTGTTGGGAGAATGTATCGTGGAATCAAAACAATGCTTATAATTTAACAATACAAGGAAGCCATGTGGTGTCCACATCAATTTTTTTTTATTGCTATAAGATCTAAAAGAAAAAAAAATATCCCGACCTTTTGAAATTTGATTGGTTTTTTTTCATCGGAAACGTGGATGCAGAAAAATAAAGGATTACAAACATGATCTTCATACTCGCTCCTTCAGACCTGGGAGAAGAAAGAGGTCATCCCTGCCCGCCACCCCTCTTACGCGCGGCTAGTTGCTGGCTGTGTGTTGTTCTGTGAAGTGAAAAATGCACAAAAACAAGACCGAAAGCAAGTCAGATCCGAGGTCTCTCTCCGTGGTTATGAGTTAAACAGAGAAGGCGAGTGCGGACATTCTTATGCAAATATGCGTGGGTCGCCCCAGCCTGCCACACCTGTGAAAAAGTAACAGAAGACATGTGGGCGTTTATGGGCAGCAGGTTCAATGGACGAAAAGCAGAAAGGGAAGGGGTAGGAAAGGTGGTTCTGTGTGTGCTTCTATTTTTGTTTTAATGAAATTTTCGTTTATTAAATGCGGCAACAAGTATTTTAGACAAGGGTGGTAACTTTGACGTTTCCTCAGCCGTCAACCGAATCTGATATCGTAAAATAAAGGATTGAAAACAACATGATCTTCATTCTCAGAATAGTCACAATATGTAGTAATATGATAATATTTATATAATAATGCATACAAATATGAAGACAATTCTGTGAATGTATCTTTCAATCAAAATAAAACAATGTCTATAGTTCAATAGTCGTAAAATAAAGGATTGAAAACAACATGATCTTCATTCTCAGAATAGTCACAATATGTAATAATAGGATAATATTTATATAATAATACATATAAATATCAAAACAATTCTGAAAACTTATTTTTCAATCAAAATAAAACAATGTCTATAGTTTAATAGTCATACATGGAAGTCACATAATGTCACATCATGTTTTTTTCCTTTCTTTCTAAAACTAGTAAAAAAATGTGAAATTTTAAAATTTGACTGTTTTTTTTCATCGAAAGGTATATGCAGAAAAATAAATGATTAAAAATACATGATCTTCATTCTCATGATCTTCATTCTCAAACACGATCTTCATTCATCAAACATGATCTTCATTCTCAGAACAGTCACAATATGCAAAATTATGATAATATTTATATAATAATGCATATAAATATGAAAACAATTCTGAGAACTTATCGTTCAATCAAAATAATGTCTATAGTTTAATAATCATACAAGGAAGTCACATAATGTCAAATCATATTTTTTTTCTTTCTTTCTAGAACAAAAAAAAATGCGAAATTTTAAAATTGGACTGTTTTTTCATCGAAACGTATATGCAGAAAAATAAAGGATTGGAAATAACATGATCTTCATTCTCAGAATAGTCACAATATGTAATAATATGATAACATTTATATAATAATGCATATAAATATGAAGACAGTTCTGAGAACGTATCTTTCAATCAAACTAAAACAATGTCTGTAGTTTAATAGTCCTACAAGGAAGCCATATGATGTTCACATCATATTTTTTTCTTTCGTTTTTTATTGTTATAAGATCTGGAACAAAAAAAAATAGCGAAATTTTAAAATGTGACTGTTTTTTTTTCATTGAAATGTATATGCAGAAAAATAAAGGATTGAAAACAACATGACCTTCATTCTCAGAATAGTCACAATATGTAATAATATGATTATATTTATATAATAATGCCTATAAATATGAAGACAATTCTAGCAAAGTATCATTCAATAAAACTAAAACATTGTCTATAGTTTAACAGTCTATAACAATCGTACAAGGAAGTCACAAGTTTATAATATTTTTTTCTTTCTTTTTTTATTGTTATAACATCTAAAACACAAAAAATAGCAAAATTTTAAAATTTGACTATTTGTTCATCGAAACGTATATTCAGAAAAATAAAGGATCGAAAACAACATGATCTTCATTCTCAGAATAGTCACAATATGTAATAATAGGATAATATTTATATAATAATGCATATAAATATGAAAACAATTCTGAGAACGGATCGTTCAATCAAAATAAAACAATGTCTGAAGTTTAATAGTTGTACAAGGAAGTCACATGATGTCCACCTCATATTTTTTTCTTACTTTTTTATTGTTATAAGATCTAGAACAAAAAAAAAGTTTTTTGAAATTTGACTTTTTTTTATCGAAACGTATAAGCAGAAAAATAAAGGATTGAAAGCAACATGATCTTCATTCTCAGAATAGTCACAAAATGTAATGATATAATAATATTTATATAATAATGCAGACAAATATGAAAACAATTCTGAGAACGTATCGATCAATCAAAATAAAACAATATATATAGTTTAATAGTCGTACAAGGAAGTCACATGATGTACACATCATACTTTTTATCTTTCTTTTTTTATTGTTATAAGATCTAGAACAAAAAAAATAGCAAACTTCTAAAATTTGACTGTTTTTTTCGTCGAAAAAAGCAGTCAAATTTTAAAAGCTCTGTTATGTATATATATATATATATATACAAAAAAATAAAGGATTGAAAATAACATTATCTTCATTCTCAGAATAGTCACAATTGATAATATTTGTATAAGTGAGACATATAATGTTTTTAATCTTTAATTTTCTACATCTAACTTTCAATGGCAAAAACGAATCAAATTTCAAAATTTCGGGATTTTTTTTGTTTTAGGTTTTCAAATAATAATAATAATAATAAACTGATGTGGATACTACACGACTTACTTGTACGAATATTAATTGACAGACATCTTTTTATTGCACGATACATTATTAGAATTGTTTTCATATTTACATGCATTATTATACAAATTGATAATATTTGTATAATAATGCATGATTTTTAATGCGATATTTAAATAGATATGATAATGCGATATTTAAATAATTTAATATAATAAATGATTAAATAAGATTTAACCATCTTATTTAATCATTTATTGAATCATTATGAATGACGTCATAATGATAGAAAAAATATTATTTTTACCTATTTATTATGTGACAAATTGATAAATTTAATCGCAGGATTCTAACCGGAGAAAATAGGGCTTGAAATAATGGCATTAAATGCTAGAAAAGGGAGAAGGGGTGGATTTCGAACTTTGCTAACCCTAACTCATCAAAAAATCTATATGGACACCTCTATCCATTCCAGGTCCCTTACATAAATTTGAGGACAAACGGACAGATAACTTAGGCTATTATTATATAGGGGATACGATGTCTCTAGCTATCCAGTACAACAACTCAAAATCACCTTTATGCTGTCAGGTAGGGTTAAGTGGTAAAGTCTCGGTTTGGTTTGGTTTGGTTTGGAGTTCTACGGTCTACATTTTGCAACACGAGGGCTAATGAGACCGGGACCTACAGCTTAAAGCTGATTTCGAACGGCTACGAATATCCATGCCACAGTGGGATTCCAACGCACGAACTCCGGTACCGAAGGCCAGCACCCTAACCAATCGGAAATCGTTCGGCAATGGTAAAGTCTCGGGCAGACGAGTATTCGGCTAAACAGCCGTGTCCTATTCTCAGACTAAAATTAGCAACTGCTTCTATACGTGGTCTGCGACTGAAGTTATGCCAATCATCTCTAATTTTCTCCAAGTGTTTTTTATTTAATTGACAGTTCTGTCCTGTATTTCATCATAATATACGCTAGAGAGGAAAGTTGCTTCACTGACGGTATAATCTCGGAAATGTGATTTTTCCTTTTTGGCAAAAATTGGCAAGAGTTGTATTTCTACTAAGAGACTTTACTGAGGAATTTCCTCTTAACTTAAATCTACCTTTTCCTCTCTTTTTCTTATATCTCCCCTATCTAGCAGGAGTTTTCAGAGTCATCACGGCGGAAATTCCGAAAAGGTGACGTATTTCATATTCTTATCCTCCCCTTCCCCTCCAACTGTGGATATTCGTGAGCTGCGGTGACGAGGGGTCACGCACGCAGTATTTTGTCACCTGAGATTCCTGACTCTGCAAATCATCACGCGATTCACCAGCATGACATCATTGATTATAAACGCTTCGAGATCTATGATTTGTGCATTGTTCCACTGTTAATATTTCTGACAGCGGTTTTCTGTTTTCTGAAATCTCTATTTTGGCAGATTACCAGACTAATCAGCAGCCAGTATATCGTAAAATATACCAATCTTTTCAGAGTCAAACAGAGCGTGGAAGGGAAAAAACAACATTTCTCATACATTTTGCAAAGATTGTTTGGTGTTGCCAAAAATAACGTGCTGATAAGAAAAAAATATAAGTAAATAAATGAATATATGGACTGAGAAACCACTTAGGCATAAAAACCAAAATTAATCTTTATAAAACTTTAGTAAAGCCAATAATCATGTATGGAAGCGACTGTTGGACTATGAACAAATCTGAGAAAATTAAGCTATTAATATATGAACAAAAAATACTAAGAAAAATAATTGGAGCTGTTAAAGAAAATGATGTATGGAAAATCCGTTATAATCATGAACTATACTCTAAATTCTTGTCCCAGTGTTAATATTTCTGACAGCGATTTTCTGTTTACAGAAATCTCTATTTTGGCAGATTGAGAGACTAATCAGCAGCCAGTAAATCGTAAAATATACCAATCTTTTCAGAGTCAAACAGACCGTGGAAGGGAAAAAACAACATTCCTCATACATTTTGCAAAGATTGTTAGGTATTGCCAAAAATAACTTACTGATAAGAAAAGAAGTATAAGTAAATAAATGAAGATATGGACTGAGAAACTACTTAGGCATAAAAACCAAAATTAATCATTATAAAACTTTAGTAAAGCCAATAATTATGTATGGAAGCGACTGTTGGACTATGAACAAATCTGAGGAAAATAAGCTATTAATATATGAACGAAAAATACTAAGAAAAATAATTGGAGCTGTTAAAGAAAATGATGTATAGAGAATCCGTTATAATCATGAACTATACTCTAAATTCGTGTTCCAGTGTTAATATTTCTGACAGCAATTTTCTGTTTTCTGAAATCTCTATTTTGACAGATTGCGAGACTAATCAGCAGCCAGTAAATCGTAAAATATACCAATCTTTTCAGAGTCAAACAGAGCGTGGAAGGGAAAAAACAACATTTCTCATACATTTTGCAAATATTGTTTGGTGTTGCCAAAAATAACGTGCTGATAAGAAAAAAATATAAGTAAATAAATGAATATATGGACTGAGAAACCACTTAGGCATAAAAACCAAAATTAATCATTATAAAACTTTAGTAAAGCCAATAATTATGTATGGAAGCGACTGTTGGACTATGAACAAATCTGAGGAAAATAAGCTATTAATATATGAACGAAAAATACTAAGAAAAATAATTGGAGCTGTTAAAGAAAATGATGTATAGAGAATCCGTTATAATCATGAACTATACTCTAAATTCGTGTTCCAGTGTTAATATTTCTGACAGCGATTTTCTGTTTTCTGAAATCTCTATTTTGGCAGATTGCGAGACTCATCAGCAGCCAGTAAATCGTAAAATATACCAATCTTTTCAGAGTCAAACAGAGCGTGGAAGGGAAAAAACAACATTTCTCATACATTTTGCAAATATTGTTTGGTGTTGCCAAAAATAACGTGCTGATAAGAAAAAAATATAAGTAAATAAATGAATATATGGACTGAGAAACCACTTAGGCATAAAAACCAAAATTAATCATTATAAAACTTTAGTAAAGCCAATAATTATGTATGGAAGCGACTGTTGGACTATGAACAAATCTGAGGAAAATAAGCTATTAATATATGAACGAAAAATACTAAGAAAAATAATTGGAGCTGTTAAAGAAAATGATGTATAGAGAATCCGTTATAATCATGAACTATACTCTAAATTCGTGTTCCAGTGTTAATATTTCTGACAGCGATTTTCTGTTTTCTGAAATCTCTATTTTGACAGATTACCAGACTAATCAGCAGCCAGTAAATCGTAAAATATACCAATCTTTTCAGAGTCAAACAGAGCGTGGAAGGGAAAAAACATTTCTCATACATTTTGCAAAGATTGTTTGGTGTTGCCAAAAACAACGTACTGATAAGAAAAAAAGTATAAGTTAATAAATGAAGATACGGACTGAGATATCACTTTAAATCAAAACACTTAGGCATAAAAACCAAAATTAATCTTTATAAAACTTTAGTAAAGCCAATAATCATGTATGGAAGCGAGTGTTGGACTATGAAGAAATCTGAGGAAAATAAGCTATTAGTATATGAACGAAAAATACTAAGAAAAATAATTGGATCTGTTAAAGAAAATGATGTATGGAGAATCCGTCACAATCATGAACTGCTATACTCTAAATTCGGACAACCAAATATTGTGAAAACTATAAAGATCTATCAATTAAGGTGGTTGGGACACATCCATAGATGCAATGATTTAAACCCAACAAAAAACGTTACGTTTCAAAAAGTTGATGGGAAAAGAGGTAGACCAAACTCCAGGTGGATTGATATGGTTGAGACAACGCTGCATGAAATTGGAGTCAACCAGTGGAGAACTGTGGCGGCGCATGGTTCCAGATGAAAGAAACTTTTAGAGACAGCCTTGGCCTGTAGAAAGCGGTAGTGCTATACAAGAAGAAGAAGAAATAAATGAAGAACAGTTTTAAAATGAGATGTTTAAATTTCAAGAAAATGGAAATACTTCTTCAATAGCTCAAGTGTCTTGAGGATTACTTTCTTTCTATGTAAAGATCCTAAATATTGGATTACTTGAAACTGATACATTGTAGGGGTAGGATCTTTATTGCCTTGTTCGGGGAAAAGAATTGCCTACCCGGTGGGCCATTTCTGTCTCACATAGGAAGAATCAGGAGAACCCAGTACAGTGATTCAGTTCAGTGTACAGTTTATCTGTTGAATTGAGGACACAACTCATTACCAAATAAATTGATCATCCAGTAAAAATAATAATAATAATAATAATAATGAATAAACGAAATTTTGAAGTTCCGTTGTTTTTATAGTCAGCATTATCATATATACACTATATTGCCAATGATGACCAGTCACTTGCGATTTTAGACATTTTGTTGAATATCTAGAAAAACACACTAGGAATTATCCTAAAACCCCAAGCGTGTAAACAGGATGGTAGACGTCATATATTACAGCTAAGAATTTTTCCCGAAATCCCATAGGGGACCGTCAAGAAATTGAAGAAAAACGAATATGTTTTGGATAACCCTGTAAAAAGTAATAAATGAAAAGCGTCGAAACTTTAACACATAATTAGGATTCTTCTTGTTATAATATGTGTTCATTTTTATGAAAATAGTACGTATATTCGTGAAGAAACTGAGGTTTTTATATAAACAATCCCAAATTCCTCCAAGTGTTTTGCTTATAATTTGCAGAGGTTTAATATCAAAGAATATTATTCTCAGAACATTTTCATGACAAACAACATTGTACACAATACCCTGCAATTGAAATCAAAAATTAATAAATAATGGACCAAAAATGAACAGGTGTACTAAATAATGTCTCACTGCGCATGTGCGAATGCAATCAAAATATAATGTGCATAATGTATTAGTTAAATGTATAGAGCAACTTTTATGAAAGTCCCAGCTTGAAAATTTTGAAAGTGATCGTCAGTAAAATAAGCTCAAAATACGTTGTTCTTAAAAAAAAGAAAAAAAAAGAAAAAGAGGGGCTATATTCAAAATTTTATACGTTATTAAAAATTTCAGTGGCAAGTAAATGGGTAAATATGTAATATTTCCTCCACTGCATGTTGTTTTAAATTCGAGACTGTCATAATAGAGAATGTTTGTTCTGGCTACTGAAGAAACATTGATACTGCTGTTCGCAATATACTGTATGTATATTTTGTATTTATACAAAGTACTATATTTGGATGCAGCTCCTCATCTTTTTGTTTGAGCCATAACCTAACCATAATGCATTTTCTAAACCATAATGCTGTTGATTAAATATATTTTTCTGAATGTCGACCTAATTTCCCGCAGAACATAGAGAGTGAAAATAACTGTTTCTGGTACCACCGCGTAAGTTTGTTTTATTACTGGTAAAAATCATGCAAATTATACAATTACTGTAATAAATTTATTTAGTGTTTCTAAATCTCTCTCTCTCTATATATATATATGTACATGTATGCATATATATATATAATATATATATATATATATATTATATATATATATATATATATATATAATATATATATATATATATATATATATATATATATATATATATATATATATATATATATATATATATATATATATATATATATATATATATATATATATATATATATCCCCGTGCTGGGCAAGGCTGATTCAGCCTTTCATCCCTTCAGTGGGTAGATGAACTGAGGACCAAATACTGGGATCTAAACACAGGGGTTTCTAGTAAGATTGACCGCCTAACCGGAACATATGCTTCGCACCCCAGGGCAGTTGGTCACGTAAACGGAGATTGGCATCGTAGGCCCTGGCCCCCTAGGGACTGTTTCGCCAAGGAGTTATATGTATATATAGATATAGATATATACGTGTTTACATATGTATATATATGTATGTATATATGTATATATAAGTATATATATATATATATATATATATGTACGTATATATATATATGTGTGTGTGTGTGTGTGTGTGTGTGTCTATGTTACAGTGGCAATGAACTACTTTTATTTTAACTTGGAAAAAGTTATGAAAAAATTTCATGTTATACACGAGATTACACGTTATTTATATCTCGTTCTGCACGAGATAAAATTTTTGCACCATTTTTTCTTACAGAAAACAGGGTGCACATTATACACAAGTTAATGCGCTAATTACAAAAGTTCCTAAAATGTAGTCAGGTATTTATTCTCATATTAACGTTAGGCAAAATATCTATCTTGATTGGGAGTAAATTAAATAGTTTCTCGTATCCTAACTTTAATTATTTTTTTCCTCTAAAAGATCGGTAAAAAAAAAGTCAAAGATGAAGAGATCCCATTTCTAAGCGAGGAAGACTACCGGAACAGCGGTGTGCCAATTTTTTGTAACACAGCTCAATCAAGTGAGGAAGGAGTCTTTTGTTTCGAGATCTCTTCTGATACTGCAATTATATCCCTTTTGTGCTGCCGATTGCGTTTAGCGAAAAGAAATAAGACGGGGAAAAAAAGAGCTTAATGAATCATTGTCTTTGTTCGTGGCATTTCTTAGATGGTTATTA
>CM063505.1:60448214-60460714 GCA_032207245.1 Pardosa pseudoannulata | reverse complement strand
AGCCTTTAAATGTCCAAAAAGAAAAGTAGCCAAAAAATAGCGTGCAGGTGTACCGTAATTGCCGCCTTATCTAAATCTGCATTCATTGTCACCGCAACCGCAGCCGAAGCACCAAAAAATGCGTGTGCACACACTGCAGCGAAGCAATGAAAATGGCGTATAATGGAATTTGGCCGTTATAATTTATGTTCGCATCCTGTCCGGTGACATTCTTCGGGAGCAGACTCCGACAGCAATTTAAGAATGCAAAATGGATATATCGCAAAAGGAGATGCGATATACGAACCGTTTAGATCTGCGAAGGAAAGGGGGAGAGAAGGAATTGCAACGGGAAGGGGGCCATCAGTTCGAGATTGATGAGGAATTGCTGACGGAAAAGGCTTTTCCCCCAAAGCACACAGTGGGAACGGAAACTTTAGGATATACAGTCAAACCCCGATATAGTGCAACTTTCCGTTCCGATACTAGACTGGAGTTCTAACGAGTTTGGCGACAGTGCCATAACTAGGTCCTTCAGCGCCCTTGGCAAAAAACTAGTCTGCAACCCTACCACCATATATAGTGAGAAAATATGTAAACATGATTTTTTTTCTATCATATATTCAGAATAAACTCGCAAAATATTTTGTTAATTCTTAAAATATTCCTAGTACATTCATTTTTAATTTTTCTATTTTTACCTTATTAATATTTAAAAATATTTTTTGTCTATCATATATTCAGAATAAACTCGCAAAATATTTTGTTTATTCTTAAAATATTCCTAGTATATTCATTTTTAATTTTTCTATTTTTACCTTATTAATACTTAAAAATATTTTTCTTCTATCATATATTCATAATAAACTAGCAAAATATTTTGTTAATTCTTAAAATATTCCTAGTACATTCATTTTTAATTTTTCTATTTTTACCTTATTAATACTTAAAAATATTTTTCTTCTATCATATATTCAGAATAAACTCGCAACATATTTTGTTAATTCTAAACATGTTCCTATTCATTTTTAATTTTTCTATTTTTACCTTATTAATACTTAAAAATATTTTTCTTCTATCATATATTCAGAATAAACTAGCAAAATATTTTGTTAATTCTTAAAGTATTCCTAGTACATTCATTTTTAATTTTTCTATTTTTACCTTATTAATACTTTAAAATATTTTTCTTCTATCATATATTCAGAATAAACTAGCAAAATATTTTGTTAATTCTTAAAATATTCCTAGTACATTCCTTTTTAAATTTTCTATTTTTACTTATTAATACTTAAAAATATTTTTCTTCTATTATATTCAGAATAAACTCGCAAAATATCTTGTTAATTCTTAAAATATTCCTAGTACATTCATTTTTAATTTTTCTATTTTTACCTTATTAATACTTTAAAATATTTTTCTTCTATCATATATTCAGAATAAATTAGCAAAACATTTTGTTAATTCTTAAAATATTCCTAGTACATTCATTTTTAATTTTTCTATTTTTACCTTATTAATACTTAAAAATATTTTTCGTCTATCATATATGCAGAATAAACTCGCAAAATATTTTGTTAATTTTTATGTTTCTAGTACATTCATTTTTCTATTTTTACCTTATTAATACTTAGAATACTTTTTTCTATTTTTACCTTATTAATACTTAAAAATATTTTTCTTCTATTATATTCAGAATAAACTAGCAAAATATTTTGTTAATTCTTAAAATGTTCCTAGTACATTCCTTTTTAAATTTTCTATTTTTACTTATTAATACTTAAAAATATTTTTCTTCTATTATATTCAGAATAAACTCGCAAAATATCTTGTTAATTTTTAAAATGTTCCTAGTACATTAATTTTTCTATTTTTACCTTATTAATACTTAGAATATTTTTTTCTATTTTTACCTTCTTAATACTTAAAAATATTTTTCTTCTATCATATATTCAGAATAAACTCGCAAAATATTTTGTTAATTCTTAAAATGTTCCTAGTACATTAATTTTTAATTTTCTATTTTTACTTTATTAATACTTAGAATACTTTTTTTTTACTATTTTTACCTTATTAATACTTAAAAATATTTTTCTTCTATCATATATTCAGAATAAACTCGCAAAATATTTTGTTAATTTTTAAAATGTTCCTAGTACATTAATTTTTAATTTTTCTATATTTTTACCTTAACACTTAAAATATTTTTTTTTACCTTATTAATATTATATAATAATTTATAGTAAAATTTATTTAGCTAATAAACTGAATAGTTTTTTTTCTTGAAGGGGATATTTTTTATTTAAACGTTGAATTTTCATAGAAAATTGGTGAATTTCTAAATTTAAATTAAGTTTTAATGCTTTTAAAAATTAAAACGAATACCTGGAATTATATTAAGGCATATTAGGAGTGTTCGGTAAACATTGTGTAAGAATATATAGCAAGGTTCATCTCTAGAAGTATTTTAAAAAATAAGAAAAATCATTAACACGTTGACTGCCAACTACGAGATAACTCGTTGATTGCGTTCTTTCGATGACGCCAATAACACAGTACGAGTTATCTCGTACTGTGTTTACTTGCTATTTTTGTGCAGCTACGAATAAACTCATAGTATATCAGTGCTAATATCGATAATTGGCTGCTGGGAAAAGTACAAAAAATCAGTGCTGTTTGAAAATAAATAATTCAGGACTTTGTGGAATTTCTGTCCGCAAATTAGAGTTTTTAACAATGTAATGAGAATAAACCAAGTTATCATTTTAGGCCATATTTTTGAAAACTCCCGTGGCATTCATCGTGTTAAGAAGTGGGATTTCTGCGGTGAAAACATTACAAGTGAAGTATTTTTCAGTCAGTTATCTCCTATTAGTTAAAATTGCAGTCAACATGTTAAAAAATTCTTTTATAAACACATTGGATTTTATAACAAAAAATACTTTTCAACTTTTCTTTATTTCTACTCTGGGCGAATAGTTCTATTTCGGACTACATTTTCTTCAGCTCTCCTAAGACTGATGCACCCATGACAGATGCCACCTTTGCCACGACCTAGTTACGGCTCTGCTAGGCGATGTATCAAAGTATATCCCTATACATATTATATTAGAGGAACGAATCCGTAGGAGTTACCTCCTTATATTATAGGCATTAAAAATTAGATTTTTACACACATTAAATAAATAAATAAATAAAATATATGAATAAATTAAAGTTTCGTGTAATACGGAATATAAGCTATTTCCGTCATATTTGATATAGTAGTATTATAACTCAAGTAATTACATGTTTAGCGAATCAGCTCTTATCTGTAACTTACTTTGAACTTACATTGCAGAAAATGTTTGAATTTTCAATTAATTTTCCGTAAAAATGTCCAATTGTTTATTGTGAGAAATATGGAATAGGTGGGATAATATGGAACACTACATAAATTTCGCAATAAATAACTTTTTCATGTTCAATTTTATATAAGAACTTACTTATTTTTTTCGAAAACTTTTTTTCACATAATAATTATAACAATATGTCCATAGGCTACAAAACATTGGCATGGTTTTTCTTTTCAGCAGTTTTCTTCTCTCCATTGCTGTGTTGTTTGATTGGCATTTCTACAGGGGAAAATTTTTAAATATTATTATTCTAAAAAACTGCAAATTTTGCAAATTTTGTTTAATAAAAACAATGCAGTTATTATAGCATGCTTGATATAAATGTACTAGCATACGGCCCTTCATATGACGGAATCAGTAAAATTTTTAATTTTCCAGAATTGTAAAGTACCCTTTGAGGCAGGTAAAAAAATGGTTTATTTTTTGGCTGAGAATTATCTGGTACACGCTCAATAATTTGTTTATCTTCATACTCCTCTAATGTCTCCAGATACAGTGAATGCAGTTTAGAATCACGTTGAATTCCTTTACTCAAACCGTGTGGTTATGTATAAAAAACAAGCACACAAACTTCTTAATTTTCAAAGATATATAACTTAAACTCTAGATATTTATTAGTCCGTGGCTTGGTTTGGTTTTGATTTGGAGGGCTGCGGTCTACTTTTTGCAACACGAGGGCTAATGAGACCGAGACCTACAGCTTAAAGCCGATTCCGAAAGGCTATGAACATCCATTCCACTGTAGGACTCGAACACACGAACTCCGGTACCGAAGGCCAGCAACCTAACCAATCGCCCATTGTTTGACTATTAGTCCATGGAGTAGACTCCTAGAATTTTATGAAAATAATTCGTTGTTAGTACCAGTGATAAAATTTTCGTTGCAACAAAAATAGTCTATGATTAAATTTAAAATTATTACATATGTATTCCATTCCAGGTCCAACCGCTTCACAAATTCGAGGACAAACGAACAAATAAGGCTATTATTATATAGGAGATGACAATATGGGATATCAGTATTATATTCCATAACAAGTGCCAAGCCATAGTAAAACAAACAATGTCACTGACCGAAAATAAAATAAAATAAAACAAACGATCTGTGCAGTTCGAACGTTTCAATCTTTGCTAAAATCTCACTATCAGTTTATATCGATAATATATACTCAAATATTTTTCATAAATACTTAACCCTTAATTTAGCTAAGTCTGGCAGCTACACCGGACATGTATATAACTATTATATAACATAATTGTCAGTGTTCGCCACAGCGGACATTAATTATCTCGAAAGTGGAAAATGATATATTTTTTGTGTTTATTTTACAGAGATCCTAATGTCTATACAGACATGGGAAAATATTAGAAATTAAAAGATATTTGAAAAAACATCTTGACAAATTAAGGGTTAAATATCTACCTGAAAAGTGTTTTAGGGGACAGAAATAAACAAAGGGTTCACGCTCAAACACCATGTGCAACAAACCAGACTAGACTAGTTGCAGGACTAATGAGGTCTCCTCCAATATGTTTCCAGTAAACACAGATATACAGCCAAATAACTTGAGTATTCTATATTTCATATTATGTGATCTCTATTCTCTATTTCACATTAACCGAATCTACTCTATTATAAATTTTTAATATAATTATATTTCATTTAATTTTTTTCGGAATAGAAATTTTAATTTGTGATCTCCCCCTTACATATAACTTTCAAGTTTTGTTGTTCCGTAAATAATCTGTTCATTGTTTTCATTTTTTCTATAAATAATGTAGCCGAATGGTAGGGTGCAGCTCTTCGAAACCGGTTTGGTTTGGTTTGGAGTGCTACGGTCTACTTTTTGCAACGAGGACTAATGAGACCGGGACCTACAGTTTAAAGCCGATTCCGAATGGCCACGAACATCCATGCTCAGTGGAATTCAAGCCCATGAACTTCGGAACCGAAGGCCAGCACTTTAACCATTCGTCCATCGCTCGGCTCTTCGGAACTCGAACCCCGCTGCAGGCATGGATGTTCGTAACCTTTCGGAATCGGTTTTAAGCAGTGTTACACGTCTCATTATCTCTCGTGTAGCAAAACGGTAAACCATAGTGCTCCAAACCAAATCTATAAATAATAGGAGTGTTTAAATGTAAATTTTTATTTTCTCTGATTTTATATCTATTTTACGATATGAAAATTAGTTTCTAATTTACAAATTCAAACAGCTATTTTGTAGGTAAGTAGATTTCTACTTTTTCATTTTATGCATATTTATATTTATAAAAACATATTTCTTCTTTTAATAAATAATTATTTATAAAGTTCAGCCTTTATAAACGATGCATAAAAATTTTATTAAAAACGGAACAGAACTTTTCATTTTATACCGAATCCAAATTAGGCTGTCATGATGAAGATTTTTCAGCCAGAAAGCTACTATGTCCCCTTAAATCGAAAAAAAGTTTGATTAAGGCCACAAGAAATTCCACGTAGGCCTTGGAGAAGCAGAGAAAATATCAGTTCCAGCGATCAGGCTTCTTGAGGTGGGATCAAATAACGATTGGATGTTAGCTGTTGATTCTTTCCTTCCTCCTCAACAACCCTACATGATGCCCCTTTCACTTGCGTCACATTCGGACATATCAGATTCTCCATTTTCCGGTGTGGGTTTCAGCCGCGCTAAATAAAGCAACGTCGTTAAATTGCGCTGTTTCGGGATTTTACTCACGCATATCCCCTTTACCATGCTTCACTTCACGTTTGTGTTTTAGTTTTTCTTTTGGGTTATTACGCGGTCATTTAGAGAGTCTTCGCAAAAAGGAATTTTTAAATTAATTTAGACCATTGATGCTTTTTTCGAGGGTATATAACGTTACAGAGAGACTGTTCACAAAGAAATTTTTAAATTAATTTAGAACATTGATACTTTTTTCGAGGATAACATTACAGAGAGATTGTGCACAAAGAAATTTTAAAACTAATTTAGAACATTGATGCTTTTATCGATGTTAGATGAGGTTACAAAGAGACTAGCCACAAATATTTTTCAAAGTATTTTAGAACATTGATGCTTTTTTTCGGGGGTATATAACGCTACAAAGAGATTATGCACAAAGAAATTTTAAAATTAATTTAGAAAATGGATGCTTTTTTAGGGAGTATATAATATTACAAAGAGACTGTGCACAAAGAAATTTTAAAACTAATTTAGAACATTGATGCTTTTTTCGAGTGTATATGAGGTTATAGAGAGACTGGACACGAAGAAATTTTAAGATTATTTTAGGATATTGATTCTTTTTTCGAGAGTATATAACGTTACAAATAGACTGTGCACAAAGAAATTTTAAAACTAATTTAGAACATTGATGCTTTTATCGAGGATATATGAGCTTATAGAGAGACTAGCCACAAATATTTTTCAAATTATTTTAGAACATTAATGCTTTTTTTCAGGGGTATATAACGCTACAAAGAGACTATGCACAAAGAAATTTTAAAATTAATTTAGAAAATTGATGCTTTTTTAGAGAGTATATGACATTAGAGACTGTGCACAAAGAAATTTTAAAATTATTTTAGAACATTGATGCTTTTTGGGGTATATAACGTCACAGACTATGCACAAAGAATTAATTTAGAACATTGATGCTTTTTTAGAGAGCATATGAGGTTACAGAGAGACTGCGCACAAAGAAGCTTTAAAATTATTTTAGAATATTGATGCTTTTTTCGGGGGTATAAAATGTTACAAAGAGACTGTGCACAAAGAAATTTTAAAACTAATTTAGAACATTGATGCTTTTTTAGAGGGTTTTGAGGTTATAGAGAGACTGGACACAAATAAAATTTAAAATTAATTTCAAAAACTAATTTTTTTAGGATATAAGAAAAATAGAGATACTGGGCACAAAAAAAATTAAAACTAATTTATGACATTAATGCTTTTTTTTTTCGAGGGTATATGAAGAGTAGAGACACTGAGCATATGAAAATTTAAAACTAATTTATGATATTAATGCTTTCTTTTCGAGGGTATAAGAAGGTATAGAGACACTGGGTACAAAAAATTTTAAAGTTAATTTTAAAAACTGATACTTTTTATTCTAAGGTATATGAGGGATAGAAATACTGAGCACAAGAAAAAAATTCAAAACTAATTTATGGCATTAATGCTTTTTTGGGGGGTATAGGAAGGTATAAAAACAGTGGGTACAAAGAAATCTTAAAGTTAATTTTAAAAACTAATGCTTTTTTTGAAGTTATATGAGGGCTAGAAATACTGAGCATACGAAAATTTAAAACTACATTATGACATTAATGCTTTTTTTTTAGTATATAGAGAAACTGGGCACAAAGAAATTTTAAAATTAATTTAGGACATTGAGGTATTTTTCAAAGGTATGTGATTTTGATTATCAATGGTTCTCAAATAGACACATATTAGGGTCGATGATATCACTACGTGGGTAGATGGTAGATGAAAATTAATTTTGGGATGCGTGGGCTACGTTTGGGATACACGAAAAGTTAAATATAAAAATAAAATATTGTGACCTATTTTTATTTTAACGAAAGTTAAAATAAATGACAATATATAAATTAATAGCCCTTTTTTTTACTATGTTTCTCTTGACTTTAGTGTTTCATTTTATATTACAGGTTATTACACGGTCAATTAGATAGATTAGACACAAAGAATTTTTTTAATAAGTTTAGAAAATTGATGCTTTCTTTTTCGGGTGTATATGTTAACATCAGTAATTTTTAAAGTTAACCTTATGGACTCCCAATAATCTGCGTTACCACTGAGGGGATACATGGTAGAAGAAAATTAACTTTGTGAATCGTGAACCACGTTTGGAAATTCAGGAGAGGTTTATTATAAAATATTGTGATGCATTTCCATTTTTAATAAGTTAGAATAAATGACATTAAATAAATTGATAGCCATTTTTCATGGTACTTCATTTCACGTTAATGTTTTATTTTACCTTGCAGGTTGTTACTCGGTCATTTAGAGAGAGTGGGCACAAGGAAATTTTTTAATTAGTTTAGAGAACTGATGCTTTTTTCAGGAGTATATATTTACATCAAAGTTTCCCAAAGTGGTTGCTATGAAATGTAATTAATATTATATTAAAACTAAATAATATTATTATTTGATATTTAAATAATACAATTAATTAATGTAACTTATTTTATACTTGGGATTTAGAATAGCGGTTTATTATTATAGTATAATATTTATGTATTAGTATTTGGCGTAGTGATGGTGTTCCTCGAATTTTAACTTTCTGACTTTAATTTTCCAATGCACTGATTGTGCAAACAGTTAGTTTCACTAACTATTTTTTTTATCTAGCGCATCTTTACTTAACATTAGTATAATGAGATGTTGCTAGTTTTTTTATCCTTTTTCATATAAGAATTCTACAGTACTAAGATGTGTTCATTGTATAGATCCCATATTTTAGACACAATCATTTCACTTAATGATATTTGTCAGATGAGATGACAATGTTAAAACTTTCTTTTTTAGTCCTATGTTTTGCTTTGTTTGCATTTCTCATTATCAACTACTAATATGTATATATATATATATATATATATATATATATATATATATATATATATATATATATATATATATATATATATATATATATATATATATATATATAATATATATAATATATATATATATATATATATATACATATATATATAAATATATATATATATATATTATATATATATATGTAATATATCAAAATTTTTTCACTTTAATATCTCTTAAAAATTCTCACTTTTCCATTCTTATTCCTTCAAATCTATTTTCCCAGCCACGTAATATCGTAAATAAAGGAGTTTCCTCGACTTAAAATTCTTCCAACACTTTTCCCAAAGCTTCCACTGCAATAGATGAACATTTTCTGTCCACTCACTTCATTTTTCAGCTCTCCCCCGTTCACTTTTCAATGATCTAAGCTTCCTTATCTTGTTACTAACGCCGACTAAGCTACTTTCGTGTTTCGATAACCATTCTATCTTCTGCCTTTGACTGTGAAACACATGACATTCTCTTAACTAATATAAAATTTAAGTTCTACTCGGACTTGTGCTTCTCTTCAATGTGCCAACGTCTTCAAGCAGTCTAGTTTCTTAGGCCCGAGCAAGTAAATAGAGTAGGGCTTGACAATTTTGTGACCACGGATTAATTTTCACCATGTTACATGTATATATATGTATATATATATATATATATATATATATATATATATATATATATATATATATATATATATATATATATATATATATACATATATATATATATATATATATATATATATATATATACATACATGCATACATACATACATACATACATACATATATATACATATGCATACATGCATACATACATACATACATACATACATACATACATACATACATATATATATATATATATATATATATATATATATATATATATATATATATATATATACATATATACATATACATACATGCATACATACATACATATACATACATTGCATACATACATACATATACATACATATATATACATACATATATATATATACATATATACATATTATACATATATACATATAATATATATATATATATAATATGCATATATATATACATATATATATACATATATATATACATACATATATATACATACACATATACATATGTATACATATATATACATATATATATATACATATATATATATATACATACATATATATACATATATATATATATATATATATATATATATATATATATATATATATATATATATATATATATATATATATATATATATATATATATACCACAATGTGTTCTACTGATTAACTGCATTTTCAAAGCAGCCCACAAAGTAATTTTATTTGGACAGACCTGTTTTAAACTTCTCTTTTAGCAGTGAAAATAAATAAAGAAGACAGCGATGTGAAATTTCGAACAGGGTTAATTTTACTTCCGGAACTTTGTATTTAGCTTATATATAAATCATGTACTTCCTGCAATTCTGAGTCTTAGATCTGCACTCTCACCTGTAGTTCTGCTAATGAAATGAAAAAAAAAACTAACGAAAACGAACCCGTATGTATAATGCAGTTGCTCTGCATGGAATATCGTCAGTTTTGGAGTTCTATCTTTAGGAGTGAGTGCATCCCACGAGTGGCCTGCTGAGAAACAAGTGATTGCTCAACAGTTGGTGCGATAGGGGAGTCGAGTAATTTCACCCATTTCCGTCTGAAGAAGTATTAGATGGTAATGCATCAACTTAACACGATGTTGTTCAATTACAAATTCTTTCCAGATTAAATCGCAGTAGGAATCGCGTTGTAGTTTAATACTACGCGATGTACAACCCTATCATTCATGAATACATGAACGATAGGGTTGTCCAGTGACTGATTCTGGACGCAAGGCTAAGCGATTGGTTTGTATGAAAAAGAAATAAGGACAACCCTCTACACATAGTAATCATAAAAGCATTAGGCAGATAAAAATGGATTATTTCTTTGATAGACTTCATCTAAATTTGATAAATTTATTTTTTATCGAGAAAAAGAATAAATTTATTTCTAATATCAAGTAAATTTTGGTAAAATACTATACCGACTGTGGGTAAATGCGGTTCTCGTGCTTATTTTATTATTTCCTTTATTTCAGATATTATAGATGGATCATGAGTTTGTGAATTAATACTTATTGAAAAGTGGCTGAGGAACTAAATTATTAGAAATAAAAGAGTCATCGAAAATGCAACAAAGATAATCCAATAATTCTGTTTTGGAAACTCTAAACCAGAAGCCAAATATCTTGAAGACAGCTAGCTACTTGATATGTAATTCCAATTTTTGGTGTAACGTTTTAGAGTGAATCTCTTGTATTCTACGGTAAAATTCATAAAACCTAATATAAAACCTATCATAAATTTCTATATTATTAGAAATAAAATAGTCATCGAAAATGCAACAAATATAATCCAATAATTATGTTTTGGAAACTCTAAACCAGAAGCCAAATATCTTGAAGACAGCTAGCTACTTGATATGTAATTCCAATTTTTGGTGTAACATTTTGCAGTGAATCTCTTGTATTCTACGGTTTACCGTAGAATATCATAAAATCTAATATAATCAAATCTAATATTTTCATAAAATCTAATATAAAACCTATCATAAATTTCTATATTATTAGAAATAAAAGAGTCATCGGAAATGCAAAAAAGATAATCCAATAATTCTGTTTTGGAAACTCTAAACCAGAAGCCAAATATCTTGAAGACAGCTAGCTACTTGATATGTAATTCCAATTTTTGGTGTAACGTTTTAGAGTGAATCTCTTGTATTCTACGGTTTACCGTAGAATATCATAAAATCTAATATAATCAAATCTAATATTTTCATAAAATCTAATATAAAACCTATCATAAATTTCTATATTATTAGAAATAAAAGAGTCATCGGAAATGCAAAAAAGATAATCCATTAGTTATGTTTTGGAAACTCTAAACCAGAAGCCAAATATCTTGAAGACAGCTAGCTACTTGCTATGTAATTCCAATTTTTGGTGTAACATTTTACATTGAATCTCTTGTACTCTACGGTAAATTTCATAAAACCTAAATATTGTTCAGAGTTTATTTTCAACTGTCAGAATTTCTTTGGGCAGTATTAACAAATTTTGCACTGAATTTCAAATGTTTGACCAAAAGTCTAACTTAATATTTTACCTTCCGACAATACATTTTTATTAAATTTTAACTTTATCATAACTTTACTAATAAAAAAAATTTTGAAAGAAATATTTTGTAAAGATCTTGATTTTAACCATAGGAAACATTTATATAGGTCCTTAAGACTGGTGCATCCTTACTAATTAAATATAGCGACGTTAATGTGCTGTTGATCATTATAAGAAGGAAAACTAAAGTCATATTACTATACAATGCCATTTAAATTAGAATTAGGTAACTTTTCAACCATAAGGAACCATTTTATAGGCAGCGATCCTTACTAATCTCATAGCGACGTTTTCTGTTGAAAAGAAGGAAAGTCATATTAATACTG
>CM063505.1:60435714-60440714 GCA_032207245.1 Pardosa pseudoannulata | reverse complement strand
TGTTTGTATTGCTATAAAACCTGTTTCTTGTAGGTAAATCTCATTTATGACTAAAGTTTCTTTTAAAATTAAAACACTAAAAACTAATGTTTCTTTTTTATTTTCTCATCTGATAAACATGATGTTTCGGAGCACATCAGGAGACAAATTTCTAAACATATAAATTTGTATTTCAATAACATTTGTTTTTTGTACTAAAATCTCATTAAATATTTTATAACTAATGTTTCTTTTTTATCGTTCCCTTTTGATAAGCATAATGTTTCGAAACCCAACGTGAGATAAATTGTCGAATATAACATAATCTTTGTTTGTGTTGCAATAAAATTTGCTTCTTGTAGTAAAACGCCTGAGATTCCGATTTTTAATTTTATTTTATAATTTCTTCAAATGCTCAGAAAAATTTTGATCAGCTAAAAGTCCACCGTCACCAGAAAAGGAAAAATAAATGGCAAAGGTTTCTGTCCTGGATCTTCTATTAAAGGGAAGGATAATCTCTTTAAATTATCTCTAAATTAAGGATTAAGAATCTGTTCGTCCTGTGGAACCAGGAAACATTGTCATTCCTAATTATATATTTCATCATGATAATAAATATATTTATATTAAGACAATGTATATTTAAAAAACCCTTGGTATTCTGATTCTTAGATATATTTCATAATTCAATGAGATAGAAATTTCAAATGCTCAAACAAATTTTGTCCAGGTAAAAGTCCATTGTCACTCGAAAAAGAAAAATAAATGGCAAAGGTTTCTGTCCTGGATCTGCTTTTAAAGGGAGGAATAATCTCTTTAAATTATCTCTAAATTAAGGATTAAGAATATGTTCGTCCTGTGGAACCAGAAACATTGTTATTCTTAATTATATTTTCCATCATGATAATAAATATATTTATAGACGATGTATATTTAAAAACCCCTTGGGATTCCGATTCTTAGTTATATTTCATAATTCAGTGAAATAGATATTTCAAATGCCCAGACAAATTTTGTCCAGGTAAAAGTCCACTGTCACCCGAAAAGAAAAAATAAATGGCAAAGGTTTCTGTCCCGGATCTGCTTTTAAAGGGAGGGTTAATCTCTTTGAATTGTCTCTAAATTCAGGATTAAGAATCTGTTCGTCTTATGGAACCAGGAAACATTGTCATTCCTAATTATATTTTTCATCATGATAATAAATATATTTATATTAAGACAATGTATATTTAAAAAACCCTTGGGATTCCAATTCTTAGATATATTTCATAATTCAATGAAATAGAAATTTCAAATGCTCAGACAAATTTCGTCCAGGTAATAGTCCACTGTCACCCGAAAAGGAAATATAAATGGCAAAGGTTTCTGTCCCGGATCTGCTTTTAAAGGGAGGGAAAATCTCTTTAAATTATCCCTAAATTTTAAATCAAGATTATACTCGCCACACATTGCTCGGAGGCAGATGTAATAGCGATGGGAGAACTAAATGGGGAAAAAAAGAAGAAGCAAAAGAGAAAAGGGTTTGTCCGTCCTGTAGAAGCGGGAAACAAAGAAAGAAACGTTTCGAATGAGTAGGAGTGTACACCCATTCGGCGTGCAAGAAAACGAACGGCGAACACAAATCATTTTAATAGACTCCATATCACTAAATGGAAATCGGCCCACGCTCCGGCAGTGACAAGACGCAATTGATGTATGGGGCATCGGGAGCGGAATAAATTTGGCTGGCATTACTCACGCGCATCGCGAATCATAACCAGCAAATGTTTTGTCAGTTTAAACTTTCAGCGGGACCCGTCCGAAAATACCGTGGTCACGATTTTCCGCAGGATGGCTCTATTCATCTTTTGACTCGCGCGCGAGGTGTTTTGCCGTAATAATTCACCACGATCAGAGTATTTCACTCATATATCTTTGAGTGAAAGACAAACACAATGTATATTTTTCGTACCTCAAGACTATTCATCAACGCGAGAGCGGTTCGGATTTGCGGGTGCACAAAGAGTGAAAGGCAGTCGAAAACGCAGAAATAAATTGATAACAATCACTTCATCCTACCATGTGTTGTAGGAGGAGGTACAAGCAAATCAATTACCTTCGTCTTAATCTTGTATGGGAACAAAAAGATATAAGCACTTTTCTTTTGGGGGCCTGCAGAATCAGTAATGAGCTTGCCACGAACGTTTCGAAAAGGAAATTTACTTATAATATGATTTCCCCTTTAGGCTTTTAGCTCTATCGTCCAGAAATTTCAGAATAATTCTGTTATTATAAGCAGTGCTCTTTTTGTCAGCACTGCTTAAAACAATGAAATAAAAATTATAACATTCTATTATGTTTTGTAGAAGGAACGAGAATAATTTAAAAGACAACTGTCTATAACACAATTACAAATCTCTTAGTAATTTTGCATTGAATAAATAATTAATTCTGCTGGACTAAAAACAATATTGTTGTACACAAGGTTTGTAGGTGGAGGTACAAGAAAATCAATTATCTTCGTCTTAATCTTGTAAGGGAACAAAAAGATATAAGCCCTTTTCTTTTTGGGGCCTGAAGAATCAGTAATGAACTTGCCACGAACGTTTCGAAAAGGGAATTTACTTATAATATGATTTCCCCATTAGGTTTTTAGTTCTAACTTATCGTCCAGAAATTTCAGAGTAATTCTGTTATTATATGCAGTGATTTTTTTGTCAGCACTGCTTAAAATAATGAAATAGAAATTACAACATTCTATTATGTTTTATAGAAGGAACAAGCATAATTTAAAAGGCAAATGTCTCTAACCAAAAAAAAATATTGTTGTACACAAGGTTTGTAGATGGGGGTACAAGCAAATCAATTATCTTCGTCTCAATCTTGGAACAAGAAACTAAAAGCACTTTTCTTTTTAGGGCTTTGCAGAATCGATAATGAGCTTACCACGAACACTTTCAAAAATGGAAATTACTTATAATATGACTTTCTCATTTAGGTTTTTAGGTTTTTTTCATAAGGTAAATATTTATGTCACAATTACAAACCTCTTGGTGGTTTTACATTGAGCAAATAAGGAATTCTTAGGATACAAAGGAAATTGTGTTGCACACTAGGTTCCACAAGGTTTGTAGAGGAGGTACAAGCAAATCAATTATCTTCCTCCCAATTTTGTAAAAGAGCAAAAATCTGTAAGCACTTTTCTTTGGGTACTTGCAAAATCGGTAATGAGCTGGCAACGAAGATTTTGAAAAGGAAAATTACTTATAATAAGATTTTCCCATTTAGGTGTTTAGTTTTAACTTTTCACCCAGAAATTTAAGAATAATTTGGTTATTATAAGCAGTGCTCTTTTTTGTCATCACTGCTTATAATAATGGAATAGAAATCACTTCATTTTATTACTTTTTGTAGGAAGAAAGGGTATGATTTAAAAGGCAAATCTTTTTAACATAGTAGCACCTTATAGGTTTGCACTAAGTAAACAGAGAGTTCTGCGGGACCAAAGAAAATATCGTTGCATACAAGGTTCCACTGTATTACTTTTTTAGGCTAAACTATTTTTCTCAATGTCTTCTTTTTTTTAATG
The DNA here is from genome assembly GCA_032207245.1 of Pardosa pseudoannulata. Classification (NCBI taxonomy): domain Eukaryota; kingdom Metazoa; phylum Arthropoda; class Arachnida; order Araneae; family Lycosidae; genus Pardosa; species Pardosa pseudoannulata. Next base: position 60,437,167 of record CM063505.1, on the reverse strand, counting down.
CAAGTTCCAAACTATAATATTCCATCGGAAAGGTTTTTCTTTATGAATTCTCGATCAAATAGAACTTAGAAAATTCAAGCGTTAGATTAATGTTGAATCTTTTACAACCAAATTTTGTTTATTGTACCAAGGTCCCTATCTTCCGACCAACGATTTGCATTTATGCATTCATTTCCATTTATGTTACTTTCGATGAAGCGAACAAAAAAAGGGCTATAGAGATACCAATTTCGTCTGTAGGAACATTTTTCATAGAGACGCCTTATTTAATTCTTTGTTGTTTCTTTTTATGATCGTTCTTAAATGGCTTTTGTCGTGGGAAGAGCTCACCTTCTGCGGGGACCCCCGACAATCGTTTGATTAACAGCCTCGACACTCCTCTCTACCCGAAGCAAAGTTTTTCCCGAATGAAGTGTCCAAAAGGATTAATTGATCGAACGGGATGGGAAATGCGATATTGTTGTCTGCGCATCTGCTTAATGTCATGAGAACTGCGTGGCCTAGTATTTCTCGAACTTTGTCTTTTGTGCGCAATGTTTACCGGAAGCCAACCCCCCTCTGGAGACCTACGCGTCATTTTCATCTTTATATTCAACTATGGGTCTCTTTCTGCCGCACGTTGATAGTCAGTAATTATTATCCTCTCCTCTCTGTGACTGACAACATTACTGCTACCGAGGATTTAGTGTTGTTTGCCGCGGGTCATCACCAATTATGCGACATTACAGTAGAGCGCGACCTACGCTTGAATGTTAATGAGCTAATACCAATTGCCAAATTTATGGACCAGACTCAAAAGGGGGCCGGATTACAGTAGCAGTAGACGGAATCCAAAAATAAGAGCCGGTCGGGAGGGGGATTTTTATTGCCTGGAATCTCTCCCCTCCCCTTTCCATCTCTGGTATTTCAGGTCCAGACTCACAAGTTTTGGTCTAATTACGTCTGGCCTTGTTAGGTTTTATGATAGGAATCTGTCAACAGAATTCACCCAGAGTGGAAGTTTAGAAGTAATTTGGATGCCCGATTTCGTGTTTCATAGTTTTAAATTGATAATTTACGTTCGAAGTGGTGTCTGTGATGGAAAAGGTGTGAGTCCGCCCGACAGGATGGAAGAATAAGTAAAATATTGACATATAATTGCGTTTCTGACCAGGCGCGAAATGAGAGAGATTTTCCTTGCCTTGTTTTACCCCCTTTCGATCAAAGGAAAAAGGTAAGAGTATAAACAACGAGAAATTATTTGCATGTATACATACATATCCAATTGCCCATTACGCTTTCTTCGGGAATACGAAAGGTGGAGAAAATAAAACGACGGAAAGTTCGAAACTTCCCATTTTGATGAACAATGACATTTTAACCCTCTAAGTTTCGAATAAAATTTGAAATATGATTTCAGTTCAAAGGGTTTGTCATGTAAATTATTTATACCCAAAAACTTTAGGCTTTTAAA
>CM063505.1:60405714-60428214 GCA_032207245.1 Pardosa pseudoannulata | reverse complement strand
AGCTTGAACAAAAAGGGGCTACTTTAATGAGCCCACCTGCACTCCCGAAGGGCATTTGATGTGGGAAAATTTCCCGAAGACAAGGGATTGGATAAGAAGAAAAAAGGGGCGTTGGGACCGAGGTGAGGAGTTTGGAAACGTAGTGAGAGCGAACAGTGGGAAGAAGTGGGCAGTCGAGAGAAGTGGGACAAGGATCCACTAGCACCAGCTCGTCCCGTGCGCCCGGACCGACACCGCCCCGCTCACCATCACCAACTCGTCCCGTACGCCCGTGAGGAAAGCCCCTGCCTGCTCCCCTGTGACTTTAATGGAGGTAATTTATAAAATAATATTTACAGTCATTTGACTTAGGCCTCTGTTAATAATAATAATTCCTTATAAAGAGATGTGGGATAATTATAGTGTAAATAGAAGATATAAATGATTGATTATTATGATAACCAATTATCTATTTGTAAATAAATGTATAGAATAAATGTCTGAATCTATATAAAGTATTATATTCATTCTGTGTTTCCCCCTTGTAACGAACACTGGTGTATAGGTTGTATGTACATTATAACAGAAAGAAAAAGCACATCGAAATGTATCATAGGGATAAAAAAAATGACATACCATTTGTTTTTACTGCGAAATATACATGATAAGTAGAATAATAAATAGTGATGAGATCGTAAAAACATATATTCGTTTAGATCTTATTCCACAAAATTTTTCATTCGCTTGTGTAAAAGATGTACTCTCTCAAATGGGAATTTTAGGACATTAACTATAAAATGGGTTCTAAAGTAGATGTCAAAAACAGTAGGAATTTTAACCCATTAATGAACAGCGTGCCTTTTCAGGCACAGTTAAAATAGCTTGTAAAATGTTTTACGCATTCTTAGTGTGGTTTGGAGTGCTACGCTCTACTTTTTGCAACACTAGGGCTAATGAGACCGGGGCCTACAGCTTAAAGCCGATTTCGAAAGTCTACGACTATCCATGCCACTTGCAGGATTCGAACCCACGAACTCCGCTACCGAAGGCCAGCACCCTAACCAATCGGCCTTCGTTCGGCATGCTTTCTTGGAACGAGTTTCCCTTTTTAGCAAAGATAGATGCCAGTCTTGTATATGATTTTCTAAATTTCCAAGTATCTATTATTTTTATAATTTTATCGTTTTGGATCGACATTTTTATGAGTTTTTGAGTCTCTCATATAGATTCAATTTATCGGCAGGAACATCGTCTGAAATCCTGAAAAATAGCTATGTCTTATAAAATTTTAATTTACTGTACTGTGCTTTCATATGATAGAAAATAAATCTCTTATCACATACTCTTTCTTTTTTAAAAAGCCATCGTATGATTTTTAAAACGACAGATCGTCATTAATAAGGAGTTGTAATACTCAAAATTGTTTAAATTTCATATTTTTTTCATTGCCTAGAGTTCATAATAACTTAGTTTTAAGATATTAATCATTATATATTCAGTACAAATTATGCGGAGTTCATAAGTTAAAAAGCTGTTTTTAAATATCATATTAATAACATATTTTCTTGACATCAAGACTCCATAATAATATATATTTGATTTTAGATTTTTATCAATTCAGCAGGTATGATTCTGGTGTTCATTGGATTAGAGTTATTCCGAAAACAGGAACTTCTGCTTGAGATTTTGACATCAGCATCTTTGTTGTTGTTTTATTATGTCCGAGGGCAACGACAGTCCAGAATACCATGTGGGGAAAGATTTATCATTATTCTTAGTATAAATGCAGACTGATACCAACAATTTAATTATGTCCATTGTTAGTATATGAGGGGGACAAAAGTAAGATCAATACGGAGAAAATAAACGAAATCTATATGCTAAATAAGAACTTTCCCTAAGTCTGTTTTATGTTTTAGTTTAATAGCCGTTTGTATAGGCGTTGTTAGTGAAGGGAACACACAGGCGCGCACCCAGGATTTTGTCTAGGGATGGCTCAACAAACTAAAGCATAATCGTTTCACAAACACCGACATAAACTAAACGAAAAACAAGTGAATATGCCCATTGTCACTATATGAGGATAGACAAAAGCGAGGACATTACGGAGAAAACAAACGAAATCTATAATACATTAAACGAGAGATTTTCGTACATTTGATCTTCATTTTAGCTTAACTATAGATATCTGTTGGCAGAGGTGTTGTTAGTGAAGGGAACACACAGGCGCGCACCCAGTATTTTGTCTAGGCATGGCTGAACAAACGAAAGCATAATCGTTTCACAAACACCGACATAAACTAAACGAAAAACAAGTGAATATGCCCATTGTCACTATATGAGGATAGACAAAAGCGAGGACATTACGGAGAAAACAAACGAAATCTATAATACATTAAACGAGAGATTTTCGTACATTTGATCTTCATTTTAGCTTAACTATAGATATCTGTTGGCAGAGGTGTTGTTAGTGAAGGGAACACACAGGCGCGCACCCAGGATTTTGTCTAGGGATGGCTCAACAAACTAAAGCATAATCATTTCACAAAAACCCACAGAAACTAAAATTGAATATGACCATTGTCACTACATGAGGATAGACAAAAGCTAGAACATTACGGAGAAATTAAACGAAATCTATAATACATTAAACGAGAGATTATCGTTCGTTTTATCAAATTCAAATATAAAGTTATATGAAATTGTACATATAAACAATTCTTACAGCTTTTTACCAAAGAAAGTGTTCCGAGGTACTTTCTCACGGTGATTTGCACCTGCATACATAGCCGTGGGAGAATTTTCCTTGAGGAATTTAGGACCCCAATTAGTTACGTCAAGTTTAGGGACCCCTGCAGAGAAGATAGATCACGGAATGGCAGCATAACGGTCAAACTCGCACAGAGCTGTAAGCGTGAGTTATGGGAGCAGGGGCTAAAGAGTAATGTCAGCTTGAACAAAAAGGGGCTACTTTAATGAGCCCACCTGCACTCCCGAAGGGCATTTGATGTGGGAAAATTTCCCGAAGACAAGGGATTGGATAAGAAGAAAAAAGGGGCGTTGGGACCGAGGTGAGGAGTTTGGAAACGTAGTGAGAGCGGACAGTGGGAAGAAGTGGGCAGTCGAGAAAAGTGGGACAAGGATCCACTAGCACCAGCTCGTCCCGTGCGCCCGGACCGACACCGCCCCGCTCACCATCACCAACTCGTCCCGTACGCCCGTGAGGAAAGCCCCTGCCTGCTCCCCTATGACTTTAATGGAGGTAATTTATAAAATAATATTTACAGTCATTTGACTTAGGCCTCTGTTAATAATAATTCCTTATAAAGAGATGTGGGATAATTATAGTGTAAATAGAAGATATAAATGATTGATCATTATGATAACCAAGGATCTATTTGTAAATAAATGTATAGAATAAATGTCTGAATCTATATAAAGTATTATATTCATTCTGTGTTTCCCCCTTGTAACGAACACTGGTGTATAGGTTGTATGTACATTATAACAGAAAGAAAAAGCACATCGAAATGTATCATAGGGATAAAAAAAATGACATACCATTTGTTTTTACTGCGAAATATACATGATAAGTAGAATAATAAATAGTGATGAGATCGTAAAAACATATATTCGTTTAGATCTTATTCCACAAAATTTTTCATTCGCTTGTGTAAAAGATGTACTCTCTCAAATGGGAATTTTAGGACATTAACTATAAAATGGGTTCTAAAGTAGATGTCAAAAACAGTAGGAATTTTAACCCATTAATGAACAGCGTGCCTTTTCAGGCACAGTTAAGAAATAGCTTGTAAAATGTTTTACGCATTCTTGGTGTGGTTTGGAGTGCTACGCTCTACTTTTTGCAACACGAGGGCTAATGAGACCGAGACCTACAGCTTAAGGCCGATATCGAAAGTCTACGACCATCCATGCCATTGCAGGATCTGAACCCACGAACTCCGGTACTGAAGGCCAGCACCCTAACCAATCGGCCTTCGTTCGGCATGCTTTCTTGGAACGAGTTTCCCTTTTTAGCAAAGATAGATGCCAGTCTTGTATATGATTTTCTAAATTTCCAAGTATCTATTATTTTTATAATTTTACCATTTTGGATCGACATTTTATGAGTTTTTGAGCCTCGTATATAGATTCAATTTTTCGGCAGGTACATCGTCTGAAATCCTGACAAATATCCATGTCTGTTATAAAATTTTTATTTACAGCACTGTTTACATATGATAAAAAAATAAATCGCTTATCATGAAGTTTTTCTTTTTAAAAAAAGCCATCGTATTATTATTAAATCGACAGATCGTTATTTATAAGAAGGAGTTGTAATATTCAAAACTGTTTAAATTTCATATTTTTTTTCACTCTCGGGAATTCATAACTTATATTTAAGATATTCATCAATATATATTCAGCACAAATTATTCGGGAGATAATGAGTTAAAAAGTTGTTTATAAATATCACATTTTCTTCAAATCAAGAGTACACAATAATATATATTAGATTTTAGATATATTCAGCAGGAATGAATTGAGTGTTCATTGGATTGCAGTTATTCCAAAAACAGGGACTTTGCAAGATTTTGACATCAGCATATTTGTTGTTGTTTTGTTCTGTCCGAGGGCAATGACAGTCCAGAATATCATGTGGGGAGTACGAAGATTTTCATTATTATTCTTAGAATAAATGCAGACTGATACCAATAAGTTAATTATGTCCATTGTCACTATATGAGGGGACAAAAGCAAGAGCAATGCGGAGAAAATAAACGAAATCTATAATATGTTAAATGAGAACTTTTCCTAACTCTGTTCTACGTTTAGCTTAACTGTTGATAGTCCTTTGTATAGGCGTTGTTAGTGAAGGGAACAACACAGGCAAGCACCCAGTATTTTTTCTAGGTATGGCACAGCAAACTAAAACATAATCGTTTCACAAACACCGACATAAACTAAAAGAAAAACAAGTGAATATGCCCATTGTCACTACACGAGGATAGACAAAAGCGAGAACATTACGGAGAAAATAAACGAAATCTATAATACATTAAACGAGAGATTTTCGTACATTTGATCTTCATTTTAGCTTAACTATAGATATCTGTTAGCAGAGGCGTTGTTAGTGAAAGGAACACACAGGCGCGCACCCAGGATTTTGTCTAGGGATGGCTCAACAAACTAAAGCATAATCGTTTCACAAACACCGACATAAACTAAAAGAAAAACAAGTGAATATGCCCATTGTCACTACATGAGGATAGACAAAAGCTAGAACATTACGGAGAAATTAAACGAAATCTATAATACATTAAACGAGAGATTATCGTTCATTTTATCTTCGTTTTAGCTTAACTATAGATACCTGTTAGCAGAGGCGTTTCTACTGAAGGAAACATACAGAAGCGCACCCAGAATTTTGTCTATGGAGGGACTTACTTAAAACTAAAGCATAATGGTTTCACAAAGCTTAATAAGTCATATTAAACTACAAGAAATAGAAAAAGTACCTAACGTTGAAATTCTATTTTACTTAATATATTGTGTGGGGGTACATTTCGCAGCGGAATTGTACCGGGAGCGGGCGTTTTGAGCGTAAATTTAGTTATTCAGTTAAATCTCAATAGATCGAAAATTATTTAATTTTTTAACCAACTTTTCGTATTTTATATTGAAATATATAAACAGATATAAAAATAGAAATATGTAAATAACAACCATAAGATTTTTGTAAACAAAAAACTATATTTTGTAGTAGATAAATTTATAGTAGTATGGTAAATATGAAAAATCAAATAGAAATCGTAGTATATAGTTTTAATTTTTTCGAATTATATTATATATAAACATTTTTACATTATAAAAAAATGAAAGACAAGAACATTCGGCTTCGCTTTCCTGTATATACCATTATTTTTGTACCCACAAACAAATTATGTTGTTACACTAACCCATACTAGTACGTAACCCACGCTCAAGTATCAATCGTCAGAACACGTACTAGTACGTGTCCCGCATACAATGTGTTAATTATATTATTATTAATTCATGCATTGAACTTCTTTGGTTGAAATACATAAAAGAATAATAAAGCTAAGTACTGCTGTTAAAAAAATTAATTAAACAAAATCTAAAGAAATTTTAAATTAAAATTTAATTTGTTTATCTCTTTACCAATTTATCGATAACATCATTTACGTTAACTTCAATATTTCCATGAATATTTAGTAAATCTAAAAAGACATCCTTTCTGTATTGTGTTTCCCGAATGCATAATTATTCTTCCTAATGTTGAACATTTCGTTTGTGGGCTTTGGGTGGGGTGGTTCTGAAGTCTGCCAGGCCTTCCCCGAGTGCGCGTCAGAGAACACATATTGAGCATTAATCTTCACAGATTATACATTACGCATGGATATTTATGAATGTTTACTATTTTATGATAATCTTATAGCATTAGAAATGTTTTCAGTTTTATATTAATTTTACAGTTTTATGTTTGTGAATCTTGAATTGTGAATACAGTTTTCTCGGAGCACTCTTATAGAGAGCCAGCCAGAATCCTAAGGGGTTGTCTGTGGCCTCAAAGTGTTTATTTGCTTGTTTATTAGAGGGCACCAAAATGACCGAAACTAGAGGAGACGAGCTGTCCAGGTCAGCGGGAAAGAGCGATAAGTGCACTCACACAGTGACAGTGGGCTAGCAACCAGGTGAAATGGAGCAGGAAATGGCACATTTCAGATTCATGGAATTATAAAATAATTACAAACAAGAGGATCTTTTTTCGTCCTGCAGTATTACCATGAATGCAGTTATTGGTCCAATGTGTTATGCAATTAAAACTTATAACAGTTTTAAACAAAAATGTTTCTACTCGTGGGTATTTTGAACATTCTAGCCGAAGTTCTAACCAGGTTTGGTGTGTGTCGCATGAAAAGTATTCGACGCACAAAGATGCTTTAGGGCAAATGTACCATATGGCAGATTCGATTCGAATTACAGCTGGGCCAAAGACGAGAATTAAAATAATACACACACACACACATATACACACACACACACACACACACACACACACACATATATATATATATATATATATATATATATACATATATATACATATATATAATATACATATATATGCATACATATATATATATATATACATATATATGCATACATATATATATATATACACACATATATATACATATATATACATATATATATATACATTTATATACATGCATACATATATATACATATATATGCATACATATATATATATATATATATATATATATACATACATATATACATATATATATATATATATATATATATATATATATATATGTGTGTGTGTGTGTGTGTGTGTGTGTGTGTCAGGTCTAAAAAGGGGTAGTTGGAAATTACGTGAGTTATAAGCGATTTTCAAAAGGGAACTCTTTTATAATAATAGAATAAATGAAAAAGACACACTCTCGCTTAAGCTTTTGGGATCATCCGGAAATATGTTTGAAGTATTTGATTATAAAGCGAACCGATATGAGTCAGTTAGCGCGTGGACATGGAGCTGTCAACACACTCACACGTGTCTAACACGTGTCTAACTTTGCAGGTAATTTTTACCTGCAAAGGTGAGTGATATCACTCCGAAACTTATCTATTTATGTAAATATAAATTTGCATTTGAATAGCCAAATGACAAACTAAGTTATAATAACAAACAAATAAATATATAGAATAGTCTATAACATAAATTTAATTTATTAATTACCGGTGATTCCTTTTAGTCCTGTAGCTAAATACATTTACATGATGTGTAAATCTTAAGGTTTATTTTTTTATCTCTTATTTTATATTTCAGTATTCTAGTACATGTAAGTACTAAATAATACATGTAAGTACTATATACTGTGTTAACTGTAATTACAGAAGATAAAGTAAAGACAATTTACTTTAACTAAATTTACTGTAAATTTACTATTTACAGTAATTTTTTTCTCATAAAGCTTTCTCAGACCGCCAGTTGAAAACCCCTGATATATAACATAAATTTAATTTATTACCTAAATACTTTTGTATGAAAAATAAGTCATGTAGTTTACTTTTGATCTCTAATTTTATATTCCAGTATTCTAGCACATGCAAGTACTATATATACTTGCATGTACATTTTGCACCGAATTACGGAAATCTAAAACTTGGATAATTAACATGGATAGCACACATTATTATCTCTTACCGATTTTTGCCTACAGAAGTGAATTATATCACGCAAAAAATTATCAATTTATAAAAATATAAATTTATGTTTGAGCAGCTGAATTAAAGACCTCCACTAAAACAACAAACAAATAAATTTATTTAGCAGTATATAACAAGGTTCACCTTATCAGTCAATGAAGGGATGTTCAACACCAGCTGTGTTAACTGTAATTACAGAAGATAAAGTAAAGACAATTTACTTTAACTAAATTTACTGTAAATTTACTATTTAGAGTAATTTTTTTCTAATAAAGCTTTCTCAGGCCGCTAGTTGGAAACCCCTGGTATATAACATAAATTTAATTTATTAGCTAAATACATTTGCATGAAAAATAAGTGTGGTTTACTTTTTGATCCCTAATTTTATATTCCAGTATTCTAGTACATGCAAGTACTATATATACCTGCATGTACATTTTGAACCGAATTACGGAAATCTAAAACTTGTGTAATTAATATGGATAGCACACATTATTATCTTTTACTGATTTCTACGTACAGAAGTGAATTATATCAAGCAAAAAATTATCAATTTATAGAAATATAAATTTATGTTTGAGCAGCTGAATTAAAGACCCCAGCTAAAATAACAGTCAAATTAATTTATTTAGAAGTATATAATAAGGTACCCCTTATCAATCAATGAAAGGATGTTCAACACCAGCTGTGTTAACTGTAATTATAGAAGATAAAGTAAAGGCAATTTACTTTAATTAAATTCACTGTAAATTTACTATTTACCGTAATTTTTTCTCATAAAATTTCTCAAGCCGCTAGTTGGAAACTCCTGGTATATAACATAAATTTACTTTATTAGCTAAATACATTTGCATGAAAAATAAGTCCTTTGGTTTACTTTTTGATCCATAATCTTATTCTATTGTCCTAGCACATGCAGGTACATATCGCCACACATTTTGCACCGAATCACGGAAACCGAAAACTTGCGAAGTAAAAATGGGTAACGTTTTTTTACCTGACTGCGATTTTAAGAGTGTATTGCCTACAGTGGTGAGTGATTGATGATAGAAGAGAGGAATTAAGGCCACTGAGGTCGGTTTGAAGTCACTTGGATCACGAAAACGATTTCAAATGCTACTAAACATTGGCCTATGTCAAGTTATTGCATTCGTCTGGAAAATTCATCCCCCTTGTAACTCCTTTCCTTTCCTTCCGAGGGTGAATGTGTCTCTCTTCCTGTGTATATTCTTGTTGTTGCCCGTTCGGTAGCAGTGTCGGGGCGCCGGCACTTAATACGTAGCACGATCATAATTTATGAACCTTAATAACAGTCATCAGGGACCGGGATTTGGCCAGACCGGCCCACGGACGCTGGCGGCCTCTTCTTACTGACTGTACGAGCGTGGCTTATACGATCGGCCTGAGTGTCTCTCGCTCGCTCGCTCTCCACACAACTTGGCAGCAAAAAGGGTTACATAAGGATCACTTCCCAAAATGCGGGGACAGTCTCCGCCTTCCGTCCCAGTAGTAGTAGTAGTAGTAGTAGGGCGGGAAAGGACACTCCAGTGTTTGTTTTCTAGGAAAGGTCGGAAAGGAAAATGCCAGGCAAAAGACAAATGTCTCTTGGCCGTTACTTTTTGGCGCAAGCGTATATTTAGAAATGAAAATCCTCAATTTAACAATTGGGAAAAAGAAAATATTCATCTTTTTATCTCGTTTCCCTACTATCGTATTCCCACTGTTCGTAGTAGTAGAATGGCGGGAAAGGACACTCCAGTTTTTGTTTTCTAGGAAAGAAAAACGTCAAGAAAAAACAAATGTCTCGCGGTCGTTACTTTTTGACGCAAGTGTATATTTAGAAATGAAAATCCACAATTTAACAATTGATAGAAAGAAAATATTCACTCTTTTTCTCACATTTCCCGACTATAGTATCCCCACTGTTCGTAGTAGAAGAACGACGGGGAAGAACACTCCAGTGTTTGTTTTCTAGGAAAGGTCGGAAAGAAAAATGCCAGGCAAAAGACAAATGTCTCTCGGTAGTTACTTTTTGGCGCAAGTGTATATTTAGAAATGAAAATCTCCAATTTAACAATTGATAGAAAGAAAATATTCGCTCTTTTTCTCACATTTCCTGACTATCGTATCCCCACTGTTCCTAGTATTAAAAAGGCGGGAAAGGACACTCCATTGTTTATTTTCTGTGAAAGGAAAACGTCAGGAAAAAGATAAATGTCTCTCTGCCATTACTTTTTGACACAAGTGTAAATTCAGAAAAAAAAAATCTCCAATTTAACAATTGGGAGAAAGGAAATAGTCACTCTTTTTCTCACATTTCCCGACTATCGCATCCCCAAACTCTCTGCCGTTACTTAAGCCGTTACCATTGTTTGTTTTCTAGGAAAGGAAAACGTCAGGAAAAAAGACAAATGTCTCTCTGCCGTTACTTTTTTAAATAAGTGTAAATTCAGAAAAGAAAATCTTCAATTTAACAACTGGAGGAAGAAATTATTCACTCTTTTCAATATATTTTCCGACTATGTAGCACTACGAGATTATTTCCTGATAGTAGTAGTAGTAGTACGACGGAAAAACACACTTAAGTGTCTGTTACTAAGAAAAGTCAGAAAGATAAACAATAAGCAAAAGATAAAAGTCTTACTGTCGTTACTTTTTGACACAAATGTAAATTCAGAAAACTAAATCTCCAATTTAACAATTGGGGAGAAGAAAATATTCACTCTTTACCATATATTTTCCGTTTATGTAACCCTACGAGATATATTTCCTGTTAGTAGTAGTAGTACGGTGGAAAAAGACACTTCAGTGTCTGTTTCTAAGAAAGGTTAGAAAGATAAACAACAAGCAAAAGATAAAAGTCTCTCTGTCGTTACTTTTTGATACAAGTGTAAATTCAGAAAATAAAATCTCCAATTTAACAAATGGGAGAAAGAAAATATTCACACTTTACCATATATTTTCCAATTATGTAACAATACGAGATTATTTCCTGTTAGTAGTAGTAGTACGGCGGAAAAACACACTTCAGTGTCTGTTACTAAGGAAAGTCAGAAAGATAATCAACAACAAAAGATGAAAGTCTTTCTATCGTTACTTTTTGACACAAGTGTAAATTTAGAAAAGAAAATCTCCAATTTAACAATTGGGAGAAAGAAAATATTCACTGTTTTTCTCACATTTCCCGACTATCGTATCCCCAATCTCTCTACCGTTACTTACGCCGTTACCATTGTTTGTTTTCTAGGAAAGGAAAACGTCAGGAAAAAATACAAATGTCTCTCTGCCGTTACTTTTTGACACAAGTGTAAATTCAGAAAAGAAAATCTCCAATTTAACAATTATGAAGAAGAAAATATTCACTCTTTACCATATGCTTTCCATTTATGTAACCCTACAATCCTGTTAGTAGTAGTAGTACGGTGGAAAAAGACACTTCAGTGTTTGTTTCTAAGAAAAGTCAGAAAGATAAGCAACAAGCAAAAGATGAAAGTCTTTCTGTCGTTACTTTTTGACACAAGTGTAAATTCAGAAAAGAAAATCTTCAGTTTAACAATTGAGAGGAAGAAATTATTAACTCTTTACCATATATTTTCCGACTATGTAACTCTACGAGATTATTTCCTGTTAGTAGTAGTAGTATGGCGGAAAAAGACACTTCAGTGTCTTTTTCTAAGAAAGGTTAGAAATATAAACAGCAGGCAAAGGACAAAAGTCTCTCTGTAGATACTCCGTTAACTCAAGTGTATGTTCATAAAGGAAAAATTTCTAATATAACATCTGTAGAAAAGGAAATATTCGCTCACTTCCATATATTTCTCGATTGTTGTATCCTTACTAGATATTTTCCTGTTTTCTGTCTGTAGAAATGTATAAACCTTGTAAAATTAATGACTACCACATTATTACTTCGAAGAAAAACACAAAACCGCAGTTGTTTATTTGCAGTAAAAAAATAAAAACTTGACATATAGTTTAATTACTCGTTTTATATTTGTCTGAAGCACTTTAACTGTTTTAACTCGGCTGTTAGTAGTCTCCATTTTTTACCCCAATATAGTAGTACGCAACCAGAAAAAGATGGGAAAGGACATTCCAGTGGTTGTTATCTAGGAAAAGTCAGAAAAGAAAACGCCTGGCGAAAGATTGTCTCACTAATGTTAGTCTTTTACTCAAGCTTAAATGCAGAAATGAAAAACTCCAATTTAACGACTGGGGATAAAAAACTATATACCTTGTTCTTTATATCCCGACCACTGTATCCCTCGAGATACATTTCCTATCTTCTCTCTGTAGAAGTTAGTCTCTGCTTGTAAATAAATGATTACCATCTTACTACTAGTGGGAAAATGGAACTTTTAAAAATATAGACAGACAGCTACCTATTCGTGGTAAAAAAAAAGAAAATAAAAGCTTGGTGGATAGTCAAAATTAATTGCTCATTTTATAATGGACTGAAGCACCTGTCTTTAACTCAGTTCGTAGCTTTTGACTTTCATCCTTGTATAGTAGTAGATAACCCGAAAAGGACAGCAAAGGACGCTCCGTTGTTTGTTTATTAGGTTAGGTTTGGAGGACTACAGTTCTTAATGCTAAATAATAAATAAATTACTTAATGTTTCTATATATTTCAATATATTGTTAAAACTACAAAAACTGCAATAATTTCACAAAAGTCGCATTGATAGGTTTATCAAATTATGCTGTTTGTTTTATTACTTCCTAATTGAAATGTGATTTCTAATGCTAAAGCGCTCCTCATTTCTGCCAAAGATCATATTATATTAACCGAAAGATGGCCGAATAGTTAGGGTGCTGGTCTTTGGAAATGGAGTTCGTGGGTTCGAATCTCACTATGGCATGGATGTTCGTAGCCGTTCGGAATCGGCTTTAAGCAGTAGGACTCGGTCTCATTAGCCCTCGTGTTGCAAAAAGTAGACCATAGCACTCCAAAACCATACCAAACCAAAAACCATATTATATTGGGATTTTTAAAAGATTCAGTTTCTCTTGATGCTCTAAGCACTTGCTTATTTTGCTTAACACATTAATGTCCGAATAATTTTTGTTGAATAAATATTGATAAATGTATTAAATCTAAGTTACTGTTAACTCAATATATGATATAACTCTGAATATTGCACTATGTCATCATTAGTGACGAGATATAATTTATTCATAGGATTACATTTATGAGTAAGGAAAAAATTATAATAACAATTTTATTTGCTATCATAGGCATACTGGTAAATGATGTTTTATTCTAGATATAACTGTATAATTATTCGCCATACCCTTTCGATACTAAATCGATGTTCTTTCTGAAAAAGGAAATTTATCCGAGAGGCTCGAAAAATCAAATAATAGAGGATGCTTCAAAATTTGAGGGTTTTTTTTATAATGTTGCCATTTATTTTCACTCAGAAAAGAAAATAAAAGAAAAATAAAAGTTCTACAGTCTATTTTCTTAACTGTATGCAAGCCGAAAGATGGCCGAATGGATAGGGCACTGTTCTTCTGTACCAGAGTTAGAGAGTTTGAATTTTACTACAGGTATGAATTTTCGTCATAATTAGGAATCGGCTTTAAGCCGTAGGTCCTGATGCATGGGTAGTGTCCATTAGCCGTTGTGTTGCAAAGCAGTAGATTGTAGGGCTCCAAACCTTACCAAACTTAATTGTTTGTAAAATGGGAAGCTGAACATCAAGGGGTTAATGGCTGATTTAACCCCTATTTTCTTAGTAGAATTAGCTGGGTTAGTAAATTAATGACTTTTATCGACTGCCTTCTTACTACTAAGAAAAAACGGCGTATTTTAGAACATATTTTATTCAAGGGAGAAATATATGAAATCTGGGCTGATAGTCTAAACTAAGTATGTCTTTAAGTCACTGCTACCAAGTACTGGGTTCAATAAACTCTTTGGCATAAACGACCTCAAATAATCCGGAAGAAGTTTGCAGAAAACAGTGGTAGAATCAGAAGTTTGACAGGGAAACAAGGAAGAGAAATTCATTTCAAACATCTTCCCAAAATAACAAAAAAAAAATGCATACATCAAGTCAAAAGCATCAGCAAGTTTCGATAAAGAAAATTAAAGTTAAAATGGAAGAATCATAGAAGGAAATTAAATAATAAAATTAATGTTTATCATTATGCAGAATGAAAATAAAGATAAAACAATTTTTAAATCTACGAGAACTTTTTTTTACCGGTTTAGCCTAGAACTGTCAATTAGTAATGCAAAGGTTTTCAGTTCTCATAACAAAGGGGAGGAAGCAGACCAAAGAACGCGGGCCACATGCAACCCGTTATGTGTACTTTTAGGTTCACGAAAACTATAATTGAAACAATTGTCGTACTAACTATAATAAATATAATGCTACTCAGTTGTCTTATTGATTATTATTGCTATAATTATTTAAGTTGCTATCTGTGCCGTTACGAAGGCGTAGCGATACATGCCCCGCTTATGGGTGCTACTGGGCTTAGGACACAAAACAAAAGATACCGACTATAGCTGCTCACTATTTTATTTGACTGTTCCTCTCTGCATGAACCAACACCAACTATCCCTGGCCGTTCTGCGTCTCTTCAGCGATTAGACAGAGAAACATGCGATGATACTACCAAGAAAATGAAAAGCAACGTAGATGTATTGATAATTAAACAATTCATGTTGAACTGCACAATATTGATAATAATTCAAGAATAATAAATTTCAAGCATACCACAAATGAAATCTTGATTGTAATATATTGATTCAGCATATTTGCTTTGATAAAATTTTGGAGCGTTACAGTCCACTACTTTGCTACACAAGGGCAGATAAGACTTGCTACTTATCCCGTTCGCAACCAACGTCTCGTGAAAGCTACGCAGCCATCCCACTTTTATCAGTCCAGGGTCCCCTCCACGCGGAGAGTTCCGATTGATATTGAGTAATCGGAAAAGGAAGGTTTTATTTAAATTTTTAAATGCTAGATTTAATCACTAGATGGCGTTAACCCCTTGAGGACCAGCACGTAAATGTTAAACTAGTCGACCGTTGTGAAATCCGTTGGCATTTACGCCATCTAGTAATTAAATCTAGCATTTAAAAACTAAAATAAAACGTTCAGATCTCCTATTACGCATACGCAAAGCTGGTCTCTCAATATCAACAATAGATCATCGCGTGGAGGTGACGCTGGACTGATAAGAGTGAAATCACTGCGTTGCGTATACGAGACGTTGGTCTCGAATGTGTTAAACGGCAACGGTTTTCACAATGGTCGACTCGTATAGCATTTACGAGCTGATTCTCAAGGGGTTGAGGGGTTAAATTGATTCTGAGCAGCTACAAAGATCCGTGTCGTCGAATCCACGGACTCCGGTACAGAAAAGCAGCGTACAATCATTAGGCCTTCCTCCGGCATTAGGAATAAGATAAAAATATATATTCTACATTTTTATACATACATTAAAAATACATTTAAAAACATTTCTATACATTTAAAAAATTCCGTTATTGTTTTATTTAGATTGTCCAAAAACTTGGGTAAAAGGTTTGGTTTGGAGCGCTACGGTCTACTTTTTGCAACACGAGGGATAATGAGACCGGGACCTACTGTTTAAAGAAGATTCCGAACTACTACGTACATCCATGCCACAGTGGGATTCGAACCCACGAACTCCGGTTCCGCCCTAACCAATCGACTATCATTCCTTGGGTAAAAGGATATAGGTTTATTTAGTACAAGAAGTTGAGCTCGTCTGCTTGAATATATTACAAATTTGTATTATAAACTCTTCGGGAAGGAATTGGTTATCCAATGAGAACACGTAGGGGACGTCAGCGACGTCAGCATACGTGTAAAATTTTTATATAAGATATAACGAAAGCAGAATGGATTAAAATGGGACTTAGTTACTTCACAGTTTCCAACAGGTTTGCTATAATTTAGGGATAGTATGAAAATTTTGCCAAAGAATAAGAAAAGGTTGTTGTCAGGTATAGAATCTAGAAATTATAAAAGAATGTAAATGTAATTAAAATGGGTTAATAGGGTTAAAATACCATCACACACACATACAAGCAATAATCTATAATGAGAAACGAAAACATGGCAAAACATAAAACTTAAAAACAAAGGTTTAATATTATGTCTCATCAACCAGAGTAGTGTTGTACTGCATAGAAACACCATTAAACAAAGAGATTGTTTCTAAAATATGTGATCTATACAATAAACACATTTTGGTGCTGTACAAGCCTTAGAAGAAAAAGAACGAAAAATAGCAACATCTCCTGCTACAACACTAAGTATAAAAATGCACCAGACAAGTAATAAGGAAATTAACCGTTAATGCTGTCTATGGATTAGTAAATAAAACCAGGAAGTTGAAATACGAAGAACAACGCCAATAGACCAAATACTAATACATAAGTACTATGATTATACTATATGATTAAGTTTTGGTGATTATACTATGACATTAAACCCCTATTCTAAAACCCAGATATAAAATAAGTTACATTAACTAATTACATAATTTAAATCTATTTTGATGACATTATTATTCATTAATAGTTAAAAATCATGCTCATTATTTAATTATATTTATTAATAAATCCATCTAAAACTATCACTTATGGATTTAGTGAGACTAACATGATAATTGTTTATCTGCAACCATATCACTTAGATTTGTAATATGTTTATCCTGATTAATTTTCCAGCATAGGCTTCGAGCATTTATTCTATTAGGCTGATTTACTATATTGTTTTTAAAGCTAGTCAAGAACTGAAGTCGTAAAATTTAACAATTTCAAAACTGTAATCAGACTATTTATCAAACACATAAAAAGTAAATTACTGCAGGCAATTTAATTTCTATACATTATTGCTTTTTTAACCCCTTAACGTGCACGCTCGAGTTAACTCGAGCTCGCTAAACTGGCCAAACTGTGCACTCTCGAGATAATTCGAGCGGCGTTGTATACTTTTTTAGATATTGTGCTAAAAGAGAGAGCAAAAGAGAAAAGAAAAGAAAAGAGAGTCGTTACATGTATAATAGTTGCAATGTTGTTATGCGCTGCACCTTGTTTCGAATATGTCACATAAAAGGAAATTTTGATACATTTTATAAATACTAGTATGTTATTATTTATGTTTTAAAAGAATAAATAAGCATTTTTACTGATAATAATATTTATTCTGAAATGGAAATTCGAAAAGAAAGATAAAAAAAGTGGATGTGTTTGTAATATTACAATATCGACAATTTTCTGCAGTGTTATCAAAATCCAAAATTGCAATAAAAATTTGGATTATTTTTGTATTTTTGTAACTTTTTTGGCAAAACAACGTTCTAAATTGTTTTTTTTACATTAAAAAAATTTGTTTCTTTTTTCCTTTTAAAAAAAAACTGTGCATTTAGAGGTTAATACTTCAAGATTTTAACTCTTATGAAACATGGATTTGATATAGAAAACATTAATTGTTTGAATAGTATTGGTCACTGAAATATATAAGGATGTTTTTATCGATTCTGATTCTGATAAAGAGCTCCTGATAAGTTATCGAGAAAAAGTCAACTCTTTCTTTATTCTAACGGTTGGTATTTGATAATTGATACTCATCTGTTTCAGTCACCCAATGAATCATTGATGATAGTCAATAGTACCCTATTAACGCCCAAATCGTTTCTGGTGAATACATGCTGATGACAGTCTTATATCTAAATTATTTTTACTTTTAAGGGCAATTAAAAATATGAAATTTAAACAACTTTGAATATTGCAGCCTTTCTTCTTTTAAAGACGAGCTGTCATTTTAATTTTAATCGTCACCGGATGTGATTTACAAAAAGGAAATTTTGGTAATAAGAAATTTATTCGCTTATGCAGCACTAGAAACGCAGTATATGACTGTATTTTACTGAGTACAGTTTTATAATTGGTATAGGTATTTCTCATGATTTCAGTCAATGTACCTGCCGAAAAAGTAAATTTGTGTAAGAGGCTCGAAAAATCCCAAAATGTCGAATCAAATGGCTAAAATATAAATGATAGTAGATGCTTGAAATTTTTTTATAGTGTTGCCATCTAGTTTCAGAGAAAAGAAAAAAAACACTCCAAGAAAATACAAAAATCTATATTCTATTTTTTTCCAATTTACCTGCCAAAAGTAAATTTACTTAAGAGGCTTGAAAAAATCCCAAAATTCGCATTAAATGGCAATATAAATAGTAGATGCTTGAAATCTATATTTGCCACTAGTTTCAGAAAAAAAGAAAAAAATCTCCAAGAAAATACAAAAATTCTATATTCTATTTAAACAGTATATGCTGAATGCGGCCAACCAAGTAACTTTAACAACCCAAAGCGAGAAAACAATATTTTCAATCCGCATATATATATATATAAGATATATATATATATATTATAATATATATATATATATATATATATATATATATATATATATATATATATAATATATATATTTTTATATATATATATATATATATAGATATATATATATATATGTATAATATAATATGTATGTATATTATAATGTATATATATACATACATTTGATATATATGCTTATATATATATATATATATGTGTGTGTGTGTGTGTGGTGGTGTGTGTATGTGTTGTAATACTTTAGTTTAATCCACCGGTTACAAGCAATAAAAAATTCTATTATTTTTAATTACCTATGTTTGCTGGGCAAAGCAGCCTAAGCAATAAACTAACTGTAAACTTAACTGCAATTTGAAAGATGCAATCGGGTCAAGCCATAAAAAGAAACAGCGAGTCCAACTTGGAAATTAACTTTATTTAAGACTAGGTAACAGACAATTTTCTCTGTCGACATCAGAATAATGAATGATACATTAAAAACACCGTCGATTACAGGGTTGACTTCACAGCGAGAGACGTCCAGAGAAAATAGTCCCATGATAGAGCAGCTTAGTCGGTGAACTTAATAGTCAGAAAGGAACTTAGATCATTGAAAAAAAGTGAAATATTAGCCTGGGACAGCTGGAAAATGTGGAGAGTGGACAGAAAATTAGCAACTATTTTAAGTCTACTTTCCTTTTAATTCTAATTTTGTGGCTGAAAATAGATATGATAGAATAAGAGTGGGCAAATGATCTCCGAAATTTTAAGTAATAATTTTTTATATATTACCAAATGTAATATATCAAAAACATTTCACTTTAAAATTTCCTTAAAAACCTCCTCCCTTCCATTCTAATTCCTTAAAATAATTTTCCCAGACTATAAATGTCTCAATCAAAGGAGTGTTTTAGACTTAAAATTCTTCCAATACATTTCACAAAGCTTTCGGTTCAATATATTAAATTTTCTGTCCATTCAACATGTTTTCCAGCTGCGGAAAATGGCTCGGCTTTTCTGCTGATCTTAACAGTTAAATTCGCAACTAAGTTTTGTCCCTTAAGAAAATTCTATTTGTATTCGATATTGGGTACAATCTTGAGCAAAGTGTTTTCGTGTTTTTGTCTTGTCTTCGTTGACTAGTAAATGTCCTTTCTAGATTTCTTAAATAAAATTTCAATAGACTTACTTGAATGACGTTCTTATTGTAGCTAGACTACAATCTTACTTTATTACTATTAGTTTGATAATTTCTTCTTGCCCAGCAGCCCGGGCAAGTAGAAGCTATAATTTCAAATTTGTACATTTGTATATCAATTACACACACACACACATATATATTGTATATAGAAAGATAGATAGATATAGATAGATAGATATAAACAAGCTAAATTTTGAATAATCAAAACATTATATAATTTACTGCCTGACAATCATTCAAATTTATCTTCAGAGGATTTGAAATTGGTACTTCGTTATCTGAATTTGCATTCTGTAGTACACTTCTACTAATTTATTATATGAATAATAGTGGTTTCATTTTAGATTCGAAACAGTTTTGTAAAGAATTTTTCTTTAAACTAGAAAAATCCAATAAATGTAAATAGCTCGCATTGAAAAATGATTCTTTTAATACACTGACTGGCATTCAAAATGAAATGTGGTATTTTCACCGGAGTCAATCACGCTCAAAGCGTAAAGATGGTGGTAATCAGTAGAGTCACGCTCAAGTGAGGAAAATCACCTAATTCACCCATCTTTATCTCATTCATTTAACATTTATCAGGATATGCTAAAATTTATATGGAATGATGTTTAGAAAAAGTATAAATTAGAAGAAATAATATTTTGAAATGCCTATAACTATTGAATTTCTATAAAGTATTATTATCTGAGTTCAATCTGCTTAGAATGGCAATAACTATATTAACTTGACCAGGAGCTAATTGATTAAGTTCGGCCCATCTCTTTTCTTTCGGTACATGTTTTGTTTTAATTCTATATACATATTTTAGAAACAAATAAAATGTCGGACAGGTAACGATATTTGTATAGAGCGGAAATATAAAAAAATAATTATTGTTTGGTGCTAGTTTTGGTTATTGTATATTTGTGATTTTTTTCAAACCCAAAGTTCATATTTATAAAGTCATAACTCGTTTAAGTTTAAATTTCTTTTTAAAACATATGCTAACCAAATAGGTCTTGGTTTGTTAAATGCTATGCTAAACATTTTTAAGCACGATACAATTGGAAATGGAGTTTCTGTCCAACACCCATTTCTAATACAGTTCACATTTTAAAGTACTTTTCTCCAGATAAATCTCATTTTTCCAGTTTATATTTACGATCCGCGGTAGCTCAGTGGGCAAAGGCAGCACTCATAATATGAAAGGTTACGGGTTCGCGAATCGAGCCAGCCTAAATATATTGTGTTGCTAAAGGTGACTGAGACACTACAATATATGTCCGTATCACAATGTCCGTGGTTCCTCTAAATAAACGATACATCTGGGGATACAACACCACCCCTATTTCTGTTTCGTGGTGGCAAATAAATTCTTCTAGCTTTAAAGACATTTCTATCCTTCATCTATATTTGCAGTCATGCATCGAAAGTGATGTTAAATTTGTCAATCTCTTGTGACCAGGTTCATTGCGAAGAAATATTTTTACTCTTTTCATGGTTAAAAACGATCTATACACTTAAACACTTGCAGTAAAAGCTAGTAATGTACACAAATTTTAATAAAATTTAAAAAAATTGCAATAATTTGTTGAAATTTTTAGAGAGAGAGGAGGGGTGCCATACGACCTTTCTAAATATTTCCATGCTAAACAAATGGAGATGGGGTTTCTGCTTAAAACCCATTCCTGAAGATCCAATTCATATTTACAGAGTTACTTTCTTCTTCCTCAGAGGCATGACAACCCTGGATGGTCCATAGTCTTCTCCAGAATACGATACTAGGCATCCCTAGTATATAACAGCTGGTGTGAAGACTCCCCTTTGTTCAGAGCACGCTCTAAATCAGCTGATTGGAAATCCCCACCTGTTAACCAGTTTACAATAGCGTGGCGTCACAGAGTCTGGAATGTTGACAGTTGGATTGAATGGGCGTTACGCCCCTGTTCGGTCCCGTTAATGAATTCTTGGCCGAACGATGGCCGATTGGTTAGGGTGCTGGCCTTCGGTACCGGAGTTCATGGTTTCGAATCCTACTGTGGCATGGACGTTCGTAGCCGTTCGGAATCGGTTTTAAGCTGTAAGTCCCGGCCTCATTAGCCCTTGTGTTGCAAAAAGTAGACCGTAGCGCTCCAAACCAAACCAATCCTCGCAAATTTCGGA
Source organism: Pardosa pseudoannulata (assembly GCA_032207245.1). NCBI lineage: Eukaryota > Metazoa > Arthropoda > Arachnida > Araneae > Lycosidae > Pardosa > Pardosa pseudoannulata. Next base: position 60,406,231 of record CM063505.1, on the reverse strand, counting down.
ATCGGGACAGCTAGCGAATGAGACTTCAACTAAAAAAAAAAACTAGCTGCAACGTTAGCTACAGTTCTCAGGTAACTGGAATCGTAACTAACCCCCCCCCCCAAAAAAAAAAAAAAAAAAAAAAAAAAAAAAAAAAAAAAAAAAAACGATTGGCGGGACCATAACTGACCCCCAGGTATAAAAAGCCTAGAATTTTGTGACTCGGAGCTTTTCGACATTTTTTTTACGTAGGTGCTTTGACTTCGTGGAGTCTTTCGCGTCTTTTGACCGGAGCCAGCCTTTTAGTGATTGCTTTCGGGAGACTCATAAAGTCCGCTCATATAAGGAGCGTCAGGGTCTCGGATACCGAACGGGGGATAGATTGGGTTGCATTGATAGAAGCGGAGATTTTTTAAATCGATTGTGATCGCTGGCAATTCACCAGCTGCTCTACACGTGAAGAATTAGAAATCCGTTGTATATTAACAGTACTTTTTTTTAATTTTAACTTGACTGTGATCCTTCTTCACGCTACCTC
>CM063505.1:60325714-60400714 GCA_032207245.1 Pardosa pseudoannulata | reverse complement strand
TTGATGCATTTTTAAAAGCAATGAGTTTTTGAAAATAGAATTGTTTTAAAATTTTAATGTTTTAAAGTAAAGTTGAGTAAATTATACTTACACATAGTGAAGAATATTTTAGTTTTTATTTCTGAAATATTCTTCCATAATCTAACATAAGTCTAGCTTTTGCATTTGGGTCTAGATTTAGAATGTTCCTTGGAAAATGTTTTAAATATATTTAAAAATGTGTTAGTATTTCCTAAAAATTTTAACATTGGTACAAAAATAATCTTCCCTTCTTTATACCAAGTAATTTTTAACAAAAATATCAGTTAAAATTTTTTTATTTATTTAAAGATCTGAGTTTTATCCGTTAAGAAAATCAAAGATGGTATAGCAAGTTATGTTTTTGCAATTACTTTTGAATCTACTTAAAAAAAAAAAACTTTAAAAGGTTTCTTCTTGAAGACAATTTACCAATCGATTAGTGTATTATATAATATAGATTACTTGTTCCTTAACCTCAATGCCTTTTTTCAGTGCGTTAGATTGTTAGAGTATCTCGCCTATTAAAATCCAGGAAGCAATTGGAATCGGTGTCAAAGTAACATATTTTCAATACAGATATAATTGTATAGGGAATATTTATAAAATATTAATGTGATATTTAATTGTGATATGCTGTTATCTAAACGCTCTTATTTTAGTCACAAAAATTATCAGAAGAACTAACTGACCCCTTACAGAAGATCCTCGCACAATTTTTCTATATTAGAACATTACACTTTTCGTGTAGATACTTTTCACTCAATTTCTCTTTCATGTGCTGTTTAAAAAATATTTTTTACTTTTTAAAGCATTTTTTATCATTTTTTTGTGTGTGTTATACAAAAGCTGTCTTTTTAAATATTTATTTTATTCTTAATTCGTTTTTATAACGATTATTGTTATGAGGTTTTACGATTTTTTGCTAATTTTCCATACTGCCGTCAAAATGACACTAATCTTAAAATATGAAAAAAAATTTCATATTTATTTTAAGATTTTTAATATATATAAATATAATTTTGTCATGCTGCTTTCTTGTTTGCAAAAACAATTCAAGCTTTATGGGTTTGAATCAAACAACAGTTTTTTCTCTTGGGCTTAGCGAGCTATTTTCTAAAGCAGGTACTTTCATCCATCAACTCCTATCGCCAAATTACTGCACAAATTCTTATATGTATGCAGCAGTTTTTACAAGGGGGGTATAGCTTCCCCACATACACACATCCCTTACTTCACTACGCCACTGGTCTCTTTTAATAGTTAATTTATTCCTTTATCGTAACTTTTATTTTAGAGGGGGGAGAGGGGAAGACCATAAATTATTTGTCTCAGGTGGCAAATATGCTAACAGTATCTTTCGTTTAGGCATGGCAAAAAGAGAGTATTCCTGTTGAAGTCTAACAACCGAAAATTTTTCGATTTACAATATATCTCTACTTTGCACAAAAGGAAAAGAAATCCAAAAAGAAAAAGATGCAAAAGAATTTTCCATTGTGTCACATGGTCAAGTTTATGGAAATAATTAAATTCAGGACGTTCACTGGTAGAAAAACGGACTGGATATTTAAATAGGTCAACATTGAGTTAGAGGAATACAGTATGGCTGCTATCCAACCCCTTAATGCAATTAACTGACAATGAAAACTACGCAAAAAAACGAAAGTGAATGGCGATGCCTCCATTGTCCGAATAACATTTTACAGAAGGATGACTCAATGATAAAATACTTATTATTTACAGAATTGTGAAAAGCGTAATTAATATTACTCTTCTGTGAAGGGGCGTAATTTCGGCCGTTCAACTGCTGGGGCAAACGTCGAATCAAAACTATAAAATATTAATAAATCCTACAAATATTACAGGGACAAATTCATCAAAATTGCCCCTCCTTTAATATTTCTAAGGGGGGGAATTTGACCCCCTCTGTCCTCCGAAATTACGCTCCGTGCTTCAGTGAATTGTTTTTGGTATGGGAGTTCGAAGAAACAGATAGTCTATGTCAGGCATTAGGTTTCTGATAGAATTGATACTGATAGTTAGGTACAGTCTTATTAACCTCTTAATTAGACAGCACATTGTTTACTCATAACTTTGATATGATAACGAACTCAATCCTCGCACGTTTTTAAATCTTTTGATTCTTAAGTTGCTGTTAGTGAGCAAAATTCCTTGTTTGTCAACTTTGCACGGAAGCTCCAAATTATGTTTTGGTCTTTTTTCTTTCAGAGGTTGAAGCAGTGAATTTTTATGCACTACTAGGTTCTACATAAAAACCAATACTTGACTTTGACTTTGAAATAGATAGTTACTATACTATTTAACACGTTGAACGTAACGTTTGGTCAAGGGACTCATACTCGATTTTTCGTTTGAACGGCGTCAGTCCTTGAACTGACAGTAAACTTTCCATTCACTGCATAGTACCCAGTAACTAATGTCGCGCTCAGCGAGTTAAAAATGAAACTACAGTAAAAGTTTATTCTTATGCTACGAGTTGAAAGTTCATGGGAGAGTGGCCATTTCCGATGCTACAAAATGTATGTTTCATTGGGAGAGAAACAGTGACTTGTTAATAGAGAAGTATCAGACAACAAATAGCAGAATTGGTTCTAAGGCCAGACACACCGAACCTTTGTCCGGGGTGATAATTAGGGTCAAATTTGTAAAATAAATTAAAGTTGTATAAAAATATTTTACGACATGTATTATTTTACTAATTGAGTTTACAAATTGTTTTACATTCTTGGTTGGATTTAATTCCAATTTATTAAATTTTATCAGGGAGTAAAAGGGGAGTATTTTAATTTTTTCATAGACACAAAACTGTAGAGCCCACCATGTAAATAGTCAGCATCAATTTTTGGAAGAACACATACTAATAGCTATAATACTAAAAGTATGACGAGATATATGCAAGTGACCAATGTAAATATTATTGCTGTGAAAGTTTTTTCAGTTATAATCTCGGCTATAGTAGTATTATCTAACTCGAAATAGACTGAGAACAGTGATTGTTCTGAGTAAATAGATGTTGAGCTAAGTATATTATAAAGATGATGTTAGGGAAATATACTGGCATTGGCATAACCTATTTGGGGGCATCTTAAGCCGAAGGTCCATTATCATTATCAGATAGTTATATAAGAAACCTTAAATTAATATAGTCGACAATACGATATAAATATAGAGAAAATGAGACCGGGGGGGGAAGTGAAGACAAGAAAATATAAAAAAATTATAATAATGTAGGGTGGAATTAGGGTGTTTAGCAGGTTTTTCTTAAACATATATAAACAAGATACTGCTATACTTCTGACAAAAATAGGGGTAGTAGCTTTTCATCTCCCCTGACGTATGTCCATAGGGATAATCATAGTTGCCCTGGAGAGCCTAAAGATTGTAGTCATTCCCTCGGATTATAGCCAGGAAGATTAAAGATTTTTTTCATTATTAATATTTTCAGTATTTGTACAAGGTATATGATAACTTCCTTTTTCCTGATCACACGTCTCGTTCAGCAAAATTAAAGAAAATAAAAATATTGCTGAAATACATTTAAAATTAAACATTTTAAAACTGATAGCTATTCTACCCACTTTTACTTATTTTTCAACAAAGTCTATTTTACATCAATAATGAAATTTCTGTTCAATTATAAAAGCTTATTTTTATATGATTGACATGTTTATTGAAAATCACATTACAATTAGAGACATTAATTAAAGACAGTTTTAAAAACATGTGGTCTTATGTCATGTGATGTGAAAGTTCTAATATCGATTAAACTCGATTTCAAGTTAATAGACGTTTTCATTCTTTACTCCAAGTTTTGATTAAAGGGAATTATTCTGCTGTAGGCGTTGCCAGGTGAACAACTTACGTACTCTTCTGGTCTTGTTTATCACATGATTTAAAGATGTCCGTGAAAGTTGGTAGAATGCCGAAAGAAATTAGCTCTAGCGCTGCAGCTAAGGAACATACCTTAGTTGTTACGAGAGATTTTATATCTCAACCTCGAATAAGTAAGTAAACTATCATTTAATTTTCTGTCCTTTACTGAACTTTCTACTGCTATACCTGAAATTACTCTATTTGTTTTTACAGCGATCAGTGCATCATAATCATACGATTTAAACAAATATTAAGATTAAAATGAGTATTTTTAATATTGTGTATGTCAGATTTTTAAAAATGGAATAAAAAAAAATATGAAGTCCGATTTTTGTAATGTTCGTTCAAAACTTTTCCTATAAATGTTCATTTTCATAAGATTATCTTTATAATCTACAAAAATTAACTTTCTGTTGTTAATTTCGATCAATTTTATTACCAGATAGACTATATTCCTTTATGCTATATACATTTTCTTGCAAAGGGTAAATGAACAATAGGCTCATAAATTATAAACCACTACAAGGACTCTTTCTGCTACTATGCAATATTTAAATTATCCGATGTTTCTCTCGTCACTTATTTTAACTGAATATTAAACAACTGGTTGTCTTACTTCTTATCCATATTTAGTATATAATTTTAATATTTTGTTGCTTTATTATTATTACCTCATTAGATGATTTCATTTGTATTGTAAGCACCATTCTGAAGCATAATTGATCTAAGCTCATTTTATGACTAAATCAACGCTTGTTTTGATTAGCATATGCACTGTGCTATGAAACATTTTATATTGAATGTATAGCATATTTTCATACATTATTTTTTTTCAAATTTCTAAAATGTTAATGTGTTTGACCTAATTATCTGATCTTTCCTTAATATATAATTTTTCATTTTGTGGTCATGATTTTATATAAATATAGTTTCTTACATACAATATTTATCAATTTATCAACTACTAATTTTCAGTTGTGAATATTTGTAACATCAAAATATATTGTAGTTCATTTTTAAGCATTAATCTTATTTAATGAATAAATGCTAAATAATTGACTTAAAATCTGTGAAATTTTCTGAATTTTGATTTTATAATCTGTAATTTTAAAGTTGAAATAAATATTTTTTCCTCAGCATACAAGACAGTATCTGGTGTGAATGGACCATTGGTTATTTTGGATGATGTGAAGGTATTTATAAGTAGTGTTATCACATTGCAATTGATTTTTTTTTTTTTTTTTTTTTTTTTTTTTTTTTTGTTTTTTTTTTTTTTTTTTTTTTTTTTTTTTTTAGGTATAAAGAAAAAGGATTTGGACTTATTTATTTATGTTTTTTAGTTTCCTAAGTTTGCAGAGATTGTTCAGTTAGTTTTAGCTGATGGATCTGCTCGAACTGGACAGGTTTTGGAAGTCAGTGGGAAAAAAGCTGTTGTCCAGGTAACTAATTTAAATAGGCCTTGTTCTCTTATTATATACGAGTTGTTGCTTCTGAATTTTACTTTCTCTAATCTTCTTTAAGATTGTATATGTTTTCACTTTAGATAAAAAAGATCTTTTATCCTGAACTTTAATTCGCTTTAAGAGTTTGAATTATTTGATTTCTTGCCTTTTTCAAAATGAATATTATTTTGTTCTGTTAATTCAAAATGAGTTATACAACATAACTGTTATGACTAATGCAAAATATTTGATTTCAAAAGAAAAAAAATCATAGTGTATTATAACATATTTAATTATCTAAATACACACATACATATAAATGGTAACTAATACTGTAATATTAAACAGAAAAGTTGCTGAATATATAATACCTATTGATATTTTTTAAGGTTTTAAGTTTTGCTGATTTTTTTTATTTCAATATTTTATTATGTATACTTAATAAATAAGACATATAAAATGAAATCATAGTTTACAAATATTTATTAGAAATATTTGAAAAATTTTTTTTCCTATATTTAATTAGTTTAAATTGTAGGTTTTTGAAGGAACTTCAGGTATTGATGCTAAACATACTTTGTGTGAATTCACCGGAGATATTCTGAGGACTCCAGTTTCTGAAGACATGCTTGGTAAATTTACTTCTCTTTTGCTTTAGTGATTTTGTAAAATTTTTTACATAATTTATGTTTTAATTTATACTTTTCTTAGGTCGTGTCTTTAATGGATCTGGTAAACCTATTGATCGTGGACCTCCAGTTTTAGCTGAAGACTTTTTGGATATTCAAGGTTTCTTTTAGAATACTTTTCTAATTTTTTGTTTCTTTGTTTTGCTATTGAGTCTTGAAATAATAATGTATCACATTTAAAGGATTTTTCAATGAAAAGGAGTATATTAGAATTGTTATACACTAGGTATTCAGTAAGTAACCGGAAGTAAAATTTAAACTGCTAATTCCAATTAGCAGAAGTAACCTAAAAGTTGATATAAAACTACAATTGTATTATTGATAAATATACAAAATAAAAAATTTGTAAGGCCGGATTGAAATAATACATTGTTACACGTTAAATGGTTAAAATGACAAAGAACATCATCCCATATTAATAACTTTAGAAGGATTCAATAAAATCGTACCTAAAAGAAAGCTAAAAACAGAACCAATCACAGTTAAGCAAACAATATAGAAGAAACATAACAAAATTCACAGAAAATCTAATGTTATATAATGCTACGATTACAATATTCCAACAATTATAATGTACTTATTTAAAGTTTAGTTTTTCTAAGTCAGAATGTACTTGAGTTATCATGCTCACATACAGACATACGCTGAGCCATAATTCCAAAAATGATATTTTCGGACTCAGGGGAGTTCAAAATGTAAAGATCAGTCTAATTCTTAATGTTGAATTTTTGTTGATTGCAGTACTTCCCCTATACTATGTCTACAAGGAAGTAAAAAACAAAAATTATATTAGCTAAAATTCATATTTTTCTTTAATGTTCAGGATATAGTATTTTTTAAAAACACTCTTATTTTGAAAATCTGTTTTTTTTTTTTTTTTGCAACCACTTTACTTTGGGAGTAGGAAGAAAATAAATAAAAACATAGGTGTTTGTACTTGAGTGAAACCCTGGAATTCTGGGTATTTTTCACTAACCATTTCCAGGTTTTCAGAAAAATAAAATTACAAATTATTTCCTGTAACTTTTTCTGTTTACCTTGAAAGTAAATCAGAGAGTACAGCATGTTTTTTGTGACTCTCAAACAATCTTTCAACTACTTTGAGGTGGTCTACCAGGTTTTAAATCCTAAAATGACAGGTTGAAAATTAATAAACCATTTTAACATACTTTAGAAAGTTACTAAAAGGCAAGTAATGTTTACATTTATGAGGGGTAGAAGTGCTTAGGCATGAAAGCCATGGAGTCTGAGACTGCATAAAAGCAGTTAAAGGTTAAATCTGTAAAAGAGATGTGATTTTAATTGAATGTGGATGAATATAGAGCATACACATCATATTAGTTAAAAAAAGAAATTGAATGCCTGTCCTAACATGAAATAAATCATTTAAAAAAATATATGCTTTTATTTCATTTTCCGAGGTAAAATTTAATCTTTTAAAATGTGTTTAGTATAATTTCATATTGTTAAAAAATTGTTTTAAATTTTGTTATTTTTATAAAAAGGATTTAATTTCCATCCTTCTCATTTGTTTGCTAAAATTTGTTTTTGTATACCTCTGTAAGGTCACAAAATTTTCCAGAGATTTTATTTGGCCCCACAATTACCCTGTAAATAAATTTCTTAGACTGTATATAACTTTCATTTTGGCACACATAGCATAGTTTTCAAATGTAATATAACATATTTTAAACAAGATTCAGATTTATTCTTTTATATCAGATATTTTTTCTAGATGATAGTGAATGTAAATTTGTATAATTGTTATATGTATGTAATAAAAAAGGTTTAAAAAATTTTCATTTTTTAAAATGTATACTTATTAAGATATTTAAACTAATATTCTTAATATGACAGGTATGCCTATCAATCCCTGGTGTCGTATTTATCCTGAAGAAATGATCCAGACAGGTATTTCTACAATTGATGTAATGAACAGTATTGCTCGTGGGCAAAAAATTCCAATTTTCTCTGCTGCTGGATTACCCCATAATGAAGTAATTTAAAAATTTTATTGATATAAAATTTTAGAAATTTAAAAAGAATTGATGGTTAAAAAACTTAATAGTTAAAGATACTTTAAAAAAAGTTAACTTCATAGTTAAAGTTAACTTTTTGTGTAGTTAAAGAAAGCATTATTAACCCTTTGCACTCAAGGACTCCGGAGCAGAGCCATTTAAAATTTGTCTTCAAACTCTAGGGCTCCGCGACAGAGACAATGCAAATAATTTTCAATTTTTAACATAAGAACAAAAACTAATCTTAAAAACTAATTATTTTGCATTGTCTCTGTAGCAGAGCCCTCAAGTTTGAAGGCAAATTTTAATTGGCTCTGCATGTGCAAAGGGTTAAATATATCAATTTATTACAAAAGCATTCCATTAATTAGAATGTTAAAAAAAAATTCATCATTTTTTTTTTCTGCTGAAAGGTGGAAATTTGGCAACTTACTGCATAAATTTTGCATTCTTTCAAAAAATTACCTCAATAAAGAAAAATGATGCTTAGTGTTCCTTTTAGCATATAGCCATTTCTAATGCTTAAAATACAAAATTATAAAATTCAAAATTTTTACAATTTTTTGCTTTTTTTAATTTTTGTACTTAAATTAATTATATCTGGTTAAAAGGGAGTCTACTGTATAAATAAATCTTTACTTAAATCAGTATCGTTTGCACATTTTTTTAAACTTAATTTGAGCAAATAAGGTTATAAAGATTTTGTAGCATAGCTTTAAGTTGTATTGGAATGAGAAAATAGAAATTAAATTTCATTATTAAGTGGCATGTTTAATACTGTTTGTGACCTTCTGGAGTTGTATGTTTAATTTTAATACTGTTTGTGACCTTCTGGAGTTGTATGTTTAATTGCATATGCTCTTAAAGATGTTTCTATTTTAGATAGTTTATTATTTTTTTTTATTATATTTTAGATTGCTGCCCAAATTTGTCGCCAGAGTGGTCTTGTTAAAAATAGAGATGTTATGGATCAAGAACATGATAACTTTGCTATTGTTTTTGCTGCTATGGGTGTAAGTATCATTAGCATATTCTTATAATCTATAAATTGTTAAATTTCCATTTTATTTGTTTAGTTCTGTTCATCTTAAGGGTCAACCTATGAATTCTACTTACATTATTTTTATCAGTAAAAATTTATTAAATTTTTGATATGAACCTCTTCTCTACAAAATAGTTATTTTGCTAAGAAGATACCATGCAAAGCAAATTTTTAATAATTTTAATCTTCGTTACATAATTTTACTATAGTTTTTAGTACTGAAATACTTTTTTTTTTTTTTTTAACCTGTAGGTAAACATGGAAACTGCTCGTTTTTTCAAACAAGATTTTGAAGAAAATGGATCTATGGAGAATGTGTGCTTGTTCTTGAATCTTGCTAATGATCCAACGTAAGTGCAGTTTCCTGTAGACTGACTGCTTATGTATAGGTTCTGGATCAAATTCATTATGCACCTTTTACGTTTTAAATTTTTTTCAATGTAAGGATACAAATACATTTAACCTTGCTACAATAAACTCAGGATATAGTAAACTTTATAACTTTTAATAAATTAATAAAATTTTAAATTATTGTAGTGAACTCTTGATAAAATGAGTGTCCACATACAATGAACTGAAATTTCTCTTCCACAGATTTTTTTTTTCCAGTTCTTTTATTAAAAGTAATTTTATGTTAACCTATCTAGCTGTTTTAACTTTGAAATAGATAAGAATTAAAGGGAGGAGGAAAAGATGGGTTACAAAAATTAACCATACATCAGTAAATATTTATCAGAATGTCAACAAATACGGAGGGTAAATTCTAGATGTATTAAGAAATAATGTAGAATAAGAATATGAAATTCAACAAATTTCCTCTTTCTTTTTGCCAAATTAGTGTTACTAAACTCCCATTTGTAATCAAATTGTTATTGATCAAAAATTGCAATTTTTTCCCATTAGATGACAAAAAATGAATGAAGTAAAAATTAATTAAAAGTACGGTATTTCAAAATTTTTTCATTTCTAACAACATGATAAATTAACTATTTAAATAATTAGTTTATAAGTAAAATCTGTGTTATCTCAATGATTGTTTCTAACAAAACTACTATGAAAAGCTTAGAAAATTCAATGTTTCTGCAAAATGGCATAAAGGATACCTTGAATTATAGTGAACTAACTTTTTATTGGGTCTAGAGTTTGTGTACTACAAAGGTTTGACTAGTTTTTTATAACATTTTTATGATTGTGTTCTCTAATGTTGTGTTTGGTTGAATTTTTTTTATTATTAGAATTCATGACATGTAGACAAATTAAAGAAATGGTTAAACTAAAAAAGCTTTTGGGTAAAAAAAAAAAAAAAAACCACTGCTTGTGTAATTTTTTCAATTTTATTTGAGGTATATTACTATATAAGTTTTTCACTATCATGACTAAATATTTGTGTGAATATGTGTTTTAAAAGTGTCTCAGTAGTAAACTTGTATCAGACAGAGCTTTGGCTTTCAATAGCCCACAGAGTTCTTTGTATTATTTCTATCTGTGTAGTTTGAGCATAAAATTTAGTTCAGTACTTGAATTGTAGACTAACCCTTGCATATATATTTATTATATATATTTTTTTGTTTGGTCATTTGCAAATAGTATGTCTAATAGTGCTTGTTTGAATGATTTTTTGTATTCTTCCCTAATTTGGAAAAGTATGCATATGTAATGTAGTATACTTTGAATTTTATATGATATCAAACTATTAGCTGGCTAAAATACCTCCTCACATTGTATGGTAGTTAATTTTATGAATTTCTAAAGTTGGCCTGGTATATAAAGACATGCCTTTGTTCAAATTCCTTACAGAAAGTACTATTTTTTGCTCATATGGTTCTCAAAATAAATTGTTCAGCAGATTATCTGCGTTCAATGTATTGCTTATGAAGAAAATATGACAATATCAAGAAACAAATGGGATGACTGAATGGATAAGGTGTTGCTCTTTATTAATGAACTTCATGGGTTTGAATTGCTGACTGGGATATCTGTCACTATTCAGAATTAGCTTTAATCAGTAGATTTTGGGCTCATTAGGCCTCATGTACCACAATACTATAACATAATGTTCCAAACCAAACTAAGAGATAAACATGTCATAGGAAAACAAACATTAACTTTAATAAAATTAACAGGTTCTAAATAACTTTCTGCTTATCTATATATTTTTTTTATTAAATTTGTCATAATCTATTTTACAGCATTGAACGTATTATTACACCACGTTTAGCCTTGACGACTGCTGAATACTTAGCCTATCAATGTGAAAAACACGTGCTAGTTATTCTTACTGACATGTCATCATATGCTGAAGCCCTTCGAGAGGTAATAATTTTGTTGCTTTAATCAAGAACTTTTAATCATAATATAAGAGACAAATATATTTGTTCACTTTACAAATGAGATATATATGATGGAAAGATGAAATTATTGTCAATAAATGCATTAAGATTGTTATTTTCAAATATGACTAGAGATGTTGAATTGACTAAAATTGTGATTTTTTTTAAATGATCCATATAGTAGATAAAGTAGAAATTTTAAAACTTAATCAGTGTTAAAATTCTATAGGTATCAGCTGCTAGAGAAGAAGTACCTGGTAGGCGAGGTTTCCCAGGTTATATGTACACTGATTTAGCAACTATTTATGAAAGAGCAGGTAGAGTGGAAGGCAGAAATGGTTCCATCACACAAATTCCAATTCTTACTATGCCTAATGATGGTAGGTCATATTTTTTTTTTTTGTGTAAATTGTAGTAACTTTTTTTTATCATTTATTTAAAATCAAACATCAATCTCTCTTTGTACATTTTTAATAAATATAAACAAAAAGCAAGTTTTATATAGGTTCATCAATAATTGAGAACAAAAGAACTTCGTTATTACAGTAAAATTTTTTTGTTAAAATTTTAAGTTTGTTTTGAATTATTAGTTTACTGTTAATAAAAATGGCTTCATATCGTGTATATATATATAAAGTTATATCATGGAAACAGCAACAGATGCTGATGGTCTCTGAAAGTGTCAGCAGTAATCAAAATTTATTTGAAAAAATGTTAAAAAAAAATAAATAAATAGCTGAAATTTGTTTTGCTGAGGTTTAACTCAATTGGGATGATGCAATCCTTTAACACTGTATTTTATTTATGTTAAAATTTAGACAATGAGCAGACTTTATTTTGCTGCTAAGACAACTGTCATAAAAATTGATAAAAACTTGACTTCAATCAAGACAGAGTACATTTTTGAGAATATGTTAATTCAGCATTCCTATAGTTTGTTAGATCCACTCAAAATTACAAAATCAGCTTTCATGTTTGATTTTGAAACATGGTTCCATTGGTTTGTTAGAAATAGAAAAGTAAATGTTGCAAGTTAAGATATTAATAATGAGAAAATGGAAGAAATTGTGCTCTTGCATTGAGTTTTTCTTCATAATGGTATAAATAAAATGGAAAAAATTTTTAATATTTGGTTGCATTTTTATTATATTATACACAAAATATTTTATACAATGCTTCTTTTGTTGTAATAAATATTTTTTTCTTTTCAGATATTACACATCCAATACCGGATTTAACTGGTTACATTACTGAAGGTCAGATTTATATTGATAGACAGTTACATAATCGACAGGTATGTTATGATTTTGATAAAAATCTAAGTGCTTCAATCATTGTTTAAGTAGATATTGATATATGTTCTATTTCTTAGATATATCCTCCTATTAATGTGTTACCATCCTTATCTCGACTTATGAAATCTGCCATTGGTGAAAACATGACTAGAAAAGATCACTCAGATGTTTCAAACCAACTGGTAAACATTTTTACTATAGTAATTTATTAGGATTAAGTAGCTTATTTTTTTTTTTTTTTAATATATACAAGAAACTATTGGATTTCATTGTTTCTTACTCATAGTTTCTGTAATTTTTATTTATTTATTTTTTTTTTAATATAATTTTAGAGGTATCTGACAATCCTTGCACAATCTTCTAGAGAAAGGTGTAATCTCAAAAATTTTTGTAGTAAAAATATTAATGTTTGATAGACTAAAAAAATTAAATGTTAAAGTAAATGTTCACACATACTTTGCTTCACTGAATATATTTTAAATTGGATTCTAAAATACAAAACAATTATAATGTTTTCTGTAATATTTAAATCATTACCTGTTTTTTTTTTTTTTTTTTTTTTTTTTTTTTAACATAATATTATTCAGTATGGCATTTTGTACACCTTGTTTTTGATATTACATATAGCAGTTTTCCTAAAAATTTATACTTACAGCTTTAAACAAGGTGAGAGAAGTATAACATTGAATTAATGAATAGCTTTAAAACAGGTAAAAGGTTATATTTTTACAAAAATGATGTTATTAACCTCTTAAATTGAGAAAATCTGTTATTTACTTTGCATACTATATTATTTAATATGTTTATCTAATTTTTTTTCCTCATTCAAGTATGCTTGCTATGCTATTGGTAAAGATGTACAAGCTATTAAAGCTGTTGTAGGAGAAGAAGCTTTGACATCAGAAGATCTCTTGTATTTGGATTTCCTAAGCAAGTTTGAAAAAAGCTTTATCTCTCAAGGTAGATTATATATTATACTTTTTATATTTACTACATAACTAATCATCATACCTTAATTTTTTTTAAAAAATTCAATATGTGTTTTTCTTATATACTCCAAAACTGTTACCATGTTTTTTCACATCTCGAGCTATATGTATCGATATGATTAATGTCACACACAATATGATTGAATTAATAAATTGGAAAGTTGCTTGTATATATATATGTTTCCCATCTCTGTTCATGTGTTTTGAAAAATAAATGTGTGCTGTGTCCAAAATATTAGTTCAAGGAATTCTTTTTATTCAATTACTACAGCGACAACAGTTTTTAATTTTTATTTGGTTTTAGATTGCTGTACTAATATTTAGTTGGATTAATCATTTTACTATATAGCTATTACTATGTTAGAATTAAAATTCTTTGTGTAATATATTATCGGGCAGCTACTATTGAATCATAATCTTTAAAATTAAGGTTTTGGAATAATAATGTTTTTGGATAATAATGTGTAATTGGGAGTTGTTTTTCTAATCTCTTAAGAGTATATATAATGTATGAGAGACTTCATTTAATGAGATAGATTTTAAAATAGTGCATTATAAATTGAGTACATGTATTTTTATAGCTATGGTTCAAATATTAGCTTGTGTCAGTAGAAATTGGATCATATAATTATTAACTTTTGGAATTAAATTACTATTTTTTTTCCTTTGAATTATAATATGTTCAATAAAAAAAGCTTGAAGTTCGAAATAATTTAATCAAAAAATAAAAATGAGATAATCCTCAGCTCAAAAGGCATTAAAAACATGTTAACATTTTCTTAATAAAATATTTGAATGTACATTTCCGGTAGGATTTTCTCTGTAGCAAAAAGCTGACAGTATTGCCTTAAACAGTGTGAGTTCTATTTTAAAATGTAAAGCTCAATATTAAGATAATTCTGAATAGTAATCAATCCTAAAAGACTTTTCATGTCAATTTTTTGAGGTTTTCAAAATTATTTTTTCTAATATATGTTTTATTTGTGAATGGGAAATTATGATTATTATCATACATGCATAATGAATATAATATATTGGGTACAAACTTCTTTCATGGGGTATGAGAGGGGGCTGGAAATTTTTGTAAGTGATGCCGCTGCCATTTTGTGAATTATAGCATATTACATGTGCATATTATAATTTGCCAAAAAATACAATAATGCATTTGAGTACAATAATTATATTTATCATGTATGGCACGAGAAGACAATAAAATACCAAATCATCTTCATGCCTATTTTGTATTTATTTAGGTGTTTACACGGTAACTTAAAATTCATTTAATTATATTTTAATTTTAGAGGATTATTTAGTAAATATGTTTCATACTTTCAGGGAATTATGAAAATAGAACAGTTTTTGATTCACTTGACATTGGTTGGCAGTTACTTCGAATTTTCCCTAAAGAGTTGTTGAAGCGAATACCTCGAAGCACATTAGAAGAATTTTATCCTCGAGACAGTCATCATACAGAGAAAAAAGCCTAAACTGTAAGCTAGTAAATGATATTAATAGACCTACTAATGATCTGTGTATATTATATATGATTTTGTACATTAAGATTTAATTTGAAAGAGAAACTTTATGTGAAGTATATTTTATCATATATCTGTTCCATTTTATAAATTTTAAAGAAGATTAAAATTTCATATTTTCCTGTGCAAATAAAAAATTGTTTGTTAAATTTGTAAATTATGAAGTTTTAGATAACAGGGTGTACAGTAACTGGGAAAATCAGGAAAATAGGAATTATTATGGAATTTGCCAATTCTGGAATTCAGGAGAAATTTAAAAATTTAAAAAAATATATATATATTTTCTGCAAAAAAGTTTTTTAAAAATATAATGAATTCCAACAATTAAAATTAAATAAAAACTCTTCAGTTGCATACCTCTTGTGCATTCTTTTGAAATGCTTTTACACTGTTAAATGAAAATATGGAAAAATGAAAAAAGAATCTTTTGAAAATAAAGCAATTGGACTCAAAAGGAAAAATCAAAAGTGATTAAAAAACAATGGGAAGAAAAAAAAATACCTGCAATCAAAGAAGCTAACAAGGAAATTTATGCTATCATGGACAAATTGAATTTTTAAAATAATAATTAGCAATTTTTAACCAATGTATTAGGTTGCATGGTTTAAATTAAAATTAAATGTGAAAAAGAAATGCAAGAGTTGTTATAGTTTTTTAATAATTATGTAAATGAAATTGATCAATCTTCCTCATGCAAGTTATTCTTAGCACCCAAAGACAAAGTATTTCTAAGGAATGTATTGGGATTTTATTTGTTCATATTAAAATTTATAACTTTATTTAAATATAAATTTATATCTAAAAACAGTTTCATAAAATAACTGAAAAAAATTGTATATTAATTAAGAGTGAATTTATTAAGAAAGAAATTGCAAATTACATGGAATTATCAGGGAATTTCTACATGGTTTTCCCCTGAATACCCTAGATAAATTTTTAACTTGTATTTTAATTTTAAGAAAAATATATTTCATTGTGATTGCTTTTTTAATACATTAACCTTCAGACCTCCTCTTTGCAGATATTGAAGTCTCATTCCATTTAAATAGAAATTCTAGTCTAAAGATGTTGTTTTATGTGCATTTTGAAGATTCCAGAGTTGCAATAAAAGAACTGGTTGTTTTGAAAATTTCTTCCAATATCCTCAGTTGATGCCAAAACTTTTTATTTTCCATTATGTAACTCATTCATTTTTTTTTTCAATTTATATTTCTAAAATTTAAAAAAATGTTTCATAGCAAATCATACTAAAATTTGTTGAAAATATATGTATAAGAAAATTATGTTGTTTCATCAAGCATTAAAATTATAATAAGAACTATGCCTAATGTTATACTGTTTTGGGTAAATAAGAGTAATATTATAGCTGGTGTTTTAGAACAAATATATTCAAGAAAATATATAAACTGGATAAGGCAGGTGTGTAGTATTTTTTATTTAACTGTTACACATTCCTCATTTGGTCATGTAACTTTCATGTTGTGCCTATGTACTTAATCCAGAAAAGATATCAATGTTATTTGTTGATTGTGAAATGTACAAATAAAATGTCTGAAAAAGTGGGAAATTTATTTTATATTCCAATTTGAATACACATAGTTCTCAACACATTTTTAAATTACGGAATAAACATTTGTACACACATTTCCAAACCCATTATCTGTACATTTGCAAATATAAATCCATCTGTTTATAAGCCTAGAGTGCATTTAAAAAAATCTCCCAATTTAAAACCTATGTATTAATTAAAGAAAAAAAATGTAACCTTTAAACATGTTCATAAAACCAAAAATGTTTCCAAGCATATAAAACAAGTGAAATATTTCCCAGCCAAATAGCTATAAAGAAAAACAATAAACCATAAAGTAAATGCAATCAAAATTGCTTTTACTATATAAATTAGAGGCTAGTGGTATTAGTTTTTTAAACTGGGAATTTGTCTGAAGGTGGTGTATTTTTCCATTAATTTATTTTTGTCTGAAAGATGAGTGGGCTGAAACATTCTTTTATGACAAATTTTAATTAGCAAATTGCCTTTGTTAAACATGTGCTTATTGACATATGTTTCATGCTCTGAAGTAAGAACTTTCCATATTGGAGAAAAAATGTTCCAGATTCTAATTTAGCAGGATTTGTGTGATATTTTGGCACTAGAACAAATTATCATTATTATGAAATATTAACATGCATATTCAGTCTGCAGAAAACAGCCACCATTCTAATGTTGATTATTCAAAATACAAAAGCATAGGTTTTAATTTAAATCAGAGATGGTTTTATGTGAACTGTCTTTGAGTTCATGTTTGATATATTTCCAAGTAAATTAAAACAAGGGAAAATCTTCAAAATGAGGATAAAGATAAGTAAAAATAGCTAAATAAATCTTGTGCATGTTTTTAAAAAAGCATTTGATTTTTTTTCTCAACTACATTGTTTCTTACTTATATTGATTCTACAGTAAATTTTAAAAAAATAAACAACTTTGCCTTTAAAATGATCCTAAACAGTTTACTATTAATGTAACATCTTCACAAAATAATAAAATTTAAATGCATATTTTCCCAAATAGCTCTCTTCCTAACTGTAATAATGTATTATATATTTCTCCCAGGAGTTTTTAATTTTTTCACTTTACAAAGCAAAAATAACTCATGTTTATAAGTATTTAATACAGACAATGATAAATCTAAGACTGATGCATTTTTGATTAAAATTTTTTTTAGAAATAATCAAGCATTTAAGATTAGAACTCTTAATTTTTTTTCATTAAATTTTACTGTAGTGACAGAAATATCTATAAATAACTGTAATTTAGAGAAGAAAATAATGTTGGTGAAGGACTTTCACAAAAGAGTATTGGTTTATATAATTAACAAAGAAATTTAGGGATTCCAGGTTTTTGAAAATGAATACTGCTCTTATTTTACATATTTTCCTTCATCATTAAAAAAATGTAAGTTATTAAATACTGATAACTTTATGTGATGATTTGATTTTAGGGAAATAAACATAAAATACCTAGTTAAAAAACTTAACAATTTTGCTCTCAATTAAGCCAAGATAGCTGAGTTGTATAATTATGGTTGTTCAGAATTGCCTTTAAACATATGATCCTGATCTCATAAAGTTTGTGTAGGAAAAAAAAAAGTATGTGAAACCAAACCTACAGTTGTTAGCCAGGTAATGATAGAATAGGTATATCTCCAATATAGATGGGCTTTCTTGTGAAATAAGAGAACAGAGGTCACTGCTATCTGGGCATAACAACTCCTTTCAGATAACTGTCTATACTAGGTTTATTTCAATATCCTTTTTTTCAGATGCAGCACTGAGATCTCAAGAGAGATGCCCAGCAGTTATATCTCTGTAGTTGCAGCCATTTAAAGCCACATAACAATCCTACACATAATTAAAATTTAAAGTTTTTTGTAACTTGGCTACTTTTTTAGATACATTAATAGTACAGTTACAAGACTAACAAACTTAAAAAGCAAGTGTTTTGGTACTCTCTTGAATATAATAAAAAAGGATAGTTATAAAATATGGTACATTAAAAGGTAAAAGATATTGAACCGGTTAAAACTTTAAAAAATTTAAAAGGGTGAATTATTAATTTTTAGTCATTTAAGATGTTTGCTATCAATACTCCAGATGTGTATTTTCAGTTTTATGGGCTTCAAGCTTTAAATGACTCCCTTTTCTAATGACCTAAATTTTTTATAGACTTAAGTTTTTACCTACTGTGAATGTTTCATATTTTTATTAATCATTATAATGCACAGTACTTTTTATCAGATGTGTTTATTTATTACCAGAGTGCTGAAAGTTTTGTACTCATGAGTACAGAAAATGAGATTGTTTTATTAAAATATTTTTTAGATAATTTTTTTAATTAAGAAACTTTAAAATGCATTAGTTCTTATTTTGTCTTACCATTTTTGTGCTCTTCAATTTTTTTTACTTTGTGCTGAAGTACAATGTAAAACAATAAATAAATATGGAAAAACCATGGACTAATGGAATATTTGTCCAGTATATAAATGTATATATATATATATATATATATATATATATATATATACATAGATATCGTTTTGTATATAAAGTGTGTGTGTGTGGGGGGGATTAAGAGTGTTTGAACAATACAAATTTTCAAAAGTAATTTTATTGCAAATAAATGAAATTTAAATACATTTTTACTAAATAAATATTTTATATGATCTTATAATAAAAATTATACTAGTTGTCATATAAATATCAAGATATGCAAAAATTGAAGGGGAAAAATATATTTGAACTAAATAATAAGTTAGAATTCGATGAAACCCACCCTAAAAATTTAATATTTTGTATGAAGTCCAATTTTTTCTAGCATAGCCTGTATTCTTTTTGGCATTGATTCTACTAACTTTTTGGTTAGATTTGCCAGTATATTTTCATGTTTTTTTAAAGGAATACTTTTGAGTTTATTTTTATTTGAAAACTTCATATTTCTCCCATTTAAAAGATAACCCTGGATTCCCCATTGAGGAAATTGGGGAACTTAATATTGTAAGAGTTCATTTGCTCTGTCGTGTCTTATTTTGCTGGACCCAGAAGTCATTAATATCCAATTTTAATGCACTTTAAAATAAATTAACTCACAATCTCTACATATTTTCTCACAGTCTGTCAATTGCAGTCGAATTATTAATTCCATACTATTCCATACCATAATGCTCCTATTGCCATACTATAACAGTTGGACATACATTTTTAGGATTTTGAGCATTTTATTTTTTCTTTAAACAGCTTTGTAGCCATCGGATCCAAACAAGTAAAATTTACTTTCGCCAGTGAAAATATATTTTTAAATATTTTAAATGCATTCTTTTGCAAAATGAAGTTTTTTTTTATATCTTAGGATAAACTATCCTTATATACCATATATTTCTGTGTATAAGCTGAGAATTTTTGTGGCTTTTTTAAGACCTAAAGTAGAGGGTCGGATTATACATGGAAAAGATGTAACATGTGGGGTTTTTGCCACTGGTGATAAAAAGATGCCAAATTGGCAAAAATTAACTAAATGCTTGAAAAAAAAACCAGTAAATAATAAAAAAGAAAATGCATAATGGCAAAAAATAAAGTTTGCAAAAATTTTGAAATGAGAAAAAATTCAAATATTGAAAAACAAATTTTAAATGACTCTTATCTGTTATAATCACTGCAAAATAACAGTACTATAATGGTAGTGGATTGGCTAATCTTTTAATAAACATAATTCTGTGTAAGTCAGAAGCAATGAATAAATTGCCAAATATAGCATATTTTTTTTAGCTTATATTGCTTGAATTTATGAAAAAGTTATCTTTATATAGGGTTACCAGAATTGAAATGTTTTGTTAGCATCCAAGTAAAAATACCACTGGCTGCATGGTCTAGTCTTATCAAACCATGTGCCATGGCAGTAATCTAGATAAGTTAATGTAAAATTGTCAAGTTAATTAAGAGAGCATAAAGTTTATTAAAATTAAAAATGCAAGTTGTTTTTCCTCGACACTTTCAAAATGCGCGTAGATGTTTTTGTATTTGTCTCAAGGTACCACTGATCTTCTATCTCCGTGGTACTTAAAAAATTGGATGATGTGACAAAAATATGAGAAGCATTAGTCTAGCGGTTTAATTTAAAGCAATTTGATTGAAAAATATTTCCACTGTTTTACCTGCTTGGCGACATTTTTGGTCTCTTGGCAACATATTTGAGCATTTTAAAAATTGTTTTTTCACTTCAGCTTATATTTTTGATTTTGAACATTAGGTAAATTTTTTAAGGAAAATCACACCCCTGGCTTATATACAGATGAGCTTATATTTTTAAATATATGGTACATTCTTCTTTTATTCCTTTCTTATATCCAAATTTATGCAACCAATTTCTCAGTGATCAAGGCATAACACAAAAACTTAAATAAAATGCAATGTCATTAGATATTTCTACAGAACTAATAAAAGGATATTTATTGCTAACCATTTAATTCCTCTGCTTTATCTTGATTTAAGAACTTTTGCCACCTTGCCCTCTTTCTATTTTCAACAGTGCAAATGGTTTATTTATTTATCACATCACATAATAAATAGTTGATATATTTAATCTAAAAACCTTTACTTTCATAATAATTGGTCCTTTATTTCTTAAATTCACAATTCTGTCATGCATTAGAAAATCAACTCATTCTGCTTTTTTGACATTTCAAAATATTAAATTTACAATAAAAATAATTAAAATTGGATCTGAGAAAATTGCAATGTTTTAAAACAAATATTTATTTTTCTTTCACTTTCAGTACATGAAGTCAAGTTTCAACCTTTTCCCTTGGTTGTTCGAAGTCTTTTTTACCCTTGGAAATTTTCCTTTAATTTTTTTTGCTTTGTCAAGGTTTAGCAATTTATTACAAAATACCTAATTCTTATTTATTTTATAAGCTATTGTGAACTAGTTATGTAATAATTCACTACTTAAAATAAATTATTGAAAATTGTATTGTTCAAAGTTTTTTTTTCTCATTGTATAAATATATATGTAATGATATTTTAACCTAAAGCTAACCAACTTAATTATAATTGTATTTTAAAGTAAATTTTGGAAGACTTTATTCTTAAATTGCAACCTTTGGCAAAGCTCTTTTGTTCTTTCTGTCTCATTCTGGAAAACTGGCAGCTTTGCATACACCAAGATTACTACCTGCTTGCCTTAGCAATCCTTATATAACTTAGTTTCACTTCATCCTGCATCACCACATGACTAAGGATTAACTGGCTGATTTATACCCAAAATGGTATGCACCTGTTTTTTTGCACCAAAAGCCCTGGAGATTAATAAACTCCTATATTTTTATTTCAAAATTTTAGTGTATTCTCATTTAACTACCCGATAGCATATAAATGCCGTTTTCTTATTTGTTAAAATGCTGATTACTAACAGCTATACAAGTAAACAAAACAAAGCAGTCCTGGTTTACTTGAAACATAAAATTTATTTGGTAAAATTCCCCCATTAAATAATTTAGTTCTGACATAATAACAGCAAACTCTATAGCTTTTCCCTTCATCTATGATTTCTGAAAACATCATTTACTCACACATACACAAATTTACATTTTAGGTGGTTTTGAAAATTTGTTAATTATGGTCCTACATAGCTGGGATTTGACAAAATAACTTTTCTAGAATTTTCCTGATCTTCAGATACTTAACTCAAAAACTCCTGGCTAGTTTTGAGAACTTAAAAAGTTATGTACAGATAGTTGCAAACAAATGTTAATAATATGTATGTAAATCAGCCATACATTCATTGCCAGTCACAATAGAACTTTCTTTTACTTTCCCAGGCTACATGCCACATTGAAGAAAATGGCACAAGTCTGAGTCAATTTTATTCAAGATCTGCTAAAAAGACATGTTTAACAGTTTTTTTTTTTAGCAGATCTTGAATAGACAGACAAGGTAGTAATATCGAAACACATGCTGGAACAGGATTGGATCCCACAGTAATTGACAAATAGAATTTTTCCAAGAGACAGGCAACTTAATCAGCAATAATAAGTTACTTTGATTGGATGGGAAAAACTGAGTCATTTGCCAGTAACAGCTGGAAAACGTGGTGAGGGGACAGAAAATTTGCATTTAATGCAGAGAAAGCTTTGGAAAATGGGTTGGAAGAAATTAAAGTCATAGATACTCCTTTACGCACTCTTTCATTGGGTGCAGCACTTCCTTATTTGGATCTTGTGACAATAAACCCCAACCAACCAACCTTTAATTATGCTTTGTGGCTGGGATTGGTTTGGTTTGGAGTGCTACAGTCTACTTTTTGCTTTACGAGGGCTAACGAGACTGGGACCTACAGCTTAAAAACAATTCCTAATGGCTATGACCATCCATGCCACTGTGGGATTTTATAACTGGGAAAATAGATTTGAAGAATGGGAGAATTTTTAAGAGATTAAAAAGAAATAATTTCAATATATTACATGTATATTCATAGACATACATGCATTTTATCCTGACAATACCAATCAGGTATTATACTATACCAATAATTTAAAGATATGTTAAAAAGAAAAATATTTGGCAAACCAGTAAAATTTATTATAAAACTTAATATTTAAAAAATAGTATATTCTGAGTACTCTTAAACTAATGTGATGAGTGAAGCTATCACTGAATTCTTATAAACTGAATTTTTCCTGTTTTTACTAGGATGTACTGATTCTGAAAAGTGAAGTTAAAAGGCTCATACAAAAGTTTATTTCTAATAGAAATTGTGCAAGGTTTTATTATAGAAAATTTTCTTGTTCAAATATATAGAGTATAAGAAACAGTGCTATTTTTCTGTTTGAGACTTTAGACTACAGAAACTTGATTTGAAGCCTTCTAATTTAAAATTTTGGAATAGCAAGAAATAAATGAAAATTTTGTTAGATAAAAATAGTAAATTAAATATCTTTTAAAATCTTTTCCATTTTTAAATTTACTATCAAAACATTTTCCTTTTATAGCACCAGCAAAAAATTTAAAAGCAATATTTAAATTCTCACAATTTTTACGTATGGTACAGTGTGTAGTGTGCCCATTGCCAAGATATACAACAGGCTGAAAACTTCTTTTGTCTAAATATTGAAGAAATTGAAACTATGTTCTTCATATTTCAGCATTTCAATTATATTACTCCATACTTACAATCGAAACCAGTATTGATTAAACTAATTTAAGCAGAAAAAAAAATGGCAATATATATATATAGAGTATAAAATTAACTAAAAGCATTAGTTTAATTTATTAATCCATTGTTTATAATTGCCCCTTTTAAAATTTGTTTTTTTAAAAAAAGGAAAAAATAAAGTGTACCAGTCTAAAGTTTGATCCCAAATATTGTTTGATGAATTTCATTGTTCATGTCTGAATTTAAGCAACCTTGTCTTTTTATTTAATTACTATCAGTAGCTTGTGGAATTTACATACTTTTCCTTTCTGCAATTAAAAGAATAAGCTTGTGTTAACGATGACATTTATATCATTACTAGACATATGTTAGCAAAAAATCTGTTGATGTTTTCATAAGTATTATTTGAATATTATAGGTAAGTGTATTGCATAATTATAAACATCCCAAAATTAGAACAGTGGCTGATTGTGATAGTTATTTTCATGTAAAGTGAAATGGAGAGAACAGAGTGAATTGCAACTAATTTTATCACTATCAATCCTCTTTCTTTTGCTAAGATACATACACTGGAAAAAGATAAATATACCAATGCCAAAACTCATCCAGGAATATATGCATATGGGAAGCATACATTTATTGGACAACCAAGTCTTCTCTGCAGAACACATATTTAAAAAATGATAGGGGCCATTTTTCATACAAATGTTAAATATTTGTACAGTAAATAGTTCACAAGCATACCAAATAGCCTATCCAGATGAGAACATATCATGTCTGGTATATATTTTTAATATATTCCCCAAATTTAATACGTAAAAAATGTTTAACATTTTATAAATATGCAATTAAGTATTAAGAAAGTAAGAATTAAATGATTCACGTAAATTCAGATTTGGTTTTACTTTCCAAAACCAACCTACCATCAATAAAACACAAGAAATGTCACAAACTGCACTAAAAATGTGGATCAGAATACTCAAGAAGTACTATGTCATTGATTCAAAGTTTAAATACATAGTTACTTAAGCTCTTCTTCCCATATCATTTACAGCAATAGAAAATTTAATTCCATAGAAATAAGAAAGAATAATCTTATTCTATGCAAGGTATTTTAAGTATATGAATAGTGTGTATCTTTAAATTTCAGTATTTATGCAAAATAAATTGTCAAGATATTTTTTCTAAATGAATATTTATTATTTTAGAACAGTCAAAAATAATAAAAAGCTACAAGTTATGTTAATTTTTGCTTGAATTTCAAATGGAGATATTAATTTAATTCACAAAGTATACGTAATCAGAAAAATTATTTTTGAGGAGCCTTCTTCTTTGGTTTCAACCACATGTATAGCCCAATCAAAGCTAAACCTGTGTAAGTGGCATAAGTAATCTGAAAGAAAAGGAGAAAAAATTAAACCGGTAAAAGAAAAAAAAAAAAAAAAAAAAAAAGAAAAAAACACACAATAACTGAGAATCGCATATTTTGAAGTTATAAGAAAATATACTTCTCAGATTAAGCCAAGAGGGATCAAGATAATTTTTAGAATTGTGATAAAAAATAGGAAAAGGCATTTTTTAACAGTTGTGATTCACAATAGTATAGCTATGATCCTATTTATAATCAATAATTATATGAAATTGATATTCAATTCTTGTTTCTAAGTGTTTACACACTAATGATAAATAAGAAATTTTACAATTGATTATTAAAATTATTTCAATCAGGGTTGGCATGATTTAAATCAGTTGGTTTGAAAAAAAAAAAAAAAATCATTGATTTAAATCATTATTTTTTTTTTTACTTCATTTAAAACCTATATTCCAAAGACAGGAGAATTGGGAATCAAACAGCACAGAAACACCAATAAGTAAATAAGTGTAAATAGATAACATGTGTTTTCCAAAAATTTAGGGGTTGTTATCAGAAAGTATATAGTAGAGGTAGGTACAATGACTAGTCATGACTAGTGGAATTCATTTTATGTAATGGGAGGTAGAGTATTACATAACTTGAAATCCAGTTTATCTACCAAATAACAGCCGTTGCTTCATCGGCTAGAATAGAAAAACAGTTTTCTTCTTTTGGTATTGTTCATTCTAGCCTTTGTAACAAATTAGGTGTGGATAAAGCATAGAAACTAGTGTTTTAATTGAAACAGTTAAATCCATAATTAGTTGCTTAAAAAAATATTGAAATTATTGATATTTTTTTTTTAAATAGTTTGCATTAAATGAATAGTTAATATGTTCTTTAAATTTACATGTTATTTATCCAATTACAAAATAATATATACTATCCAATATATAACTAATATATAACTATCCAATATATAACTAATAATATATAACTATCCAATTACAAAATAGAATGTATTTAGATTAAAATTTATAGATATAATTTTAGGTAATCAGTGTGTAGAATATACTAGATAGATCAGATGTTACTTATAACAAACTATTCCCTGTATACTGCAAAAAAATATAAAAACACAACAATAATTAAAATTAGAATTCAGAAAAAAAATTTTAAAAATCTGATTTAAGTCAAATCTGATTTTTTTGATTTAATAAAATAAAAAACATGATTTTTTTCAAACCCTGATTTTAATTGTAGAAATCAGTCCTTAAATAAATATTTTCCCTAATTCAATAAGTATATATATAATTCTTAACACTATTATATACATACATTTGCTCTGCCTCGTAGTGTGTAAGTATTGAAGTGCTTTTGCCATCCTTTGAACTGTGCTTCATTTGTTTCACCATGCCCACCAGCCATTCTAAACAAAAACAAATAAAATCTATCAAATGAAATTTAGAATTATAGTTGTGTTTAAATTAACGATATATGCATTTATCACAACCATACAAAACTATGAAATTGCAGCATTTTAGTAAAATAAAACTATTAACTTTAACTAATTTTATAAACGTGGTTAAACATGCTTATATTAAAAAAATTATAAGTAGCATAATAAAACATATGATCACACAAACGGATGCATATATGCATTTAAATAATTATGCTACTGACTTATAACAATCAAGTTTACTATGAATATATCAACATTAATTTTATCCAAACTTGCTTTATTCTCTTAAACTAAAGTTAGAAATTAAAAGTTTCACCAATCAAATATTAAAGTATAGTCACATTCTAGCAACAAGCCAATACGGCCTTTAAAAAAAAATCTTTATAGAAACATAATTTGTTACCCGGTAGAGATTATAATCATAAAACAAAATTTCTAAAATAATGCTTTGAAAGTGAACGATAATCATCGTCCTAAAATCAAGAATATTATAATTAACATTCACAATCACTTATAAATTACAATCAAAATTCATGCAAGTTATAATAGAATTTCATCTTGTATTCTCATCAATTTATCTAAACTCAGTATATATTTATATGCCGTTCATTAAGCTAAATAAAAGGCAATACTTATTTTGTTTTAGGTTTACGTTTAATTGATACGATACTCATCATATCAATTAAATGTAAACTTTAAAGGGGCAAAATACATTCATTTAATTATTATTTAAACTTTGCACAGCCAAATATTCTACAAGGCACACATTACGAGGAAAATATAATGCTAATTCAAGGAAGAGAAAGATAAAAAGATAAACGTGGGAAATACATAATACTTTACGAGAAAATAAGAAATAAAAAGCATACATACTTTAAACTGAATTCGTAAGAATTTAAATCTCTTTACACAGTCAAAGCAAGAGCAAACGTGAAAGTCACACACTTGTATGTGAATAAATTATGATAAACTTTTACTTGAGGGTTGAGTTGATTCAATCCTGTACATTTCCCGTTAAATATTTCTTTAATTATTAAAAAAAAAACTTTATTTGGGGAATATATTATGGAATGTAGTACTTAATACTGAATGTCATTGAGGTCAAAATAACATTATTTTATGTCGACTTCGTATGACATGAAAAGAAAGTAGAGTTCTCAAACTGCGTAAAGCAATTACATTTTGGTCATGTTACTATAGCAACGAATGAAAATACATTCTCCTAAAGTGTCTTCTTGTTAACTTACGTAGTTACCTTGGCAACTAAGTTTTCAGAACAGAAAAGAAACATTGAATCCACTATGTTGTATTTTATAACGGATAAGAAATATCTCCAGACTTATTCTGGCTCAACGAAATTCTTTGTGAGTTTTGAGAATTCATTTGAAACTGTAATACTTTTAATTCAAAGTTATTTTGTTTTAATATCCACCATTTTTATTAATTAATTAGATTTTACATGAATATTTATTTATTGTTTTAATCAATATAAATGATATAGATTGAGGTATGTAAAGATTCTTTTTTATATTCCAGAAATTATCAAGGATAAAACATGAATACTTCAACCCCACAAATATTCAGTACTGATGAATGGTTCAGAAATAATCAAAGAAGATTTAATGAATCTGATGTATCCAGAGCTGAGTGGTTTAGGTAGAGGAAAGAAAATTTTTGCTGATGTTTAGTTATATTAATTCTCCTATCACACTAATTGCTATTTATGTGTAATTTGAAAAAATCAATTTAATTTCATACTTAACATCGTATATCAGCCCCTTAATTGGTTGCAATTATAATGTTATCGCTAAAGAATTTTCTAGTATTGTTTTGTGTGACTTATATATTCATCTAGTAATTTTTAAAAATACTCAACACTTTTTACTTTTATAACGTTTTTTGTTTAATTTTTGATAAAGTTTATGATCAGTACTTATTAATATAAATCCTAAGTAAAATACTTTGTTATAGCATAATTCTCCCTTTAATAATACAGAATTTGTCAACAAAGTAAACAGCTTTCCAAAGAGAAACAAATATTAACTGACTCAACTCAAGATGCTGTCACCAAAAAGATTGCTGATCGAGCTAAAGAAATATTTGACTGGCAGAAAGATTTAGAAAAGGTAATAGAAGAATTAACTGTTGAAAATAAAAAACTCTTGCTTGAAAAGAAGAGACTTGAAAATGCTAGAAATGAAACTCAGATGTCTATGATTGTTGCTCAAGAAAGTCTAGACATTAGGGACAAGAGAATATCATCAGATTTAGTTCATGATAAAGTTCAAGATGAGCTTCATAGAGTAAGTGAAATTTCTTGATCAGTATTCCTTGATCAGTTTTTCATGATCAGTCTATATCAGTATTTCTCACTGGTATATTTGAAAGTTATTAAATTTGCACAGGGCCTGACTAAGATACTTTTGTGCCCAAGGCACAATCCAATTTTTGTGCCCTCTACCC
The DNA here is from genome assembly GCA_032207245.1 of Pardosa pseudoannulata. Taxonomy (NCBI): domain Eukaryota; kingdom Metazoa; phylum Arthropoda; class Arachnida; order Araneae; family Lycosidae; genus Pardosa; species Pardosa pseudoannulata. The sequence goes on along the minus strand of CM063505.1, from coordinate 60,371,479 downwards.
ACATTGCAAATTTATAGTGACAAGTTATTATCATAATTACAGTCATATAAAAATTTTAATATTGAATTAACAAACATATTTAAGAAATTGGCATTAAAGTAATATTCAAAATCAAAAACACTAAATTTACATTTTATTTAATCATTATTGTCTCTGTTTAGCCATGCTAAAAATTAAGGACTTTTAAAGACCTAGAGTGGCCAACTTTTTATTTTTACCTTATCATTTTCACAAGCTCTGTGGTGCAAAAAATAAATAATAATGGAATTAAAAATAATTTAAATTGATGAGAGGATTTAATATTTTATAGTGCTACATTGCTAATAATCTGTCTTATATGCAATAAACCCATAGGATAAAAAGAGTACCAATTTTGTTGAGGGAATTAATTATCAGATAAATAACAGTAAAATTAAAGTAAATAGCAAGCAATATAGTTCATGACAAACACAATTACTTTGTACAATAATTTATTAAAACTTAATGATGGTAGCATAAGTTTACAATTTTCCTCCACTTAAAATGTGTTTCAAGCACTCAGCTAAATTTTCGTGCCCAAGTGCTTGTTCCCCAATTCACCAATTCATGTGCCCCAAGTGCTCGTGCGATAATCAGGCCCTGAATTTGCATTTTATTGATATTGTACTGTTTTTTTTTTTTTTTTTTTTTTTTTAATATGAAAACAATGAGTACTCAGTTATTCAGAGTCCAATAATCTGTATTTACTTTAAGTATACAGTGGCAAATTGAGTAGGACACTGCTCTTTGGTTTCAGAGTTCATGGGTTCGAATCCCACTTCTGGCCTGGATGGTCACAGCTGCTTGGAATCAGTTTGAAGGAGCAGTATCCTGTTCTCATTAGTCCTTGTGCATTAAAACAGTAGACTATTGCCATAAACCTACCGCCGAACAATGACCGATTGGTTAGGGTGCTGGCCTTCGGTACTGGAGTTCATGGGTTCGAATCCCACAGTGGCATGGATGTTTGTAGCCGTTCGGAATCGGCTTTAAGCTGTAGGTCCCAGTCTCATTAGCCCTCGGATTGCAAAAAGTAGACCGTAGCACTCCAAACCAAACCAAACCAAACCATAAACCAACCAGCTAACTCTAGCTAAATTTTTATCAGTTATAGATGTTTTATAATTGTTAAAGTTTATTAATAATTATAAGTAATTGCAGAAGACTTATATAACTTATTTATTATGAATTTAATATCAAATATAATATTGTTAAATTTTTCAGCATTTATACTTAATTTAATTCTTTTGCAAATCATAAGCATTTAATGAATATAATTTTAATATTAATTGGAATAAAAATTTACCACTTATTACTTAAATTCTTATGGATTTTTTAAAAATTTATTTAATAAATTTTAATGTAGACTAAACAAGTTTAAAATACTTTATTAGGAAACGGAGATTATCAAAACATATCAAGATCTTACAAACATGATAATTGCTGAGCTAGAAAATCAAGTAAGGTAAGGAAATATTTTCTAATATTAAAATGTTTGTAATACTTCCTGTGAAATTAAAATTTAGTCTATAATACATATAACAGAAAAAAAAGAGCTTGTAAATTTATATTGTTATTAAAGTGTTCTTTATATATTACTATATTTATTCAAATGTTCCACAACAGGAATCTTTTAATAGTTTTTAACTAGGTAGTATATTTTTAATAGACTTAATAACTGATGTAAATTATATACATATTTTTTATTCTTTGTATTAATATTAAACTTATAGACCTAGTTATGAAGTAGAGTCTGATATAGTGTGAATGGATCAGTAAATGGCCATTGCATAATATTTGTCATAAAAAAAAATTGTAAACCTGCAATAGCAAAAGTTTAAAGCTCTTTAATTATAACTTTTAAAGTCTTCAGATTAAAGAAAAAAATATACCTGGTCTTAAATGTACATTAATGATTATAAAAAGTAATAAACAGGAGAGTAGCAGTAAAGGAAAAATTGACCAGTAAAAGGCCACTTTTATTTTTATTAGAATTCAAATGTTAAAACAATTGGAAGCAATCGTGTAACGAATGAAAGTTTAAAAGTTGAAAGTTATGTTAGACTAAATTGCATTCATAGATAACCATTTAGAAATTCTTTATTTGCCTACATCTCTCTATATAAAATCTTTTGTGTGTGTGTGTATATTTTCTATTCATTCTTTAATGGCTGAATCAATCATGATGATTTGCATGGGGATTCAAATCAACCCTGAAAAGGTTTTAAGCTGGTTAAATTGTTTAGAGGTCAAAGGCATATGAAAATAGAATGTTTTTTTTAATCTAAATTATGTTTGACAGATATATTTTTGCATTTAATATTTTACCTTTTAATTATGTGCTAAAGTAATTAAGATCTTTTAAGTAACTTGTATAAAATGTGGTTTAAAATCATATAATTTTATTATATACCAGGAATAATTTAGTTACTTAATTTTTTCCTATTTCTTTTTAGTATATTTCTTATTTTTATTATTCTTTTGCCATTTTATCACATTACAGTCTACTTTGTTGCCATGAGTAATGAATTGTATTTAACATTTTATGTCAAGTGATTATGTTTTTTTTTATTTTTTATTTTATTTTTTATTTATTTATTTATTTTTTTTATAGGAACCTTGATTCTCTTTAAATTATCTTACCATAAATGTAGTTACTTTTGTGTTAATGAAGTACAAGAATTAATAATTCCAAATATCACCAAATATAGCCTTTTTTTTTAAATTTTGATTATATTTCCTAAGGTTATGTAGGAGATTAAACTAAAATAAATGTGTTAGTTGAATTAAAGAAAGGAGCTGTTTAGTTTAAAAAAAAAAAAATTTATATTGCTGTTGTAGCATATGCTAAAAATAAAATTACATTTTGAAATAAATATGACCTTTCATTTAGAAATCTTAAATATTGAGACTGAAGGCTGGGCATGAAGAAAATACTCTGGAATAAAATAATTATTCCTTGTATAAACTATTTTGGTGGATTTATGACCCCCTAATTACTGGGTCATATCAAATTATGTTATGTGACCACTTAAGGTTTGAAGGCACTCATATTGTACTTTTTTCTACTTTAAAACTGCTATAACTATTTCTGGGAAGAATCTTCAACCAACTCAAAAGCCAGTTGTGGGATCAAAATTTACATATTCCCTATTTTCATTGCCAAACCTCACTGAATTTATGGGAAAGACTATAAAAATCAAAGTGAAATTTTTATATAAGGAGGGAGTTTATGTGAGGTCATGAATTTATCTTAAAAGTGCTCCTAAAGTCATTAAATTGACTTTTAAAAACTCTGTAGGCAGCCTTTTTTTATTTTAATCAAGAACAGTAGCTTATTATTTACATTATAAATTTAAAACCCAACTTCAGGTAGTCTAAAAAAAAAAAAAAAAAAGATCAATATATGAACAAATGAACACTTTGGTCATTTAGTGGATTTTACTAGATCCTAACTACCATTATATTGATCTTATTGCCCTTGTCACTTTTTTTGTAAAATTTTGTTTAGTTTGAACCTTTAAACTTATTTTGACACTCAAGAAATAAATCCTAGGTAATAAATAAGGTTTTTATTATTGTTACTTTAAACAAAACTGCACTTTACTTTCCATAGTATTTTGAGGGAAATTTACTGAGAAGCCTGGAGCTTTTTTTCAAATAGCTCTTTTTTTTACTTGTAAATATGGGACTTATGAGACAATTCACAGCTAATAATACTCATTACAATCTAGAGAATGGTGAGGAGGTGTATTTCCATTTTTTATATTGAATGAAATTTATATTATGACATTTGAAAGCCTACTGGCCAGTTCATTTCTATATTTAGTTAAAATTTTATGTGTTTTTGTGTGAGATAAATTAATTTTGATGAATTAAACTTATATTTAAACCTTTTCTTTTAGAGTTATATAGGATGTAAAATTTGTTTTATGTTCTTTTGTTTAAAATAGTACAATGAGAAATTATGTTGCCATAACTATACTTTGAATGCAGTTATTGGATACTGTTGTTTCATGTTACAGGAGAAACCAACAATCTAAAATTGAATTAGAAAGAGATTGGAGTGACAAGTGGGAAGCCTATAACATTGATACAACTTGTGCTCATATGAAAAATACATCTGCTGAACAGTTAGCATTTTATACTGGGCCTCAAAGAATTCCAAACAAGTATATGACTTTTTATCATTTTTTTTTTTTTTTTTTTTTGCTTAGGATTTTTGTTTTATTGCCTTTGGGTTTTAGTTCAAATCAAATACACTGATGTCATAGCTGAGTGCATGCTTGTTTGTTTGTAAACTGATAACTCTTCTATAAACAAATTATATTCTTCTAAGAAATTAAGAAATCCTTAATCTGAAAGCAGATTTTACCACACTATAAGTTTTCTCTATTAATTAAACTGTTTTTCTCTACTTGTTAAATAATTATTATTAAAAACTCAGATTTGGATTAACTGTCCTTTTTTCAAACTCATAACAACTGTATTGTATTTAAATTTTTGAAATTAGGACAATGATTAATTTAGATTTCCAGTCCTAAAATTTTAGTTTTTCTTAAATTAAAAAAATATGTCTTTATATTTGAATTTAAATTCAAATAATAGACTTAAAACAAAACCCTTGATTTTTGACTATAGTTGCACAAACTGTTGACAAAAGTGTTTAGTTTTTGATGTAATAAATGTTATTTTATTTTAAAAGGATTTTTTTTCTGCTAAAAGTTTTCCCACTAAGTGTTTATTCCTTAAAATTTAGAAAAGAAAGCTATCTACTACTTTTTAATTATCTGTAACATTTATTTTTAGATAAATAACTAATTTAATTTTAACAGATGGTCAACTCCAGAAGAATGGAGAGCCTTCACTAGACATAGACTCTGTAATGCTAAAGCTGAGCTCCAAACATCAGGAATTCTCAGAGAGAAAATTAACAGTCATCTTTTGAATGGATACCAAGATCTTCGAAGTCAAGCTGATTCTGTTGAGTCAGCTTTGTCAAGAAGAATAAATGAGACAAATGACAGTTTATATCGTCTCAAAAAGCATTTACAAATGGTAATTTTCAGAAAATTCAGATATTCACAGTTCCAACACAGAATAATTTATGCTTTTAAATTAATTTGTAAACATTTATTTTATTTCAGGTTATAGCTGATGTTGCAGAAGCTGAGAAAACTATTATGTTTTTAAACAAACAAATACTAGAAAAAGAAGCACCCCTGAAAAAAGTGCAAACTCGTCTTCATTTGCGGAATGAACGCCCAAATGTTGAACTGTGTGATGATAGACCTCATGCAGGGTAACTAATCTATAAATTTTGGTCAAATAAGAGTATATATATGTATGTGTAATAAGAAGGCTCTCTTCAGACAAGATTTAAATGATACAGGGGGTCACAAAAATTCCATTGTCCTCAATAGATGACAACATAGAACTAAACTCTCTGAAATACTTGTAGTTTCTCAAACAGCTTTTTGCTTTCCTTAGACTTATTCCATTTTGTCAGTGTCTGGGTTCCAGTCTAGTTTAAAAACTTGTTAAAACTTAGACAATGTATTGTTAGACTTAGCTTTGATGTGGGAAAAAATTTATGCTTCATATTATATAATGACCAACTGAATACATGCACTCAAAATTTCCTCATTTTGCTATTCTTTACATTGAAGTTTCAAATTATGTTTTTGATCTTTTTTCTTTAAAAGGTTAATATCATTTGAAAAACAATGAAGAAGGCCTTGACAACTCTACTTGTGATTTCCAGAACTTGAAACAATTCAACTTTTGTTTTATTTGCTTTTACATTTTGATTCAGTTCATTGTATCATGTCTGTTCTTAATATAAGGCAGATAATAGATTTCATTAGGCCTCCATTCTAATTATCTTAATTAAATCCTTACTTTAATCATATATTAAAGTAAGTTGTTTGTGAAATTTCCCAGTATTTTTTATTTGTGTTATGCAGCTTCAATTGTAAAATTACATCAAGAGAGCCAAGGGTGAGTGACCCTAACTCAATTTACTTCTGTTTACGTTTGAGGAAATCCAGATGATTTATAACACATTCTAAGTCTATTCTAAATATTTTTAACAGTTGTGTTTTTACATCATCAGGTACTATGTATAACTAAGTAGCTTGATCTTGAAAAATCCATTCTAATCTTTTTTGAATTTTCACTGATATTTTGCTATCACTAATTGATTTCCTGTCAGTTTGGTTTTTTAAATAAAATAACAATTAAAAATTGAAAAATAAGACAAAACAAAGTTTTCAGTGCTAATATAAGTAATTTCATTCATTCAATTACTGCTCTTTCATTAATTAATTAGCAATTAAAAAATTACTAAAAATTGTTTCAAATGCCCTGATTTCATTCCATTTTAGTCTGGGTTTATCCTCCAAATAGCAAAACAACAGTCTTTAGTGCTCCAAATCAACCAACCTATGTCACGGTGAGATCTACGTCAGGAGATTCTTGTTGGTACATGTTTGTACATAACTATGATATCAAAAATGAATTAAGATCCACATCTCACTGGTGCAGGAAATTCTTGTTATGACATATTTGTTTATATGAGTTTGCTGCCAACTTTTATCTCCCTTATCCAGCTATAAAGCACAGAAAAATGCAAATTTGTGTTATTTAAAAAAAATAAATAAATAAGTATTTCAGATTGTTGAATTTACCTGACATTTCTAAATTTTTCTAATTTTTATGCTATGTGGACACCTTGTGTTATGAAGGATTTTTTAGTAAGTATTAAAAATAATGCTATATAGAGGTCCACATATTAAGAGCCTTTTTTTTTTCTAGATGTGCCTAAAAAGTAATTATATTTATAAGAAACTGTATGTACTACATTTTAAAAATATATATTGTCTTCCTTCTTTATATAAATTTTAAGGATTTTATTCTTAACTTTTAAAAGATTTTTAGGGAATTTTGTAGAGAACTGGATATGAAAATTTTATGTATTCTGAAAAAAAAAATGCAATAGCCACAAAATTCATAGATTTAAAATAATGTTTCAGTTTATGCACATATGCCACATGTAAGACATAAAATTCATAACTTTTAATTTTTGAATTATATAAATAAATGCTTCCTTCCATAAAAAATAAGAAACTTAATTTTTCAATAAACTTAACAAATAAATAAGTAAAATTTAGAAAATTAGATAAAATATACTTGAATATTTTTAAAATTGATCTGATCAAACCTAAAGTGAATTTTTTTATCATGCATGTTTCCAATTTAGTAAGCTGAATAGTAATGATTGGGGCTGTAAAGTTCATTTTTATACACATATGTACAATAAGTCTAATTCTAAGTACCCCAAACAATCATTAATTGAAATAATCCTGTTTAATATGCAGAATTTCTCAAACTTAAAAAATTTGTATTCATCAAAAATCTTTGTAAATGCTTATTTTTATTTAAATTTTTTTTTTGTTATATAAAGTAATAAAATGCTCAACTTTTTTAAAGTAAATGTTTCTAATATATTTATATATTTTTAGTTTGATAGCTGAATGTCGTGAACTGGCAGCAACAATTCAAGCATTACAAGAGCAACGGGCAAGAGCTGAAGCATCATTAAGTAATTTACAGGAGACTAGGAGAAATCTAGAAAGAGAAATAGCTATAAAAGAAAATACCCTGATTCTTGATAAAACCCAGTTGCAACCAGTAAGGAAGAAGTTTCCTGCTCGCCATAAGTTATTGGGCCATTAATTAATTTATACATATGTAGATCAGAACACATAACTGACTGTTGTAGAAAAGGTATTACTTGAAGTTTGAAAAGTATGACTCAAAATGCATCTATCACTGTCAAAGTATTATCACCAATAAATTAGAGATCATTTTAATTTCTTCGATTATAGTTTCAAGTTTTTATCTAGAGATATCATATTAGAAATATGATTATAGACTTTTAAATCAGCAATAGAAAAGTGAATTTGCTACATGATTAGAAAAAATGTTGAATCACATTACTATTAAAATAGTTTATTAACTTGAATTTCAACATATATAAATCTTCATATAAAATCTATTAGAATATTTTTATCAGACAATTGTAAAAATTGCATGATATAAATATATAAGATGTATTTTTTTCCAATAAAATTTAAAAGAACATGAATACACTAATACATTACATTGATAATGAAATATAAAAATACAATATGACACTAGAATATCTGGTATTTATAAAATATTTTATAATTTTTTAAAATTGCATCTAGTAATTGTAATGCAAGTATTTTATTAATATAACCAAAATTTATATTTAGTAGAATCTCCAAAGAGCAGTTACTTTTGGGACTAAATAAACCTGACTATTGTTCAGAAGTTCAGCATTTATATATATATATATATATATATATATATATATATATATATATATATATATTATTTGCTCATTGTTTTTTCAAAAACATTTAACATTATGAAATTTCACTCTAAGCAAAAGAGAATAAAATTTTTAATTTTGTCTTAGATATAAGAAATTACAAATATGCTTATTATCTTATATTTGAACTATTTAAAAATATTTCAGAGATTAGACTTAAATTGTGATTTGTCTCATACTCTTAACTGTTATAAAAGAAAAACATTCACTAGAAATCTTAATTTTTAATAAATTTGTGGTTTTAATTTCTAATAAATTTATAATGAGTTTAGGTTTGTTACAAAAAGAAAGTATTAAGAATATTTAGAAAAAATACTTAGTAATACTTTATAGAACTTTTTTTTCCTTTAAAATCATTTTTGCATTCTTGTCCAAATATCCCTAGGAAACTGTGAAATATTTAACTGTGTATGAGTTCACTTGAGATTTTAAAAATACTGGTTTCTAGTGTTTAAAAAAATTAACAAAAATGTGCGAATATTTGATATCAAAAGCTGATGTATTAATACAGAATAAGTAAACTTATTAAGCATATTTTTTAATATACAGATTATTTGTTATACAGTAATATATTTAGCTATAGATTTCTCAATTTTTCATATAGTATTTGCATAGTAACTTATAGTGATTCAAATGCAATTTCTAACTCACAAAAACTAGATTTTTTTTTTCACTGCAACATCTTTAAACCGATTGCTGTTAAATTAGCTTATGTTATTTTCAAAGTGATCAATACTGATATTAATTCTAAATGTAACTCTAGCTTCAGATATATATTCCACTATGCTTATTACAATTTTCTAAAATATGTATAAGAATTTTTGTCTGAAAATTATACCAATTTATTATGATATAAATGCAAAGTAGTCTTAATCAAAATTACTTTAACTTCATTGTTAGAATATATCAGCAATTTATTATACTATTTACTATAATTATTAGTATAATAAAAGTATGAATGTAAATATTTGAATTTAATTTATTTGTATGTTTATTTTTAGTCACTTTCTATTATTAATACATACACAAATGTTTTTTTATGAGATTTTTTATGTATAATTTAAAATATACATTAAATCTATGCAAGTGGATGACAAGTTGAAAAACTTTTAGGAGTTAAAATGTTTAATTTTATAGGTATACGTTTCAAGATTATGAAGTAAAATTATGAATCATAAGATTACAAAAAGAATCATATGAAAACAAAATGAAAAACACACCAGCTTATATTAAAAAATCTCAATGAACAATTTTATGTCAAAAAGGAATATTGAATTAATTTTTTTTCGTGTTATATTTAAACACATGATAAATTGAAATACAAAAATTATTTATAATAGTTGTCATCCAAAGTGCCTTTTTTTTTTTTTTTTGAATTTTTAAAAGTAGTTCATTAAATGTTCACAGTTTATATGATAGTTTAATTAAATGACAGATTTTTAATCTGTCCTTATTTAATTAAAGTTTAATATAGTTTGAGAAATTAATTTTATTGAAAGTCTATTAATCTTATTTAATAAAGTTTGAGAAATTAATTTTATTGAAAGAAAAATATTTGCATGGTTTCAAATAGGCTTACAACTGGAGGAAGAACTCTGATGTTATTATTGCTTTGATTTTTGGTTTTGGAGTGCTACGGTCTACTTTTTGCAACACGAGAGCTAATGAGACCAGGACCTACTGCTTAAAGCCGATTCTGAACAATCCATGCCATAGTGGGATTCGAACCCACGAACTCCGGTTCCAAAGGCCAGCACCCTAACCATTTGGCCATCGTTCGGCATTATTGCTTTGATAATTTTAGTAAATCTTATTTACTACTGTACCAGAAGTAATCTTAAATTTTATCACTTTATTAGAGATCAGTTGCTAAAGAGTTAAATCTAAATTTAAAAATATGACAAAATTGTACCATGCATATTATTCATACTAAAATTTTTCTTAAAATTTAATAATAAAAAAAGGAAATATTTAAAGTATATTGAAAGTTTATGATAAAACTTTCAATATACTTTAAATGACCTCATTAGAGCAAAATAGCTTTATATAATACATATTACTACAGTTAATTACAATGATTAATACATTCAACTAAAATTAAATGTAGGTAAATAAATAAAATATGATAATGTTTAAAATATTATACACATTAAACTGAACTATGAAATATTTTTTTAACATGTAAATTTCAAAAAAATATCTTTACATATTTGAATAACGGTTTTCAAAACTTTTCATATGTTTTACAGAATCTTAGTAATGCAAAGGGAGGGAAAAATTAATATTTTAAAGAATATAAGGAATAAAATTTCATTTCAATAGATTACATAATCCACTAAAAAGTTTATTATGCTGAAGTAACTAAATCATTAAAATAGGCCTAAAATAGATAATGATATAACAAAAACTAATCACTAATAAACACTATTACAATTATTTAAGCAGAAGTATATATTTTTTTAATGTATGTTTTCAAAGCATGCTTAATATGAAATAAATCAAGATCAGCCCTAGTGTTTCTGTTACTATAGGCAAACTCCAAAAATGCTGCCCTCTCCCAAATTAAAAAAATAAAATAAATTAAACTTTCTAAAATTTAAAAGAACTATATTAACCAGAAAAATGACATATAAGTGAAATAAGACAATAAATACTAATGAGATTTATAGAAGATTATCATTGCATAGTAGTTCAATTAGTTTTGTCATTTCTAAATGTTGCCACTTTAGGCAATATTTAAAAATGACAAAAGCCTACTCTGCCTACTGTTTGAGGTTTGTCCTGCCTATACTCTAATATAAGGAAGGAATGTTGTTGTTTTAACAAGCCATGAAAATATAACTTAGAGATTTATAGTATACACATGATTACCATTAATGATATAGTTTTTTTTTTATTTAACGGCAAAAATGTTTTTACTTGTAAAATAGAGATGTATATAAAAATGAAAAAGAAGCTGCATCCTTCAAAAATATATTTATTTTCTACTAACATAGCTGCTACATTAAATGCAATCAAAAAATACAAGTTTTACAAAAAGTAGCTAATAGAATATTTTTAGTAATAAAATTTTTTTTGATTATATATACATGTATGCATGCATACACATGCAAAAACATTTTTATAAAATTACTAAGCTGCAGAATCTAGCTTAAATTCCAAAATATAAATTATGTATATTTTATGTATGAAAAAAAAAGTAATATTCAATTATATGAAATAATTGGTATTAAATTAATAGTTAACATACACACATGCTGAAACTTACATTTATAAAATTATTGAGCAGTAGAATCTAGCTAAAATTCCAAAATACAAAATCAGGTTATGCACATGCATGTGTATGAAAGTGCATGAGTATAAAAGTAGTATTCAGTTAAATGAAACATTTGGTATTAAATTGGTAGCTAACATGCACATACATACACATATGCACACATCCAGGAACATATATTTATAAAATTACTGAGCTGTGGAATCTAGCTTAAATTCCAAAATATAAAATTATGTATATGCATGTGTGTATATGAGTAAAACAATAATAATCAATTATATGAAATAATTAGTATTAGATTTATAATTATACTAGTTATTCTTTCATTTTGGGCATATCTCCCACAACTGCAAATACTTCATCACCAACAGCTATTTCCCCAGGAGACGTCAGAGCACAATTTGTACCCAAACATGGAACAGAACAACCATTTGCTTTTGATAACTCCACTGGAATCCTGTACCTGGTAAAATGAAGTTAGAGAAAGTTAATTAGCATTAGTTATAATATTACTAATTAATAAAGTAGCACTGGTAAAAAACTTACTTTCTCAGGGTAACTAAAGGTTCTTTTTGAGAGATAATGCCTGTATCTGGATCATTAGTTGTCAGAATACATCTGAAAATGATAAATACATAAGCAAAATTTATCATTTACTATTTTCATTAACTTTTCACTGCATCTAAGACTACAGGCTATTTTTAAAGTAGATGCAGTTTTAATAAAAAATTACTTATATTTATAATATAGTGATACAGGTACCAGTGTGCCACTATTTAAGTTATGAATTAGTTAACATTAATTTCACACGGTGAAATATGAAGAAAGAAAAAACATTTTGATATCTGTCATTTACTAGCAATGTTAATGTTTGTTATATTGAGCTATCATGTGATAGGGAGGGTGGAAAATATTTTAACACAGAGCAATTTTATTTTATTTTATTTTGGCAACATCAAAGAATACCTGTTCTAAATTTAATGACTTTACAACAAACTGTTCATTATAGATCATATCTCTCATAAACAACAATTTTGTTTAATAATATTTGTGGATACTGCAAATAAGACATATCCTTAAACCTTTGTTTTTTTAGTTCTATGTCATGTCTTGTTTTCATTTCTCATTATCAACTTTATATATATATATATATATATATATATATGTGTGTGTGTGTGTGTGTGTGTGTATACACACATAACAATTAACAGATTATAACTATAATTTTCAGATAACAATTGCTTAACTAACTAACATTAACTCTCTCTCTCTCTCTGTCACACACACACACACATAATGAATTCAAATATTTTCTCTCCTTTTTTAGTTCATAAAACTTTTAAATTCCTATTCAAATAAAAACCTTAAATATTAACTTACTGTATAAATAGACAAAATACTAAAGTATAATTTAATGTATATGAAAAAATATTGAAAAAAAAAAATGATTTAATCTAGAAATTAATCTAAATTTCCTTTTCTATGCATACAACAATAAGAATATAAATTATCCCTTAACTATATTTTACCCATAAGGTACAAAATGTGATTAGGATTAATTTTGACTAGTGTATTTCATAACCTGGTGCACATTTTCTAAAAAAGAAATTCCAGGTCAGAAGGCAATCAAACATATAATGCTTAGCATTACCTTTCTACCTACGCTACCCTCCACCTCCACATACATTATATAACTGAGCTAGCAATAGATGATGAGAATTAAGAAGTTTATATAATTATTATATAATTAGATATTTAGAAAATCTTTTATGAATACCTTCATAGTCACAAAAAAAAAAAAAAGATTTTTCTTTTTTTAAAAATAGTGGAGTGGAGCTATTTAAAGAATAAATTTTCATATATATAGATAGTTATTTTGAAACAGTAGCGAGACATGTCCTTTATTAAAAGAAATCCTTAGATTTATGGTACACAATTTGTTATAATTTTCTTGTTAAGAACCATATTTAACTATATGAAAAAAAAAAAGATGCAATTAAAGAGTAAAAGTTACTGCAAATTACTTAATTCAAAGCAAAGTATTTGCTAACAGTATAAAAGAATAAAAAAAAAAGTCTGGCAAGATGATAGAGGACTTTTGCTGTTTTTTTTTAATGCTGAATCAGTTTAAAAAGGCATTTCTTACATATCAATGCATAGCTTAAAAGAAAAAAAAATGAGAATTATAACTTTATATCTTTAGAGTTTAATCTTATTAGGAATCAAAGTAAATTTAATCAAGTATCTAAAGACAATCAGTTACCTAGTAGTTAAAACAACATATTGAAGTTCTGCTCCACTGTTAAACTTCAAATATTTCCATGAATCCTGCAATAAAATTTTAAGATTTTTATAGCAGACACAATTTATTTAGAAAGAAATTTTTCCAGCAACTAATAAGCTAATTCTGGAAAATATTTAGCAAGAATAGAAAGCTAATGATTATCATCATGTAAAAGTTGGATACCTAGTTCTAACTAATTAGTACTTCATTATATGATTGAATAGCATAGTGAGTTCAGATACTAATTAAATTAGTTCAAAACTAACAATCATTTAAAAAAAAGTTATTTCAAGGTGACATAATAACTAAAACATTTTTCAAGATGTGAAAAACCACTCTAAATTTTATGAAATTGAAAAACAAAAGTGTCTGATTTTTAACTTAAAATGGCATTTAACTCTTAGTTTAGTAACTTTAAACTATGAAGATAAGAGTAAAAAAAAGCTGTTTGTGTTTTCTAATTTCGGAATCAATGTTAAAAAATATACTTTGCTATTACATTAAGTCTACTTTCTGAGACATCTACAGTGATACCTCTCAATATAAGTGTTTAATTAATTACTTCCTTTCTAAGAAACTGAATGTCTGCTATATATTAAAAAGATACGTGCAATTTATGAATACTCAAAAATATATAAAGAAATATATATATATAAAACTAGTTTGTTGTAGTAATAAATTATTCATTCAAGGTAATCAATCTTGACATGATTACCTTTTAAAAAATTCATCTTGTCATTTTCATTAACCCTTCACCATATAAGCTTGAGTATATATGAGTTTTTAATTTTTAGCCCAAAATGAAACCTTGAATATATTCAGGTATTATCACTGTTAAACTGAACAAATTTTAAAAGCTTCAAAATAATCATTTGGCCCTATTTGTTTGTTTATGACCAATTCTGCTTGAATGCACTGTAATGCCTGAATTGGAATTAAGATTACAGTGCATTCTGGAACTTCACAACATATCACACTGCCATAAATATATAAAATATTCAGCTCTCACATACATAGTATTCAAGCATATTTTAGTGGAGTTATTCTTTGTAGTGTTTCAAAATATCAATATAACAATGACTTTCATTTTACACTTAGGTAAATAAAAGTTCCTTTATAAACAACTTGAGTATATTCAAGGTCTTATTAAAAGAAGATTTTAGGCTTACATAGCACTGTTGTCTTCATTAAAAATAATTTCATTGTTGTCATTGTCCCAAAGTGAATGTTAGAATTTAGCTATAAAAACTTAGATGAAAACTGAAATACTTTTTCCGAAATAATTGGTATATATGAAGGGGTTAATCTTCACTGTACACAATATCTAAGTGACAAATTCTTGCAGCAATGAGCCTGACAGGCAATAATGACAAGTAAAACTACTGTCATTATTATTACTCAATACCCATTCCTTCTAATTCAAGTATTCTAAAAGTAATCAATCTTTGTCAGTAAGTCATTTTTTCAAAATATATAACATCAAATTTATAAACAGGAAGAAAACAGAGCCAACTCCAATTAATGATCAAAACATATGATAATACAAGGAAGAAACTTACTTCTGCAAAAGGTTTACAGCCTGTAACAAGTATATTTGGTCTAAAATTAAATACAGATACTTTTTGATCATCTTCAAGTCTAGAATTTAAATCATCAATACTAGCTTGCGAGAGAACATGAAAACCACTTAAATCTTGAAATCCTGCCTGCAATACATAATACAATCAAATTATACTATACATGTTTAAAACTATTAAGTAAGTCATTTTTGAAGAAATTTATAATTTTAGAATTCAAGCTATCATTTCACTTACAGGATATGTTTCCCTTAACTTTTTGTAAAATTTATTCTTTTTTTGAGTTGTTCTGGGATTTACCTTGCTAAAAAAACGCACAAGACGAACACCTTCTTTCTTTAGATAAGACTGAAGCCAAGAAGCTGCTTCATCACCACAATCTGAGCCTTTAATTGAGTCACTATGTATTCTATAAAATAAGTAAGTTTTAAGAAAAATTTAAAAGAGATGTTTTGAATAAACAAATACACCTTGATACAAACAGATTCTAAATGGTTTCTGATAGGATGTTATTAAATAATTGTTTACATTCTGGAAATTTTGATTATTTTCAGTACTTATGATAAAAGTTAACAAATAGCTCATTTTTATTTATTTGCCATCTATTTAGTGCTCTGATTTTGGTCTGGGTGTGCATAATTATTGGTTTGACATGGTCCTTTAAAAACACTTTTAAAATAAATTATGATGCATAACAGTTACACATTTCACAATATTAGGAGATTTACCTTTGTATTTGACTAATAGAAAAATATTCTGTTTTGCATATTATAATCACATTCAAATCCCATGATGCTTTTCATAAAGCAAAACTAAAAGTACAATGAAAGCCAGTGTTAAACTTCAAAATGATGCAAAAGCATTTCTAGAATATAAATATGGTGAGTTACAAAGAAATTAACAAGCCCATTAAACAAGTTTTAAGCAGTTAGCTTGCTTACAACTTGTTTAATGGGCTATTTAAACAATATGGTATAATTTTCATTAAACTACCCCTTTAATTAAGAGTTTGCCATTAATTGTTTTAATACTTAATATAATCAAAATAACAAAAAAATTGTACAATAGATATATGATGTACACATCAGATTTTTTTTAATTGGTTAAAATTTCTATTTCATTGGTGAAATTCTTGATAATGCCTCTGTTTTGCAGTATGTTTTTAACAATGTACCAAATAATGTACTATTAAAGGTTGGTGCAAGATTAATATTTTAAAAGGTACTGTGTCTAGGAAGTTAACTATTTAAATAGAAAAACAAGCACAGAAAAACATTAAGCCAGAATGTAATAAAAATATAAAAGCACACTCAACAAAATTACATAAAAATTCCTAGAAAATAGCTCTTTTGTAGCCACAATTAGGCTACTTCTGTGTAGAAGCAAGCATGTTGCCATAGCAAAAATAGGCTAAATCTGCTATTGCCTAATATTCTTCTGATAACTAAGCTTTTCTTGTCTTCAAATTGGAGAAGTAAACCCATAGTGACTATGAAAGAGCCATCTGATAGCAGCTTTTACTTAATTTTATACCTTTATTCTGTTGACTATGATTTTATATTTTTAGTATAACTGATAAAAATCAAGTTTTAATTTATACACATACATATTTGTAATTTCAAAATAAGATTTCATTATTAAAGATGTATTTTACTGATTTAAAGTAGGAATGAAATAGATATTCAATATCTTGAACCTTATTCTGATATCTAGAGAAAAGAGCTGGATATCTGACACAAATATGTAGAGCAAAAATTCTGAAAACAAATCCTCCTCAGATGTGTTATTAATAAACACTGTAATGCACAAAACATCTAATGTGAACTATCTTTTTAATTTTCTTTATGCCATGCGGTGCAAGAGGCTGCCAGCATAACCTTCCATCACTACAGGTCCAATGCAGTAGTTCTGGCTTTCCCCTACTTTGGTTACCCAAGAGAATTGATGATTATCAGCCCCCAGGTAAATATACCTGGCCAATTTCTTTTCATTTCTCTATCAGAAGTTTAATTTAGGGATATGCATCTTAGGTCTAATGGAGGTATTTGTAATATACATCCTACCCACTGCCATCTGTATTTTCGTATTGTTGCTGTAGGATTACAATTAAATTGTTTGTATATTTCAACATTTGATATTTTATTAGGCCTGTAGATTTGTAAAATGTACTACTAAGAAAATTCCTATCATATCCATTTCATATACCCAAAACTTTTTCTTTCATAAACTTCCAGCAGTATATTAATGGGGGGAAGAAGAAAGGGAGACTGAAATGTCTCAAGAACTCATTGAAGAGTAAGGGGATTCTCGTGTCTCATCTGGACAATTAATTTTCAGGCCTGCCTGACTGCAGTGGCTATGATTTGTTAAAAGAATGCTTCCCTTTCTGTGTCAGGTTTAGTTTCAAAGAGTTCCGAAATTATAAAGTCATAGAAAAATAAAAACATTCTTTACCCTTTCAAGACACAAGATTCCCTTTGATAACTGTTCTTCTTGGACTAGCGTTTGGGTCACACAACATCATAAATGCACCGGCTGTACAGAGCCTGCACAGTTGTTTTGGGAGCTTTAAAGATGGGAGATTTGGCAAGCGCGGTAGATACGAAAATTAGGTTTACTGTATAAACAGGTCTTTACCAATAGCGTCTTTACAGTAGCTTTGTGTTAAGATGGAAGGTGTTTTTTCTGTTAATGAACAAAAAAAAAAAACTTTTGAGGCCCAAAAATTTCTGAAAAGAATGTTTCGGGTTTATGATATCCCCCCCCCCTTTGCTTTTCGACTCTATGTGGACTATGAAAAAAATTGTTGCAATATATACTATGTTCAAATATTTATGCTACAACAAACATGTACTTTTTTATATAAAATGCTGCTTGATAATAAAACAGTTTCATTAAAATATTTTTCTTGGACTAAGCTGCATAATTTGCATAGCTTTCTATAATCATAATTATAAAATAAATTTCCAATAAAAAATAATTCTTTTAGAAATAACCGATTTTAAGACAAATTAAAATAAGAAAAATTTAATTTTGAAACAAAATGCTTGCCACAGATTCATTTATTTGTGATTTCTAATTAAAAAAGTTTTAGTGTTTACTGTAGATATTTTCCTATGGCTCTTTCAGGCCGATGTATTTATGTTGTGGTGATCGATATTACCGATTTTAAGACAAGAAAAATTAAAGTAATCAAACATTACAAAAAATGCCATTTTAAAACGAAATCAGAGTAGGTGGCCTATTTTTCAGACTGGTGCACTTGTGATGTTGTGAAAAAAGTTAGTGTTTACCATAGCTGTTTTCACAGGGGTGCATTTTAATGTACCAGTCTGTTTCAGATCAGTGCACTTATGATGTTGGGATCACCGGATGCTAGTTTGCCAAATGGGGCAAACATTTTGGTGCATTTTGAGGCCGGTGCATTTATGATGTTGTGTTACCGAGACACTAGTTTCTTCTTGGTCACCTGTAATCAGGATTTTTATCCAATCTTTTTGGAGGGTAAATCATGTAATAAAATATTTAATGCTAGTTATCTGTATCCAAAAGGGCAAGGATCTCCAGAATCTAATAAAATTACTATAAGTTTTTTTTTTCTAATTCAAAATACATTGTATAAATTTTTTCATAAATGACATCACAGTTCATTGTTTCGATTGTAATTTAGCATAAAACTGATTTTAGATAATGTGTCTAACACCTCTTACTCTTTTCCCTTCCCTCTATTTAAAGATTCTGCTAAGAGCCTTTTCATTTAGAAGGAATAATTTTCTTAATGAAACATAACCTATTTTAAGCTGTTAAATCTATAGACAGAGAAATCTGAAACTGTTTTTATTTATAATAAATTTATTATAAGGGGCAAAGAAAGATTCAGACAATTTATTCTGAGTGTTTAAAATATAAAAATAAAAAAAAACTTATTATAGTAACTAATTTCAGATACTTACACACAATTTATAGTTTTATCATCTGATGATGGTGAAGATTTGATTTCTACTTTTAAAGTATCATTATCTGGCCCATTTATAATGAGATAATTGTCACTGATATGAGGAACAAGTAATGCTAGATTTGGTGCTTCTCTTTGAGATATCAAAACACCTTCTTTGTCAACAATCATAAATGAGCTGTAAAATTTAAAAACATTACACAACTTTAGGTTAAATCACCTTCAAATAAATTTTGTTTAATTTATTAGATGGAAAATTTACTCAAAAA
Source organism: Pardosa pseudoannulata (assembly GCA_032207245.1). Lineage (NCBI taxonomy): Eukaryota > Metazoa > Arthropoda > Arachnida > Araneae > Lycosidae > Pardosa > Pardosa pseudoannulata. The sequence continues at coordinate 60,351,683 of CM063505.1, read as the reverse complement.
TCACAAATGTGCAAAATTAATAAATTGAAAATTAATGTAAAACAAGGTGATTGAAAAAGAGAAACCAAATGTTGATTAATGTTAAGTATTAATAAGTTATGATATTTTATGTAAAATCAATGATCTATCCATAAAAGCAACTTTAATTATTAACTTCTTTATTGTTTGAACCAGTTTAAAATTAAAATATCGAATAAGTGTCTCCATTTCTCAAATATAAGCATATCTTCATGCATGAAATTTTGTATTTTTTTAAATGCATTTATATGCACTTAGGTAAAAAATGTATATAAAGTATGATTTGGTATAAAAAAATAACACCTTTTATATATTCCTTCAAATTTTATAAGTAATGTATATATATATATCCAACCAATTTGCTATTACTGTAAAAGTATTTCTGACATGTGCCATAAATGACACATATCAGAGTTACCAGATTAGTTGTATCAATTATTGAAAACAAAATAAAAAGTCTAAAAATATATTTTATAACTACATGTTTAGTCTTTTCAATATATAATTGATATGAATTATCAGTTTTATCATCATAAGGATTGTAATATATATATATATATTAAAAATTATCATTAAAGTATGCTTTTCTTCTATAAGATTTTAGTTTTAAATGATATAATTTATAGACTCATCATAGTCTTTATTTTATTTTTTAAAAATAACTAAGGAGCAATGTTTAGTTCATACATTCTAAAGTAAGTTTTATCACAGGGTGCTGGTGTTGGTTTTGGATCACATATGATGTACAACTTTTTTTAATGGTACTCCCCCCTCCCTGTTAAAAGATGGAAGACATACAGGCATATAAAATTCTGTGACAGCTTTGGCATTTAATCAAATTATTATACAAGTGTATATTGTATTATAATTTGACAAAAATATTATAAAGTGCCAATATATAATACAAATTCATTATCTATATTAAAAATTAAATTTTCTTTTCTTTTCATTGGTTTATTGAGGAGAGAAGAGGGCAGCAAAACTTCAAAGCTCTTGCGAATGCCACTGTAGAGCATTACAACCAATTTTTTGTAATAAAATTGCCAATTACACTAGGACCTAGCACTTAAGGTCATTCTGGAATAGCTATGGATATCTGCATCATCCATAGAATTCATACCCACAGATTTTAGAATGGATAGGCAACACTCTACCCATTTGGCAACTGCCCTTTTATTTTTACTAGGTAAAATAAACCAAATTCTAAAATGAATAGTTTTCTTGGAATTTTAAAATGAACATAATTGGATTAGCATAAATGTATTTCACCAGTTTTTCTATATAAAAAAAGAAAAAACCTAAAAAATTCAGTGTTTTAACCTTTTTTTATTCAACTGCTTTGTATTGAAAACATGTTTTAATAATAAACTTTTTAACAACATTAAATATATAATATTCTAGTCAACATGTATTTTTTTTTCTTTTTATTAGCAGTAGTGGTAATTATATTTAAAAACCCAACAATGTAGTAAACTTATTTGTATTACCAATATGCTGTTATTTTCTAAATGTTTCATTATTACTATCAAGTTTTTTACTGTGAGTTTTCTATCTGTCATTTTAAATGTAGCCTGATTGAAGACTATATAAAAAAAAGTTTTTAAGTCATACATACCGGTCTAAAATACCATTAACTGCAAAACCCAGTTTTGTACATATACCCTTAGTAACTTCAACAGCTTTCAAAGATTTGACAGGATAAAAGTACAGTTTTTCAATATTGCCTACTTTAACAAAACGTTTTTTCTTCATGTTCCATATGAAAGCACTTACTGCCACAACTGTTAGAGACGACAGAACTATATACGTTGTCCAAGAATTGGATATTCCGGACATTTTCGTAAATAAAAAGAAAAGATTTGTAAGCTCAACAAAAGTTTATAAGTGTTTAGAAAACGGAAAGTTCCGAAAAGAAATTAATAAGTTAAATAAACTTATAATAACTAAAATAAATTTGTCGAAAATGATAAATGATATAAAAGGTAAATTTTAAAATGTGTGTTTAACGCTATCATCTTATCTCTGAAGACTGAGAGTTGTACTGTACTCCCATTCCGTATCCCATATCTCTAAAAACACATCTTAATTGGCGCTCAGAAAAACCTTGAAGATCACTTGAACTTAACTCCTGTTAACCCATTACACGAGCTGGATATATTGTAAATAAACTGTGCAGATTGTCTGCGCATAGCTTATACTTGACTTTATGCACACTGTACTCTTTCCATGGTCATTGGCTTTAAGTTTGCCCGATTTGAGAGATTCTTTCCAGTGGGCCTTGACACAATAAAATAAAATAAAGAAAAATAAAAAGATATTTCCTTACAACATTTTCATTTTTCTTTTAAGACATGGCTTAATAGTTAAAGATAAACTGAAAGTCAAACTCATGTATTACGTATAATGATTATTTATCACAAGATATCCGTGGAAAAAATATAGAAACTATCTGAAAGGCTAAATACATATTTAATTAATCTTAAATAACTTTTTTAACTGAATAATACAGTTTCTTGCATGCCTTAGGAACGCTGTATGTAATTTATATGCACACATTCTCAAATAGATGAGGCTGAAAATAGTAATAAATAGGAAAACAGTCAGTAATCATTAAAAAGAAATTTAACAGACTTTAAATTATTTGACAATCACAGCATATTAATTTCTCCCTGTATAATGTGTTCTCCCTGTATAATCATGTTTTGCAATAGATATTTGAAAATCAGAAGTTTTCTCTAATTGAATGGCAACTTTATTCGTCATTGAGTTGAGTCAAAAGTAAATATTTAATAATGTCTGTGCCTCCCAGGGATTTAACTCCTTTTATGAGATGGTTTAGAAGTTTCCTATTAGGAGTATGTAATTCTTTAAAATTTGATCTTAATTCATAGTAGAGTATCTGCTATTCAATCTGAGTGGATAATTTGTATTGCATTTATCATTCAACATTTATAAGTTTTCAAGAAAACCAAAATTCTCATTATGTAATTATTTGGGTATAAAAACATGAAATATGAAGTACCATTTTTAATTTTCACAGATTTCTCATGCATATAAAGCACACATTTATTAGTTTCATTAAAAAAAAAAACCCTGCCGTATTTAAACACAAAAAGTCTTCTATAAACATTTTTATTTCAAGCATAAAGATATGTGATAAGTGTCACCTGTTTGGTAGAAATATTTTCTTTCGAATTGGACATATATGTGTGTCTAGAACTCAATAGAATATATTAAAAATTAAGAAAATTTTGATTTTTTTTTTTTTTTTTTGAAGTTTTCGGTATTTTGTCAAGAATTTTAAATCATTAAAATTGTTAATTGCTTATTTGATATAAATTAAAACAAAATATTCCTTTTTTTAAGTAAAAGGAGGCAAGGGCAGTTGCTCTATTTGTGCTCATAAACCCCAAAGAAAATAAATATTTATACTAATTAAATAAATTATTTAATGCAGTTCCATATTTTTGATAATTTCCAGGATGAGCTTTTCTCACATTTTCAAATATGCTAACATATAACAATGGTCAACAACAGCTGATAGAGCATAGAAAATGTACTCTAAGATGTGCTCTATAATAAAATGTGGAATGTTTTCGTTTGGTTTAGAGTCTTACAGTCTAGTTTTTTTGCTACATGAGGGTTAATGAGAACCTACTGTTTAAATTTGATTCGGAACAGCTGTGAACATGCCATAGGGACATGAACTCTGTTACTGAAGATCAGCATATTAACCATTCGGCCATTGTTTGGCATAAAATATAGAAAATTAATGTGTTGAAGGTATATTATAGAGCACTATGTCTTTCCTAGATGGCAGGTGTGATCAAAGAAACCCATGAAAATCCTTTTATGGGGATAAAAGTGAATTGAGGAATGGAAAGAGAAAAACACGGATGATACTATTCCATGATATTATTTTTGATCATTCATTGAGCTTGTCTTAGTTATAATTACTTCAACCAAATTCTCTCTTGGTTCATTATTTTGTTTAGCTAATTCCTTTTTCTGTATTCTTTTTATATTTTTTATTGTTTTCATTTTTTGATATATATTTTTATTCAACTAGTATAATCAGTTCAGAGGACATATAATAAAATCAGTATTTTAGAATTAAATCAGTTAAATTTTTCAACATTTTTGGTTGAAAGAAAAATTGAAAAATCTCATAAATATTAGTGTCATTTTTCTACATTTTCCCATAGAAATCATTGTAATTTAACTTCAACCAAATTCTTCCCTGGTTCACTATATTTGTTTAGCTAATTCCTTTTTCTGTTTTCTTTTTATATTTTTTATTGTTTTCCTTTTTCGATATATACTTTTATTCAACTAGTATAAACAGTTAAGAGGACGTATAATAGAATCAGTATTTTGGAACTAAATCAGTTAAATTTTTCAACATTTTCAGTTGAAAGAAAAACTGAAAAAATTTCATAAATATTAGTGTCATTTTTCTATATTTTACTATAGAAATCATCGTACAGGCAGTATTTCTAAGTCCTGCAAGCTGTTGTTACTTACTGTTACTATTCTAATGACTAATGCTGAAGTTGAGATGTACTTCTGATCTCAAAGTGGTATAGCTTGTTTTAAGGACATTTTTTAGAAGCACTATGAGCAAGGACAGACAAACATTTTCTCATTTGAAAAATAAAAAAAAATGTTAAATAACATACTGAAATACAATGATAATGTTATTGGTTTGCCTGCGTAAAAAAAAGGATGAGTGAATTACAAAAATTGTACTTATTATTTTTATAATCAATGCTGAAAGATATTTCATAAGCAATATTATAGTTTTATTACTTTCCTTAGTAAGAAATAAAATGTTGGTTTTTTTTTAATCAACAAAAATAAGTTTTTGGTTAGTTACACTGTATTCCTTGTGAAAAACACAAGTCTTTTAACTTATGTCATATTTGCATATTTCATTTTCAAAATTTGTTTTGTTAGTATCCATTTTAATAAATAGCTTGTATTTTCTTGGATTAGTATTTAAGTTTTGTAATATAACAAACTTTAATAAGAAATTTTTAATAATTATATTAGATTTAATAAGAAATTTTTAGTCTTTTCTTATAGTTTATTGTTGTTCTCTTATTTTGATATTGATAAATTTTAGATTTGACACTTTTCCTGATTAAAAAAATTACATTTTATTAATCTTTGCTTAATAGTAATTTTTTATGAATTCTAATTTCTATGATTTCAGAGGGAATTTAAGAATGCTTTACGATTTCAAGACTTAATAGCTACTAGGTAAGTACTCTGATATTTTAAGCAGCTAACTCTTGAAATAAAAGTGAAGTTTATATTTTGTAAGTTAAATATCTTAAAATATATTTTCGTTGAAATTGTTTTATAATAAATGTATATTAAACTTTTGTTTTGTTTGAATTTCAGCTTTACTGTCTTTGAAGTATTATATAAATTAAGCCATCAATTTAAACATTTATTTTTATTATAGGTCTCCACCACCTCCAAGTTTGCCTGAAGGTCCATCACATAAATTATCTGGAAACTACTATTTTACTCGGGATGGTAGACGCACAGCTCGCCCTCCTGTAGTTTTAATTGATGAAACTCATAAAAAAGCTATAACTGCTGGAAGCAAAGAAAAGTATGCATATAAATTTGAATAGATACCTAACAGTTAAGAGTAATTAAAACTTAAAAATAAATGTATATATTGAAGATGTTCAAAATAATTTAATGTTTGTAATGGAAGTTATTTTCTTCTATCTTTCAAATTCGATTTATTAATTGAATGAGGATATAACATTGCTTCTATTTCTGTATTCATTGCTTAAATCTTTTCTCATATGTGTAGAATGACAGTTAATTTTCTTTCTTTGTTTGCATCATTTAATTTATAGGATATTATATATATATATATATATAAATATATATATATATATAACTTCATCTTGACTAGGGTTGGTCATTTTGCTGGCAAAGTGGTATTTTTTCTAGGATAGGGGCAAAAATTGGAAAAAAAACTGGCAAAATCTAGAAAAATTGGCTGGATTTTAAAAATGTACAAAATAATTAATAATTAATAAATAACAAAATAATAAATAATTTTGTACATAATACAATTGAGACTTAAATCAGAATATTAATTAGATATTTCATTAGTATTAATTTGACAATTTAAACAACTTAAAATAATTTTCATTGATGTTAGCAATGAAAATACAATATTCTATTTTTGTAAATAAATTTATATGATGGAGGCATGGGATAAAAAATGTTTTCTTTATTTATCAATTTAATATAGTAATGTTGTCTTTAATTGTAATGTGTATACATACATATAAGATATATATATATATATATATATATATATATATATATATATATATATATATATATATTATATAAGTACTAAAAACATTTAAACCTACAGTTTGTAGGGGAAATAAGCTAATAATTCCATTAAAAATAACATTGCACATAAAAACTTGCAAAAATAAATCTTCATTTTATCTTTTTGTATCTCTTGGTAGTATAACTTTAGATTTAAATTATTGTTTCAATAACACATTGAATATTCTTTATTAAAAAACCCCATTATATTATGTATTTTTAGGTTAGAGTTAAAATTAGTAAAAGTTAAAATAGTTACATCCCCGTAAAACATATCCATTACATAAACATATCCATTTTTGCCACTTGGCAAAAAGTGGCAAAAATGTATTTTTGCCAGGACGGTTTTTACCATTTTTTTCCATGGTTTTTTCCACCTTTGGCAAAAACGTGCCAACCCTAATCTTGACTGTTAACCTTTTCCTTTTGTGGGAGGATATCCTGAAGCTAGTATGTTATTTGACTATGGGCTTTGGGATACCTGTTATTCCAAACAAATTGCCTACACCTGTACATTTGTTCTCTTGTAACTATGGAAATGTTTTGGTATTATAATTTAAAAACCTTGTAATGTAAGGATGAGAAGGTTGTAAGTGTAATTTTGTGGTTTTACTTGGGAAAAGTGTTTGTTGACTCTTTTAAAGATCTTGAATTTTTGATTAGTTTACTGTAAAGTAACCTCGCTTTAGGTCAGTATGTTTTACTGTTGTCTTACCCAGTTTATGCTTTATAATGATTTATTATTATTATTATTATTTTAATTGCTTGAGAATGTCAAGGTATTCTAGGAGCACAAAAACAGTTTTAACCACTAAAATATCACACTAATTTATTTTAAAGTCACATTATATAGTTTTCAATTAAAATAAAGCACTGTGTATATAAGAATAAATATGATCATCAATGTTGCATACAATTACATAACTGTAAAAACTGAAGATCATTGATTGAAAGGAAATTTTTTTTTCTCTAAAATATAAATACTTTTTTATATTACATAAAGAAAGGCCGAACAATAGCCGAAGGGTTAGGGTGCTGGCCTTCGGAACCAGAGTTCGTGGGTTCGAATCCCACTATGGCATGGATGTTCATAGCCATTCGTAATCGGCTTTAAGCAGTAGATCCTGGTCTCATTAGCCCTCGTGTTGCAAGAAGTAGACCATAGTGCTTCCAAACCAAACATAAGGAAAGAACAAAGCTAGCTATGGTCATTTAAATATCCTTTTGCTAAATATCTATTCTTTTAAATTATATAAGGGTGAAAATAAAGTTAAATTTGTAACAATTAAAATGATATGTCTTGTGACTTGTCTTCTGTCTTGGACATAACTCTTAAGATGTAATCCTTATTAAAAATAAAAAAGGTAGGTGAAAAAAAAACCAAAAAATATTAAAAAGGGATATTGGAACTAATACATGATGGAAAAAGATCATATATAATACAGGCATTTTTCTAAAATCTATATGTAAGTTGGAGTATTTTTAAACTAAAAAAAAAAGTTTACATTGTATACTGTAGCTGTATTTATCTACAGGTTAATCAATTGGATAATATATATATATATATATATATATATATAATCAGGTTTGAAATTTTAAAGTTAGTAATTAAAACATTAATTAATAAAAAGAAAGCAAACTTTCTCTGACATGGAAGCATATGGGGGTAAAACAATATTATTTAAGAGCATAGCATTATAAATTTCAGGAGTGAACAGGTAAAATCTTGTAGATTGCTTCAAACTGCCAGCAGGTCGGCCAGTTGAGTCTCTCGTTGAAAACAAAATAGCTAGTGTCACTTTGATATTTGAATAGAATTTTAATACCTGGAATAGATGTCTTTCTTATTTTTCTTATCAGGCTTTGAGCCTGACACACTCACAGACATGTATGTATATATATGTAAGGAAAATTCTCAGGGGTTTTCAAAACTTAAATCAAGGGCTAAAAATTCCAGCTTCATTTTGCATCCCCCTTTTTAACCCCTAACCTAAATTGACCACTGGGACTACAGTTTATGTCCTCAGAGAAGGGGCCTGGCCAATTATAGCTCTACATGGTCCTGGCAGACAATTTAGGAAATTTCCAAACAAAAAGGAGATGCATGATGGCGTTGGGAAGATAGTTTCCCACAGATGTTGTGTCAGGTGTTAAGGGTCTTGTACATAGAACTTCATGCTAGCTGATCCCTCTGTTTGTTCTGTCCATATAATGAAGTGAGAACCTGTCCTCCAATGTTATCGTAATAAGGTCTTAAGCTAAAACGGTGTCATTTTTTTGGCCATGACTGCAACCACCCATCGAGAAGTCTGTCTTATTACATGTATATATATATATATATATATATATATATATATGACCCTTTGGTAGACATTACTGCCCAATAAATTTTATTATGATAGTTATGAGGGGTATGGCACTGATTTCATTGTATGGCTCTGTATTTAAGTTCATTTGTATAAGGAGTAAATTTTGATTTAATGTACAAAATTTTTAACTTTCCTCTCCACCCAGTTCTCAAAAGTGTTCAACTTCTATCAATAAACTGCTTCACATGTTTTTACAAATGACTTGTGTTAAATCTGCAATGATAAGCATTCAAACATTTAAGATTAACCATGCAAATCTTAATTCTCTTGTTTTTATTTTGGACTATTCACACATAGACTAAGAGAAAATTAATATTACATTTCTAAACTGAAAAAGTGCTAAACCTTTTAACATGTTCTTGTAAGAGTTTTAGAAAAATAGTGCATAGTTTTAACAGATCTAACTGTATATTTGTCAAACAATTAAACTTTATCTGTTCAGAAGCAATTTGATTTTTGAGACCTTCTGTTTTTCCTTATCTTTTTTATTAAGAACCTTTTTTATTAATAATGAAATGTCCTTAACACTCTGCTAAGTTGGGACTGGGTAACCATAAAGCCTTCATTGAAATTTAGTAATAAAGATATTTATTATATATGTTATAATTGTTACGAATGTTCCTAGGGCAGATATTTTATCTGCATCCTCATCTGAAGTATGAATGAAAAACACATATAAGGTGGTGAAAGAAACACAGAATAAATATTGTTTATTACTAAACACAGATGGTTTCTTGGAACAAGAGGATTGTGCTGCTTTTCAAGACAGGATTCTCTTTCAGGCAAAAGATCGACTTCATCCATAACCAAACTTTATGTAGGATTTGAATCAATGCAATCCAGCATGATAGATGAATGCGTTAACCACTATGCTGACTATGCAGTTTTATTACACTTTCACTATCCAAATAGTTGTTATTTAATATTGAAAGAATTTTAATTAATTTATTACTTTAAGGGCCTGGCTTAATTCTGGTAATCAAAGGCAGGCCAAGGAGCTTAACCAAGGTTATCTCTGGATCTAATGAGCTACTTAAGCTCAGTAGAATGAGCTAAGGGTGGCCATTGGTCTATTGACTGGCCATTGTTGCCTCAAGAGGCACCTTAACATTATTGGCATCACGGATAGCCTGGTATTTAGGGGGTGCCATATGGCAGAGGAGAGTTCCTCACACATTTTGTGTGAGTGTGACTACTACTGTGCCAAGAGATTTGAATTTCTTGGATATCACTTCATTGAGCCATGGGAGCTGATCAACTTCCCAGTTAAATTGCTGCTTAGATTTATCTCAGCTATTGGTCTCTCTGAGACCTAACTGTTAATATTTCTTAACTTTATGCTGGGACTTTTTGTTCCAGTAAATGGGGGGGCTTTTCAGTACAATAGGCCTTAGGTGGCAGTGCTGGTACCCTTATGGGCTGCCCTACCCTAAATCTAATCTAATCTAAGGGCCAGTCTCACCAAAGTTGTTTAACAGTAAACCGTGATTAACCTATGCCGCCAACCAATGGTGGGAAGCAATTCTCCATTTAAACAGAGATTAATTGTGGTTAGCCATTAAACGACTTTGGTGAGACCAGCCTTAAATCTTGTAGGTTTAAAGAAAAATAATTATGGGATGGCTTTGAGAATTATAAATGAACTCTTTGAATAAGAGAAATGCATAGAAACCATATACTTCAGCATCAGAATTTGTGCATATATATAAAAACGTGTGTTGTTTAAAATAAACATTATTGAAAAATATTCCCTATAATCCTTATAAGATCTTTAAGAGGGTTCTTACATGAACTTTTTTTTTCTTATGGTATGGAACACTGTAAATATAATACCAACAAAAGAGTACCTTAACTGAAGTCAAACATTGATGACTCCAATGAAGTTTGTTGCAATAAAGTAGGGAGTGCTGTTTGTTAGTCTGTTTTCAGAAAACATCCTTGAGGAAATATACCTTTAGTATAAAGGTTAAATTTAATGTTTTGAATTGTATTTAATATTTATATTTTTTTAACAATTGTTACTGAAGATTTTGTATAAAATTTTCTGATTTCAGCTAATAGCTACAATTTTGGTTATCTTCATATTTACTAACACATATCATGTATGAAAAAAATTGATATCTTTTGAGTGTTGTAATAATTACACAAAATGAAAATGAAATTAGGTTAAATGATTTGACAAATCTTGAAGTATTTTTAAAATTACAATTTTGGAGTTCTTTACCATTGGCAAAAATGTTTCATTTGTAAGCATTGTATTTAGTTGAATAAATTTTTTTCTTTTGTATTATTGTTATAGAGTGGTATAAATTCACTTCTTAAAGCAAATGTATAGATCAAAATCTGGTGTTTTAAAAATATTGCTTAAGGGTGTTAGTTGATCTAGCATATACATTTTGAAGACAGTACAAGTTTTGTTTGACAGAATGCTGATTAAATGTGCAATAATGATACTTATTTTTGTGCATTTTAACATAGGATATTTGGATAGCATAAAATACATATATTAAAAAAGCCTGTTGAAATAATATGCATCCTAAAAAGTTCTTTTACTTTAGTTTGGTTACTTTTAAAAACTGAATTTTAGCTGTATACTAACTGCTATCCAGCCTTCGGTCTGGGTAATAAAGGTTCTCAAATAAAGTTTTAGAACTACTATTATAGATAAAAGTATTAATAAAAATGTTAAATATACTTTGTTTGCTCAGATTGTTCATGAATATGATAGTTTATTATTGTAGATAATCCCAATTATAAATATATGTACAAGCACAGTGTTACTGATGAACTGCTATGTTATGATGACAAATTCCACAATTTTCTCAGCTACATAATGCAACCATGTATTAAATTTGTTACCAGTGAATTCAGATATTTAGATTTGTATAGCAGACAGACATTTTTGGAAGTTTATTTTTATATTAGCTAGTTGCATAGCTTGGCATCTCACATACTATCTCAAATAATGTGTCATTTTCTAGCAGAAAATAAGTAAGGTCACATGACACATGATCAAAATACTTTTCTAAAAAAATTAGGAAAAAATTAAGCTTATTAGATTGCTCAATAAAGCTTTAAGCTTTTTTAAGGAGGAAATTTTTAAAGTAGAAACTTCCATATTTTTCAGTAATAACTATGGTAACTTTAACTAAAAATGTATGAAATTGTATATACTTTAAACAGTATAAATTTCTATTGTAGTTCTTAAAAGTTTATTAAATATTTTAATTAAATTGCTCTTCTAATCTTATGCTATACCAGTGTATAAGATGAAGGTTCCTTTTACAGTGTACTAGGGTACAAAGAACTGGTCAAAATTGATGCTCTAATTGTTTTTCAAATCATTTTCATGTGTTCAATGTATTATCGGTATAATATAGTCTTAAATTACACAAATAATAAGAAAATTTAGTTTTCCACTTTAGTTTTCCACCAAGTTTTGCCACTTGGTGTGCAAAATACATACAAGTTGAATAAATTTCCTTGCAATTTAAGTGTATAGTAAAAATACTTATAAAATTTGAATGTAAACAGTAATGCAATATTCTTCTAAAAAAAATTTTCAGTGTAAAGACTTTTAATATAAAAAAAAATAGTTTCAGAAATATTTGAAAAAAAAAAAAAAAAAAAAAAGAGAGAGAGAGAGAGAGAGAGAAGTATATTATAAGCCAGTTTAAAAAGCTCTTTAACTTGATATAGGTTTTAAATAAGTATAAGCATTAATTAAAGAACCAAATTTAAACATTAAAATTTATTGTTGTTTTAAATGTAAAATAGATGAAAATAATTTTACTTTAAAATTATTTAATTTATATGTAAAAGTGATACACCAAATTAAAACTTTTGAAGAGTTCAAGAGTGTTAATAAGTGGCAAAAAATACTAAAATTTACTGTAGTTTAAACACAAAATGCAATAAATTAAAAGTTAATTTAAAAATATTACAGTGTAATAAACAAAAAATTTTGTACCTTAAAGTTAGTCATATTACTAAATATCGGACAATTATTGTGTAAACTCAACAATGGAAATGAGCATGCCACTTAATTAAACAGTTTTTTTCTCAGTTTTTATTTAATGTCTTTTGAACTCATTGGAATTTTGGAACACAAGTGGCCAAAATAGCTTCCTTAGATAATTTCACATCTTTTGGTGTCATTTTGTGACAAGCAGTTTGGAAGAAGATAGATGCACATTCATAAATAGCTACAATCAGATTTCAATATAGAAGATAGTTTATGAACTATTATTTACCTTTAATACCTGTGAACCTGAACTATTGACTTTGTGACCATTGTTGTTAGCATTTATTTTTAAGTTATTCTTTGTAAATATAAAATACTTTAAGGATTTAAACTTAATGTGCATAGTTTTATAAACATAACTGCAGATATATTAATTTATTGTTTTTTTTTTATATATAGTGCTGGGTCAACTGCTGTATCAACAAAGAAACTAGGTAGTATTTTCCCTGGTAATCCTTATGTATGGCCAGAACCTAAACCCAGTGAGAAGAGTTAGTGATATAATAGAACATTTCATATTAGTTTGAATTGATGGAGTTGCAGAATTATTTTAGAAATTGGAGATTTGTTTTCTTTTGTTTCCATTGCTAATAAAGAATATAAATTTATTATTTTGTTTTTTTTATAATGTGTTGTAATTTTTTTTAAATTTTGAATTCATATACAGAATGGTTGTTTACTGCAGACACTGAAGAGATATGTTTTTTAAATGTTTGTGTTATTACAAGAATATAAAAAAAATTTATATGTAAAAATAAGTCAGGTATTAATGTTGATATTGTTTAATCTATAATTTAGTAGGTTGCATTTGAAATAATAACTCAGTTTATGAAATCATACATTTATATGTTTTTCTCTACACACATAATTGATGGTTCAAATATTTAATCCATTAATGAAGACATGTTTAGAGCAGAATACTTACTTTATTCACCAAACTATGACTAAATGGGTAGAGCCCTGTTGGAACCAGAGTTGCCACTGCTGGCATGGACGTTTGTAGTCCTTGCCAGCAGTTTTTAGTCATAGTTCACCAAACTATGACTAAATGGATAGAGCCCTGTTCTTTGGAACAAGAGTTGCCACTGCTGGCATGGACGTTCGTAGTCCCATCTCGCAATATTAACGCTGTAATGAATGCTAGTTTTCTGTCCATTGACCATATTTTTCAGCTGTCTCAGGGAAATAGTACCACCTCTGAAATAATTAAATTGCTGCCTGTGTAGCTTTGAGCTAACTTTAATGATCGAAGCTCATTCTAACCTTCCAAAAATTGCTGGGCAATCTTTAGTTTCCTGGGAACAAAATTACGAGACTTGCTCGCTCTGTGGTCAGGCATCTGTGAAATATGTGTAAATTTTAAAGCATTCTATGTAGATCTGTTGCACTGTAATGACTATCGGTTGATCAATGCTTTTCTATCCACAAAAAATGGGAATATGCTAGCTTTCAATTTTTAATTTAATCTATTTATTTTTTAAAATTTTTGTGACGGCGTCACGACTACAAATTGACTAGGAGCTTCTTTTCCGTGTGATCGGGGAAAATATTTTCATTGGTTACACACATGTATATACACTCAAGAGCCAAAACATTATAACCACCTGCCAATAACGAGTTGGCCCACCTTTGGCGCGTAATACAGCTTCAACCCGCCTTGGCATGGATGCCACAAGTCCTTGGTAGATGGCTGGAGACAGACTGTACCAGATGTTTAAGTAACGGTTACGTAAATCCGAGATATTGCGAATTGGTAGTCTTTGAACTCTGAGCTGCCGTCCCATAACATCCCAAATGTGATCTATCGGATTGACCTCCAGTGAGTTAGGCGGCCAGGACATTAACTGGAATTCAGCATCATGTTCCTGGAACCACTCCAACACAATTTTAGCCTTGTGACACGGAGCGTTGTCTTGTTGGAACATTCCATTTCCAGCTGGAAAAACAGAGGCCATGTAAGGGTGCAACTGGTCCGCAATGATGTTCAGATACCCTGTACTTTCCATGGTCTGCTCTAAAACAACTATGGGTCCCACAGACGTCCAAGAGAACGTCCCCCAAAGCATAATACCGCCACCACCGGCCTGTGTAAGACCTACTCTACATCGAGGGAGCAACTGTTCGCCTAGAAGACGGTGTCTCCGACGACCTTTTTCTTTGACAGCGTATGGACGTCCAACACCATGTCGTCTATTGCTGGTTTTACCGTCATTCATTCACTTTGCATAAGTATTAACAACTGTAGATCGCGAACAATCCACGAGTCGTGCAGTTTCGGAAATACTTGTTCCGAGCCTTCGAGCCATTACAATCTGCCCTCTATAAAAATCGCTTAGATCCGCAGCCTTTCCCATCACCCACAGAAGTAAGTGAAAGAATGATTCTTCAGACTCTCCAGCAGCAGTTAAAGACCACTTCCACCTGATCACGTGCCTTCCACGTCATCCAGTCGAGTTCATTGCAAAATGTAGGGATGGTCATGATATTTTGGCTCTTGAGTGTATATAAAACTTTTGTCAGAATAAAGGATGAAAATTTTCAAAATACACAGCATCAAATAACACAAAGAGCATTTTCACCATAATAGTTTTTTATTTTCTCTAGAAATAGACACAGTCAGTTTGGATTCAAACTTGTGAGAATTTTCTGGTGCATGATGAACAATTAATTGAAATGTGTTCTGACTTTCATTATGCAATGGTTTTTCTTCAGCTTCTTCTTGAAGCTTGGAAGGTTGAGAAAGCTGCAAAAAGAGTCAAACCAGTTACTTTATTCACAAAATACTTTCGAATCTCAGTACTTAGTGAAATTACTAAAAACTAAAGATATAGCTTTGGATTTATTACTCTACATTTGTGTGATGCGAATTTTTAAGATTACACTCATCAGTTAAAGTGCAAGAATATATTTTTTTGGGCTTTATATTATTAAAATATGAAATTCAAAACTTTATAGTTAGGAAGTGACTACTGATTAACTGATTAGGCTAACTGCTGATTTTGTGTTCAGTTATAATTTTAGAGGTGGCAAAAATAAGAAGCATTCTAGAATAAGTATTTATTATTTCTTTGTAGGAGAAGATAAAATTGCACTTTACTGTCGGAACTCATATTTTTTTTATCGTATTTTAAGAACTGCGTTGATTAGAAATTTAATATTTACGTATAATACATATTTTCTTTAAAATTGTAAATAATATCTACTTCAGAACTTAAGGTGGGTATGTACCTGCCATATTAGATTCCTCTTGTTCAATGTAAATCTATTGGAAAAATTATGCACCCTCTGGCTGGTTTCCATTTACAAAATTATCTTTCTCTCTTATTTTTATTTTATTTTTACTTAAAAAAAAAAAACAAAAAAAAAAAAAAAACAAAAAAAAAAAAAAAAAACTATTTCACGTGATAGAGCAGCCAATTTTTTTTGGATGCTATGTTTCCTTCTTTTTAAAAACACAGAGAAAAAATGTATTCAATTTTGAATTATTTTCGAGAAATTTTGTTACATTCTTTTGGAAATGCAAAAAGGAGCGTTTAACAATTTAAGTTCAATAGAAGGAAAAGATAGCTTCCTAGAGATTTACTGTCTTTTCAAGTCTTATATATGTGAATACGCATACACAAGCATATATATATATATATATATATATATATATACGTATACATATATGTGTATATATAAGTATATATATATATATATATATATATATATATATATATATATATATATATACATATATATACACACATATATATATATATATATATATATATATATATATATATATATATATATATATATATATATATATATATATATAAGTCAGGTTTAAAAATGGGGGTTAAGAATTGAGCGAATTATAATTAAAAATAGTTAGAACTCATTAACAATAACGTAATAGGAGAAAGACACACCCTCGAGCGGAACTATACAGAAAAAAGTAGCCGACGCTGAAGTAGACATAGGAATTTTGCTTAGGTAGCAACGCCAAAAGAGTCAGTTCTGAGCGGGAACTCGGGCTGATAACATCCTCCACGTTTGTCGTGACACAGTACAAGAACAAAGGATTTCTAAATGGCATAGCTATGGTCAGAAGGATTAAAATGAAGTTTTTATTTATGAAATGAAATGAGTCTTCCATGCTTTAACCATTTGCCCATGTCATATATATATATATATATATATATATATATACATATGCATACATATTTATATATAATTATATATATATATATACATATATATATATGTATGTATGTATGTGTGTGTGTGTATGTGTGTTATACATTCTTTAGATTCGATTCAGATCGGCTGTAGGAAATTTTATTTTCTCCATAGATTAAGATTAAGCTAGAGGATTCCAATATAGTAGATACTGACTCCCTTTATGGGATATTTAGCTTAAGACAAGGCACTTGGATTTAAGTTTTAAATTTTTATTATGCAGCAAGTTTTGTTTTTATGGGCATTTGGTTTATTGTTACCATTAGTTGAAATGGTAGCTGTATGTTACTAAAAAATAATAAAAAGGACAATCTAACGCAGCGTTATAAAATTCAAACTAATGGGTACATATATTTTGCTCATCTTAGAAAGTTAGAATATATTATTATTTCTAATGCTGTGGCAATTGTTTTTATAGCATTCACCACTACCAATAAGAATATATTTGTTGGCGATTTTAATATGGAAGCACAATATAGGTGACCAACATCAGTCCTGGCGACAACACAAACATTTAGGTCCTCGTAATTTAGACGCAGGGTCCAAGAAAAAGAACCCCAGGTTTGTTCTTCCACCTCCAGAAGTAACGTTTGGAAAATTAGATGATATTGTGACTACGAACCTATTTTACGTGCCCCAGTCACTATTAATGAACATGGTGGCCCTTTGGCCAGTTCAAGTCTCAAACTCACCACTTTCTGTTTATGAGATCGATGCTTTTGCTGACTGAGATACTGCGGTTCGAATTCAGAATGGAAAAACGTAAATTTATCAGAGAATCCAAAAGTCAGGATAAATTTTAAAACTGAATAATTCGATAAAAAATAACAGTAAAAAAAATGCGTTCTCATCAATCAGAAGGAAATGAAGCCGGTGTTTGGGGGAAGACAGCTGTTGGCAATCGGAAAGGGCTATCATGATTTTTTATTTGATTGTCTCTCATAAGTTGAATATTGCCTAAGTTATTTACGTTTTCAATGTGCTTTCTCGTCATCCGACAACATGGCTGTGAAACGAAGCATCAACCGTTCACAGCAGTATGCAATATTGTTGATGATGTTACTCATCCCTGTAGGGTAGGAAAGCCTACCACTAGGTTCAATAGACTCCGTTGCAGTACTTGACTGATCCATACCTAAGGGTACAGCTTCAAGAGCGAGGAACCACGAAAGTGAAGACTGGCTGAACCTCAAGTGAATACTTGTTATTTAGAAGCAGGGACCAAGTAGAGGATCCCAATGCTTGGTTGCCTCCTCCAGAGGGATCGTTTGAGAACCTGGAGAACATTACAAACACGGACGTATTTTATGTGCTCCAGCCACCATTAATGAATACAGTATATCATTGGCTGGCTCTAGCCTCAATCCCGCCATCCTCCGGCTACGCAATCGCTGCCTTTGCGTATTTAGCTACCTCTTTTAAGCCGTTACCGACTAAACAACCTTCCTTTTGGTATGGCAGGTGCATGTTCATTCCCCCCCTTGTAATCACACTAGAAAAACGGAGACAGAGAAAAACAATCCATCCGTTAAGTGTTAAGACAGTAATTCGTTTATAATTTTTTAGACACCTAGAAATACATTCACTATTTATTTAAGAGTTTATCATTCATTAAGATGACTTTGCCATAGAATCATGAACTATTCACCGCACTCGTCGGGTGTACGGTTCTGTCCCCGGCGAAGACAAAAATTCTAAAACTTAATCAAAATTAATAAAAATTGTTTTTTAAGTTTATTTATCATTATTTAGGCCCTTTTCGGATTTTTAATGCAATTTATTTATTTTTAAAACATATATTTTTTTTTCCGAAAATTTTTAACTTTTTCGTTTCTGATCATTATTATTGAATAAACAAAAATTAATAAAACTTAATCTAAATTAATAAAAATTATTTTTATGTTTAGTTATTATTATTTAGGCTCTTTAAAATTATTTTTATAATATTATTATAGGCTCTTTCCGATTTTTAATGAAATTTATAAAACATAAAAAAAATTCGATCTTGATCACTATTATTTTATTTTTTCACGATGACTGACAAAAATATTTTATGCCTATCCCTAAACTCTCTACATTGTGTTATGAACTCACGAATAATCTATCTTTCTCTTTTATGTGTTTATACGCTCGTTGTCATTTTTTTTTGTGCTTACTACAAATTGAAGGCTATATTCTTGACATATTAAAGCCTTTATAGAATCATGAATTCCTATTTGATTGAACGCCAAAAAATACGTTAAATATTTCACGACGTTTTAAGGTTCTCGCTGAAAATTCAAATGGAATGCCTTGTTCATTTTTATGATGGAATGCATGCTTTCAGAACCTATCACAACTTTTACATTTGTTTCCGAGTCTATAACTTCATTCTCTTCCTTTGAAATGTTTTTGGCACTAGGGAAAAGATTTTATTTAGTTCCTTTTGTCGAAAAATCCTTTTCGTTTTGTAGTAGTTTTCACGTGCTGAAAATTTTCATTTTTGTCTAAAGATTTATGAGATGAACAGACTAAATTGTAGAACTGAAATGTTAATTGTTGATAATCTTTGGATAATTGAGGAAAAAATGCTATTTTAAAGAAAAAAAAAAAGGCGAAATTTTCTTGCAACATATTAGTTTAATGTCTTAAGGAACGATTTTTTTATCATATAGCCTTACATATTGCATTAAAAATACCAATGCTTGAGAGCATATAAATTCAGTGTTTCTGTCATGTTAAATTCATTTAGACATAATGTAACATTTATAAATTAGATCACATGATAGTGAAGACAGTATTATTGTTTTAGTTATTAAATGCAAAATGTACCTTTGAGATTAAATTTGTTGCATTTTTTATTGAAAATTGAAAAGTAGTTGTGTTTTAAGTAGCTTTACACAAAGATATGTATTGACACCTAACTGTAAATTTGGAGAGCATGAAATAGCTTAAATTGTTCTCGAAAAAGGTACTATGAAATTAAAAATGAATGTTACTATAGCAAAATGTTTAAATATATTTAAAAAGAATTTTACACATGTATCTGATCTACATATGTAATGTAGGTATTTGATATTTTGTTGGAAGCTTTTTTTATCTCTAGAAAAATCTTATCATTTTAAATGCCTCATTTTGTTCAATCTTAAGCCAGAATCTTTGGAAGTAAATAATAATTTGATTTCAAAGCAAGATTGATTAATTATAAAATATATCGTAGAGAAACAAACGTTCTAGTTGATAATTTTATTAACAAAAATTAGTTCCTGGTGTTTGTAAAAATGGCATTTTTTCTAAGATAGTTTCTAAGTTACTTATAGAAGTATATTTTGAATTTATGCATAGCAGATGATATAAAGAAATACTTAGTTTAAAGTAAAATAAATATCTGTTTCTTTATTAAACAACCAAGTTGTGATACAATAACAAATAGTTTAAAAATCTTCAGTAAGAATATAACACTAAATTCTTTCACCTGACCTCTGCAGAAACGTCATTTTTGCTGTTCAACTGTGATGTTGATGTTTGGACAGATTCACTGTTGTTCAGAGGCTGGAACTCGTTTAGAGGTTTTATGATGGTAGACAGAGAATGGCTGCCTTCTTGATATTCAATCTGAAAAAACTTGAAACAACTTCGTTAGAATTCGCTCTATAAACATTTATAAAGTCACAATTGGCATCATCATTACACTTCGAGTATGCTTTTTTTGTACTATAAATGAAAGATAGAATAAAACTGTTTCTTTAATTAAAATACAGTAAAATTACTAACATGAAGTTGAAGAGATTTACTATTAATTCCTATAATTTTGTGACTTTGGGTACAAAATATTGTATTAACAAGAAGTTTAAAAAAGGCGTATAAGTATTTTCTAGAATATACTATACCTACTTAAAATTTGCAAATAAAGGCTATCACCAATTCAGTGAGGTGTAGTGATAAAAGCAGTGATAAACTTTAGACCCTGCGAGTCAATAGAATTTGATCTGCGAAATGAAGCGATTTCATAGTAATTCTTAATGAGAAGTTATCATTTGCTTATAGTAGCATATATAGCTAGTATTAGCAGTTTAAAAGCCAAATAATTTTGCGTCTATTTGTTATCTGGAATTCAGATATTACAGAATTTTCAAAACTTTTGTACGCTGTTAAGGGACAAGGGACTTTTAAAATTGACAGTGTTAGATCAGAAATACAAAATGGCTTCCGTGTTCAGAAAAAGATGCCATATTTTCTGATACAAATTAGCTTTGCATTCAAATGATTAATCTGCTTCATTTAAACTAATTTTCTCATATATTATCGTTTGAAAACAAACAATTTTTTTACAGCTTGATTTTTTTGTTCTTTATTAGCGACTTTAAAATGATCATAGTATATTACATTTTACTTAATCTCTTTTAAATTTCAGACTTTATTTAATTGTTTGCTAAAAAAACTGGGTATGTTTTTACGAAGAGTTCAGTTATTTGTCGAGTTACAAAGTGCTTAATACCATAAAACAATAAAAAACGTGTTAAAGCATTCCAGAAATATAAACGATTGTTTTATAAAGTAAATTAACTAATCGTCTTCTTTGAGGTAGGACAGTCTTCCCTTTGAAAGTTCTGTCCTTCCACAAAGAGTGTGCTTGTAGATGTCCTTTTCATTATGTAATGTTAGATATACTTCTTTAAATATTTATAAGCTGATTTATAAATAGCTACCGGTTTAATAATAAAAATTTCTCAAAAAGATGAAAATAAAACGCTTATTTAATTTTACGTAGGCAGAGACTTTGATTGCAATGAGGAATTTTCAAGTTTTCTAATTTTATTTTTAAACAATAGAAAACAAAAAAGTAAGCAGGGCAGTACTTTTTCATTTTATTTGGGGTCCTAATTAGGGATTTCTAATGGGTTTTATATCGGACTCTTTAACGTCTCTCGAAATGCTACCTATCTCGAAAATCTCACAGCCATCTAAACACAAGGCCTGCTCGCTGATTTTCCGAAAACCGGTCACGTGATCTCTAAAAGGCGGTATTCTATTAAATTCTGTTGATGCTTGTTGATTGCTTGCGTATTACTTCTTTTGAAAAAAAAAAAAACGTGAAGCCTATGCTACTCCTAAAATTAACATTGAATCAGAAGTGCACAGATCATACTGTTATATGTTCATATCAATTTGTGCTAATATAATTTTTATAAAATTTCTTTATTCATTTCTATAAATTATTTAATAAAGAAAATTTAATGCAAGATAGCTATGATTGTTTTAGTTAAAAATAATTCATGAGATGAATTTTTTTTTAAAGTAAATATGAAATAGTTGGTATTTTGCATACAAAAAAAGTAAACCTTTAAGAAAGATAATAAATGGAGACTTTTACAATGGGGATCTTTATATTCATACATTGTAGGAGTTTTAATACGTAATCCAAGTGTTTTGAATCAAAAATGCTTTTTAATGTAATATTTCGAACAACATTATTAAAATACTTTCAGATATTTTCTATTTTACCAGATCAAAATAACATTCATACATAAGTTACAGTTAAAAGAAATATGAATACCTTTTCTAATTTTTTATTTAAATATTACTTTTATTTCTCTATATAAAAAGTGATACTGCAAAAACAAATGTGTATGTGGGCATACTGCATAAATATAAATATGTTTGACGTGTTGTCAGTATCTACAAACAGAATGGCTGTGGTTAGTATTAACAGAGCGCTTATATATTTGAAGTAAATTAAGATAAATAGAAAAATATAGAAAATTATTTTTAGATTTTCATTCCTCGTATTTCCGCTCCCATTAAATCCGGATTATTTCCAAAAAGGAAAACATTGATATACTGTAAATTTTCGCGTGATTGTCGGACTGTTCTTTGGTAGGAGACACATTTTAAACAAATGTAGATATATAAATTATCGAGACTGACAAAATTATTATAAAGGTCGGAGTATAAATAATTACTGAAAACTAGAAAATCTTAAAATACGAGCAAAGCACAATACGGAAATAGAAAGCACTTACTAACAAAAATATCAACATTGAATATCATGAATTGTGACATCACAACGAATCATGGAACGTTTTCAAATCACATGGTTTTCACTTAACTTTAAAATTAATTTTAAAAATGATGAATCCATTTTTTTTTTTACATTTTTGAGAACATTTTTGGAATTAACGAGTATGGAATTATCAGAAAAATACAAAGTTGTTCCATTCCCCCACATGTGCAAATTCCTCATTGCGAATATAAAATAATACTCCACAAAAATACACAACAGTTGATATTTTTGATTGCTATCGATAGTGTATTATTTGATAAAAATCCACTAATGATATTTTCTGATGAATTAGTAGCCTTATTGACTTTTTATTCAGGTGAGACATGACAGCAATTATTTCATTTATTTATATATCCTCTTTTAATGATATTATGTCCTCCTTTTCACTGAATAATGTTGGTCACCTTAATATAAGTTGCACTTAACGCACAAGAAATTCCGTACCCAATTTTGTTTCTGTTTAAGTTCTGAATATACAATAAATATTTGAAAATAATTGGCTAATATGTAGTATACTAGGAGGATTTTTAACGATTAATCTTAAGTTTATTCAATTTTTATGTAGATGTTTTGCATTTTCATTAAAATCCAATTATCTTCCCTTAGATTTTATTTAAAAACGTTATTGATACTCCTGGAAAAAATACTGTTAAACATTGATAATTTAAAAAATACTTTTTAAATTAAAATTTAAGGTTCCTTTTATAAAAAAATTTTAAAATAAAGTTAGGTTGCTGATTATAACATGTGATTACTCTAATCGGAAATTGAAGAACGCGACAATTGGGATTTTGACACATTGATGTCGACATAGAAGATCAAGCGTCAAAAAATCCCTTGGTGCTTTGACGATGGCGAAAAATATTTTCTGGTTTGTTTCGGGGAGAAGGCAATGTGTAGATCATAATATTGTCGCGTAGATGTCGCGCCACGGCATCCTTGACGAAAGGAACGATTTTCGCTACATTACCCCCCTCTTAGGAGGAAGCAGCGTCCCGCTGCAGTCTTGTTTGGCTCCTTGTAACAGGTCTCCTGGAAGTAGGCATCTCCTCTTCATCCAATTGTCTTTTTGGATCAAGATAGGGTTTTAGTCTTATTACATGAACGACATCTTCTGATCTTCGACGTCCTTTATTTTGTTCGACACTTTCTACTGCATATGTCACGTCAGACAGTCGGCGTGTTACTCGATAAGGTCCGAAGTACCGTCTTAGTAGCTTTTCGGATAATCCCACTTTCCGTACCGGAGTAAAGACCCATACTAAGTCTCCGATATTGTAGCTAACAGGTCGATGCCTCTCGTCATATCGGCGTTTGTCTGCAGCTTGCGCTTCGCGGATATGGAGTTTTGCTAGCTGTCTAGCTTCCTCTGCCCTGGTAATAAGATGATGAACATAACTTTCGTCAAAAGTTTCGGTATTAGATGGGAAAATTACGTCAAGAGGAGTCTGGATATCTCTACCATGGACGAGAAAGAATGGGCTAAATCCCGTACTATCTTGTTTTGCTGAATTGTACGCAAAAGTCACGAACGGTAGTATGGTATCCCAATTCTTTTGCTCAACGTCTACGTACATAGATAGCATGTCAGCCAGTGTTTTGTTGAATCTTTCTGTCAATCCATTGGTCTGTGGATGGTAGGCGGTCGTCAGAAGGTGTGACGTCTGGCATAACTGGTTAACGTTTTTAACAATATTGGCTAAAAAGTTACGTCCTCTATCGCTTATCATTTCCTTAGGAGCTCCGTGCTTCAGTACAATTTCTTCAACCATAAATTTAGCGATTTCAGTGGCCTCAGCAGTTGGTATTGCCTTTGTAACTGTGAATCTAGTTAAGTAATCTGTGCAAACGATAATCCACCGGTTGCCATTTCGGGTAATTGGAAAACGCCCAAGTAAATCTACTCCAATTTTGGCAAAAGGTATGTCAGGGGGTTTTATTGACTGAAGCTGCCCCGGTGGGAGTTGTGGAGGGGATTTCCGTCTCTGGCATTCTCGGCAGTGTGAAACATATCGACGTATGCTCCCATATAGTCCTGGCCAAAAGTATTTTCTTCTTATTCTGTCGTAAGTTTTGGCAAAACCAAGATGACCGGCGGTTGGAGCATCATGGAGACTTCTTAAAACATCACTACGGAGTTTCTTTGGTACCACCAAGAGCCACTGTTGTCCCATCGGATCGAAGTTCCTTTTGTAAAGTACACCATTTCTTATTTGATAATTTTGGTATGCCTCACCTCTGTTGAGGATTGTTATGATGGTCTTCAACTGTTTATCCTTTTGTTGTTCTTTTCCGTAATCTTCGATAGTTGCGAAGGACGGGATTTCGTCATTGCTTTCAGTTATTGGTTCAATGAGGGGCTTTCTTGACAGAGAATCCGCATCCAAATGTTTACGGCCACTCTTGTAGATAATGTTTATGTCGTATTCTTGCAACCTGAGAGCCCAACGCACCAATCTTCCCAACGGATCCTTAACGTTCGCCAACCAACATAAAGAATGGTGATCAGTTACTACTGCAAAAGGTTTTCCATAGAGATACGGCCTGAATTTACCGATCGCCCAGATGACGGCAAGGCATTCTTTTTCTGTTGTGGAATAGTTTCTTTCAGCTGAAGTAAGGGACCTTGATGCGTAGGCTATTGGTCTTTCTTTATTATCCTGGATTTGTACCAGAACTGCTCCGAGGCCATGGCCGCTAGCATCTGAATGTATCCTTGTTTCCGCGTCTGGGAGAAAATGCCCTAAAACAGGGTCATTGGTCAATAACTTTTGGAGTGTTGAAAAAGATTCCATCTGAGGTGGGTTCCAAGAAAATTTTGTGTCTTTCTTCAATAAGTCATGCAGGGGTTTTGCGATCTCAGCAAAATTTTTGATGAATCGTCGATAGTATGAGCATAAACCCAGAAAACTTCGGACA